>CM042173.1:3513207-3560707 GCA_023376005.1 Doryteuthis pealeii
TTATTCTAAAATCAAAAGGATGATAGCAAAATGGGAAATTGTAAAAGGTCTTTTCAAGCATGAAAAGATTCAATTTGTTAAGCTATCAAAACCATCGAATATGTCAGTTTACTCAAAATCTGTTGAGCGACAAAAAGTTTCCCGTTGTTTAAAAGTTTTTGTGATCGGCAATTAAAACACATCCATTATTAAATGAGGAGGATTCTGTAGAAACATTTGGAAAATCTTCAGTCTCAAAGAAATATATGTTAACATTGAGAATATATATATATATATATATATATATATATATATATATATATATATTCATATTCCATAAAAAGATTTTTAAACATTTTTTAAATCCATATAAATGTCACATTATGTATATAAATTAATACACACACACACACACACACACACACAATGAATTAGGTGGGAATACCTATTCAAATGTAAGGCTAAACAAATCGAGAAAAATCAATCTCTGTATGTACATTTCAGCCTATTAGGCCTCATCAGCAGAGCTATAGACAGGAAAGACCGCTTTGTGTGTGATTCGAACATGGTAAAGTGAGCAGCAAAATTAGTTGATGAAGAGTTGAGGAGTCTCAAATGTGCTTTCCTTTGATCCTCGATTAAAAGGTTGATTTCACTGGAGTTATCAGCAATCCAATCTCGATGCCTGGGAACTCTCAATCCAAGAATCTCAACACCCTTTTTATATATGATGTTTTTTACTCTCTCCCAATCACAACCTGAAAAATCAACTCGATCAAAAGCAGATTTGAGCGAGTCTCTTTCAACCATGAGATCAATTCGCCTAGACACATTCACTCCCCCGAAACGGCTCCTATGGCGAATGGAAATCTTTAGTTTAGCCCTGTGATCAGTGTCACAGTAGGCACCACGCATCACTCTGACCTTGCAGAAGTTCCTTAAATCACCACGTCTACATATTATATAATCAAGTATATGACCATGTTTAGACTGAGGATGAATCAAAGTTGCTTTGTTTTTCTAGTGGGAAAAAGTGTTGGTAATAACTAGATTTAATTTAGTGCAGAGCTGAAGGAGCAGTAAACCATTTGAATTGATTCTACCAATGCCATAAGAACCCAAAGAAGACCAGGTTTCATTGTCTGGGCCGACCTGTGCATTAAAGTCACCGGGGATTACCAAATTCTCCCCACTTGGTATACTGGTGACAATGAATCTGAGAGTATGGTAGAAAGATGTAATATCATTTTCATGAGAAACAAGATACATACATGCATACATACATACATACATGATTGCTCTATGTTGACAAATAATTAGTGTCTCTTGATCCTCCAAAACTGGATTGACTCCTTCTCTTCGACTGTTTACTATAATGACTTTTTTAACCAGCAACTGTTTTACAAACTTTGAAGAACAAACTTTTACAGACAAACACAATGATGGCTGTAGAAGTTTACTTGATTCATTCCACGGAGATTTTTTTTTTCGTGCGCCACTATGTGTTTTTCCAAGCCAGACAAAAATATTTGCAGACTTTACAAAAAATGATGCAAGTGGTATCACTCAGCCTCAAAAGAAATGTGTCCTATTCCCATCTCTCACGAGGGTTCATGCGATTAACGTATCCACAACAAGGACGGTTGTGCGTGATCTTAATGCCACACCTTTATTTTAACTATTAGTTAACAGAAGAGAATGTATCTAAGGGAGTGAACTCTGATAATAAATCCTGCTATTCTATGGGTTGCAGTATCTCTGGAGATATATATCATCAGATCGGCAATATGACAAAAGAGTAATGTGGTCTCACAGAGGAACATGGCGATGTCAACAGGAGATCACAGCCGCACAAGTTAGTCAAACATAATAGGGAGGAAAAATACATACATACATACATACATACATATGTGTTGTGTTTAGAAGATCAATTGTCCATATTGCTGTACGTAGACCCGGATAGATCATTAAATAAAAGATAAGAGCCGGTATCAAATTATCGTCACTATAATTGGTTATTGCTGTTATAGTTTCAAATTATAGTTACTTTATACGTTTATGAATATTTTCATCGCTGAATTTTGATCGGTGAATTTTATGAGTGGTTTTTGATAAGTGAATTTTTTTTTTTATTGTAAATATAAATATTATCTCTACCTAGTCATTTCTGCTGTCTGAATATTATAGTAACGTCATTCTATTTCAATTG
Organism: Doryteuthis pealeii; assembly: GCA_023376005.1. Taxonomy (NCBI): domain Eukaryota; kingdom Metazoa; phylum Mollusca; class Cephalopoda; order Myopsida; family Loliginidae; genus Doryteuthis; species Doryteuthis pealeii. Next base: position 3,515,396 of record CM042173.1, read on the forward strand.
CTTTTTTTAAACATTTACTGGCTCAGTTTGATTTGTTTTGGTTATTTTTAGTTTCTATTTTTTTTAGTGTGATAACTTATCCAAAGAAGACAAAACGGAAACGATTAAAAGCTGATGATATCACTTAAGAAATTGAAATAAGTATTTCAGCGGAAGGATGGGCAGCATTCTTTTACCCTTTAGTAACAATATTATTAATCAGCAGTTATGCAACAAATAGAGCAGATAAAAATGTTATTGATATATCTGTTGTTGGAACCTCATTAAACAACACTCCAACAACACATGAGAAAGAGAACCTGTGAAGACACTCAGGAAATAAAATGAACAAAACAATATTACATAAACATTTACCAAAGGGCACTCAGTGGAAAAACACCGCCTATTGTATGATTTATTATGATAAATATTAGTATTAGAGTCGCCATCTTGTGATTTACGTGTTGTTATTAGGAGAGCCTTAAGAATTCATCTTTTATGTTATTATCTTAAAAGGCGTTAATGAGTTGTCAGAAAGAGTTATCATTAGTAAACCAAGTACTTTCGGTTCTTTTCTAGATCATCATCAAGACTGTTTATTATTTGTCTAAACTATTGTTTTGTTTTTGACGCTAAAATTATCCTTATTATCATCATCATCATCGTCATCATCATGTCACGCTAGTAGCACAGATATCTATGACAATCTCTCACTAGCCGTCCCTATCTGTGCAGTATCCAGTATCCGGCCAAAGAGGGTCAATGTAGGTCTTAGCTGAGTGACCGTCAATGAGTTCGTCCCCGCTTGTCTTGCAGTACCCAGTATGTCTTGTTCGCCTCACTTGGATGGTCTGTTTGATGGTCTGTGTGATAGGTGGCAAGTGGCCGTACAGCTGCTTTGTTGTAGAGTGTTGTTTTCACGATTTGTTTAAGATCGCGCTCAGCATTCTTGTGGAACACCTATATCTAGCTTATTCTCTTTGCGCTTTGTTAGCACTGTGCGATACAACTACGACTTGAAAGAATTGTCACTTAAACTTGACAGAGAGGTCGAATTTCCATATGACTGATAATCTGTCTATGGCATAACATGCCTTCCTTATACGCGCATTAACATCGCTTTCTGTTGATGAGATATTATTACTTAGGTACGTGAATTGTTCCACCGATTTTAGAGGCTTACCATCGAGTGTTTTTAACGCATATGAACTCAGTTTTATTGGAGTTCACATGGAGGCTAACGTTCCGAGCTGCTTTTTCCAGGCTATGTAGCAGGAATTCGGCATGTGCAAATATATTCTCAAGAAGTTCCACATCCTCTGTATAGTCAGTATCTGTAATAGTATTTGAGGGATATTGCCTGCTTCTTGCCTTTTTTTAGTGTGAGGCCTTTTTCTTTTATGGTATCTAATGATGTTCGAAGTACGTAGTCTAGGCATATTATGAATACAAATGTTGCTAAGGTATCTCCTTTTAGAACTCCAGCGACAATTTCATAGAGATCTGTGTCACAATCAGGTGAGTGTACTATTGCTTTAGTGTCTTTGTAGAGCATCGTTATATTGATAATTGTTTCTTTAGGGATACTATATGCTAGCAGCATTTGCTCCATTTTTCCTCTGTGTATGTGGTCAAATGCCTTGGTGAAATCTACAAATAGTAGCGTTGCCTCAAGATTCTTTGCTCGAGCTCTTTTTATGATTTGATCTATAGTCAGGATCTGAGATGTTGTGGACCGATTTCTGCAGAATCCGTTTTGGTTTTTCCTAAGGATTTTCACTATTTCAGGTCGCGTGCGATAAAGAAAAAGGACATTACATATCTTAGCAGCTATGACAGTAAGAGTTACGCCTCTCTAGTTCTTAGTGATGCCGAGGTCGCGTTTTTTATGTAAGGGGGGATTTGCAGCTTTTTGTCCATTTTTCTATCGTATTTCTTTCTTATTTTCCAGACCTCGGTGGTATTTCGTCGATGCCTTTAGCTTTTCTCTTTTTAGTTTTCTTAGGATTTCATTAAGTTATTCTATCGTAAAGTCTCCTAGTTTAATGTCTAGTTGGTTATTCACTATTTTAGGGGTATTATTTTCTATGATTTTAGGTTGAGTTCATAATAATTTCTGGAAGTGGTATTTCCACTTCTGGGGTCTATCTTTCTGGCTGGTTACCTTTAATTTTGCTGTCGATGTACTTTTTCTACCACTAATTTCCTTTACCGTTTGTCATGCTAATCTTGACTGTCTGTCTTCTATTGAATTTCTGATTTTATTTATCTGCTCTTGGGTATATTCTATTTGTCCTTTTTTATATTTTAGTCAGTTCAACCTAGACTGTCTTAAGATTTTTTATGTTGGTATTAGTTGGATTTGTTTTATTGCGGCGGGATGCTTTTTCAATATCATTTCTCCTTTGCTTACGTCTCCCAGGGGACAGTTGATAATGTTTCAGAAAAGGACCGAAAGTACTTAGTTAACTAATGATAACTATTACGCCTCCTAATTGACGGTCTATGTTCTATCCAAGATGTATAAGACTGCATTTTATTACGTGTAGTTTAACTCTTCCAACAAAGAAGTATAAAAAACCGTGGGTAGAATCACAAGTCTTTATTTAATACAGAAAGGGTAAAAAAACGTGGTGCCGTGAATATCTTAGTAGAGATGGAGAGGAACATTAAACGCGTCCGATGAGGGAGCCAGATTCGAAAAGAATTAAAATAGGCGCCAAGTCCCGAAACACCGGAAGTGTAACCGGTAAAAGGGGAAACCCGTTCGCTAAAAATAGAAATTACCAAAAGGAGAGAAGTAAGGTAAAACATAAGTAACTAGGGTCGAAGGGGAATAACTGTGTGAGGAAAAATATATCTATATGAGCCATGATAATAACTCTTTCGAGCCACTCATTAATGCCTCTCAAGGTGATAACATAATTTTTTTTAACCTTGAAAGAAAAAAAATTAATTTCTTTTTTTTTTTATTTGAATCATTTATACAGTTATCATTTCTACTTACTCTCACTTCTACTTGTTCCTTCTCCCACTTTTTTTATGTACAAATAGAACTGGCAACAAACGGTTCAATTACATCTAACTTAATGCCGAAAGTAATTGGGAAAATTATGGTGCATTCATTAACAAATTCCTCGACTATGTTAAAAAATTGGGCCTTCAGCTTGAAAGTATCAAAAAGAAAATAGTAATATTTAACAGTATATATATATATATATATATATATATATATATATATATATATATATATATATATATATATATATAACCCTGTTCATACTGTTATCTTAAATAGATTCAACGTTTTAGGTCACTGTCATATTCATCTGAATTGTTTTAAATGTATTTTATTCTAATGCAAAGTGTGTTCTTCGTATAACACTAAACCGCATTCTGGGCTCTTGGGAGTGGTTAGTCATTCCTTACTTGAAACTATATAACAGTGTGCAAAGTATTTGTATTGAGAAGGAAGTGCTTGAATCCATATAACTGTGTGCAAATCATTTCTATGAAAAAAAGTTACTTCAAACTGTAATTGTCTGCAAAGGATTATCATTAGTTTATTATTAAGCATTATAATATTATCATTATTATCATTGTAATATTATCATTATTATCATTAGTTTATTATTAAGCATTATAATAATAAATCATTAGTTTATTATTAAGCATTATAATAATAAACCACTAGTTTATTATTAAGCATTATAATAATAAACCACTAGTTTATTATTAAGCATTATAATAATAAATCATTAGTTTATTATTAACCATTATAATAATAAATCATTAGTTTATTATTAAGCATTATAATTGCTTACAAAGAAAAAGAAAATACTGACTTTAGTCTAAAATAATAAAACAATGAGTAACACGCCTTTAAACATACCTACCAAGAATTTAATTGGCCATAAAAGGTTATAGATAAGATGGCGTTTTGATTATTAAAACATTAAACTTTATTGAATTAAGTACATTTGTCGCATGACCCATTTTACGCATTTGATGCCCAACATTTCTTTTTATATAAAGACAAAAAAAAATATCTATCTTATATTTGCTGCAAAAAAGCTTACTTCTTACAAGTCAAAATTGTCTTTCTATTTGAGCTTTTCAAGAAAAACATAAAACACTCTGACCTCCTTTTGAATATACATTCATGGAATGATAGGTTGGGTCCCACCCTAGCACGATGAGTTACTGTTATAAATTAAAGATATCACGAAATGCCTGCTAAGTTTTGTTGTCTTGAGGTCACGGCGTGACGACAGGGTGTCCTACATTTGTCGAATAACCGGTTAAACGTGATATATTCAAAACAAAAGAATTATTTCCAACTTCAGGTTTCTGTGGATGGTTCGCATATTTCAATGTACGGATGCACATATCGCAAAAATAAAATCAGGATTTTTTTTTCTTCTTTTTTGTGGGGTGGTTATTAAGTGGATAGTCTGGTAGCAGTCAGTGTCTGGCAGTAAAAACATGCACAGAATTAAGCATAAAAACTGGACAGATCGATAGATCATTAAAAAAAATCATCAGTGCTCAAGCACTGACCTCTGGCACAGGGGTTAAAGATGCAACAATCTCATAAACAATGAGGATCGAAATCATTATTCTGTCAGATTGGCTTGCCATAGCGTTACAGTAAACGCTCGGAAGATATGTGATATATTTCGAACATGTCAACGGCCGCTTCATATATATTCACTTTAAATGTATTGTACACTGTAATAAATAAATACAGCTCTTACAGAAGTAATCGAGCACTTTATTCTCATTTCTCCAATACTAACAAAGGATTAACTATATATATATATATATATATATATATATATATATATATATATGTGTGTGTGTGTGTGTGTGTGTTGTGTTATTTTCGTTGTTGCTGCTGCTGCTGCTGCTGCTGCTGCTGCTGCTGCTGCTGCTGCTGCTGCTGCTGTTGTTGTTGTTGTTAGATATCAATTAAATCAAAAGAATAAGAATACATAGATATCCCAAACCTCAGTGACCTCAAATTTAGACCAATAATTTTAGGACCAACATACCTTACAAATGAAATCAGAAAACTAATATTTAACAACAACCATACAACCTACATTTGATAAAAAGCTACATTAAAGATGACATTCACTTCTTAAACTACGTACCGCAAAAAGCTGATTCAGACACTTATAGTAACATTTGATGTGACCAGTTTATATGGTAATATTCCTCATGAATTAGGGAAAATAGGCGCATTTTGGATAGAAAAATATTCAAAACATTACACATACAATTTAACAAAAATTGTCACTGATGTCATATAATTAATCCTAAACAATAAAACTTTCCAGTTCGACAACAAAACTACACTCAAACACTAGGAACTAGAATGACACCAAAATACGCCACTCTAACCAAAGAATACTTAGAGAGAAATTTTTATGAGGACAAAAATACGGTAACGACATAGGAAAATTAATTTTATTAGATCATGGAAAAGATACTTTAGATGACTGTTTTTATATTTTTTTGAAATGGTTCGTGGGGTAATATCAACAACATACACAACTTAAAACTTACACCCTAAGATAAAATTCACTATGGAACATAATTTGAAAGAGTAGCTCTTTAAAATTATTTTCCTTTGTGAATTTTAGACATCCTTATTGAAAACTAAAATGACTAAATTATCATAGATATTTTACCACAAACCCATAGACACTCAACAATATCTCTACTTAAGACCAAAAGCTGCATAACTATATCCTTTACTCTTTAGCATGTAGAATCTGCACCATAATCACCAACAAAAACGTCCGACAGGTCCCTTGAGAGAATTACGCAGAACTCTCTTTCATGTGGGATATTGCTCACATTAATAAGTAAGGGGTTTGAATTAGCAGAAAATACCACTAGAACAACTACAACCTCTAAAAACATACGAATATTTTAATATAAAACAAATTGTTATAATACATTTCATACACACGAACTCACACACAGAAAATATTTTATTTTCCGTATTGTCCGGTAAAATAAAACTACAGTTAGAATTTATATCCATGTCTTTGTTTTCCTTTCGCTGGTTATTTAACGTGTCTCTCTGTGTATAGTGTGTGTGTTTTCCCCCGTTGTAAAATCACCATTCGGCCATTTCGAACAGAAAAGCGAGCTAAAACCTGGACTTTTTTCATTAATTGTATGCGGTCGCCAAAATGGAATATCAGGGATTCTTATTGGCAGAATTCCCCCAGAAAAGTTATTCTGTGCCTTGGTCGTAACAATAAACTATTTAGGTGTAGGAATAGTTTCTTGAAGTTATACAAGGTGTGATCTGTAAATTTGTCACCATTTTAGATTATTAATTTCGCGTAAGTGCTTTGTTTGTTCCAGGTTTTGTCTGCTGTGGCAGAAAACTAGAGTCAGTTTGGTACTGTCTGTGGGGAAAACAGCACTATAACTCCAGCTAACTACTCCAGAAATTTGGAAAAATGGCATACTGCACTAATTGATAATTATGACGGAAGCTCAAATACGAAGATTTCACCAGAACAGTACAGAGGATTCAAAAGAGTTCGATGAGTCTACGACAGTTACGACAGCTCGAAAGTCCTCACTGAAGAAAAAGAGTCTCACTATAAGAAAAAATCCTGAATTTTTTGCTGTGTGACATTGCTAAGATTCCAGTAGGCGATGTGGTGACTGGGTTTCAAGTAGATAGGGACCCCCATAGTGATTCCATCTGGCCAGAAAGCCTGCGATCGGTTAGAAATACTTGAGTTTATTATTATTATTATCATTATTATTATTATTATTATTATTATTATTATTTTCAACATAAATGGAGTTCAGATTTTTAGGGGGGGGGGGGGCTTATATTAAAATCAAAAACAGACCTTTTTTAAGATTTTAATTCTTTGTTGAAAACTGCTTGGGTGACCGGAAGTGGTAACCGACTGATTCTAGGGAGGTAGGAAAGAAAAAGGAGTGGTACTTAAAAAGTGGAAGTCAGAGATACTAAAGATCTGAAGTTGGAGTTGATGGGCGGATTAGCCCTCTTACTACCACTAAGGGGGTTGGACTATTGCCCAAAATTGAGAAATCCCAGTTGAAACAAAGGAATAGCTAATATTTCCATGCCAACTGGAACCTACTCAGTTACAGGTTTAAAGATTATTTAAAGCTGGGTGTTTTGAGGCTTCAGTCTGACAGAGACTGGAAGAGCAGCAAGACGAAGACTAACAGAGCCAGTGAGAACGAATAGGAAAGGGCCGAACAGACCAACTGACTTCAGCCAAGATTATCAAAGAACTTTTTTTAAAAAAGGTTCCTCACTTGGATTTTTGATCGGAGTGAAAAACTTGGCCAAGAAATTTAACCTAAGAACTGCCCGAGTGATATTTTTCAGAACCCATGGTTGTTATTCTGACTGAAACCATTGATTAGACATCCATCACTCCCGCAGCTTTGATAAGAGTGGTCTTCTGTATTTTCTTTCTTGTTATATAAATGATTTTTGTTGAATTTGAAAAAAGGAAGTCGTTATCTTGTTATATAACCATTAAGCCGCCGTTAGCCCGTTGTGTATCAGATTCTGCAGCGGATTTCTGATCGTTTAAGATCAAACATTCGACCAGACTTTTAGTAAGTGTAGAAGATACTGCAAATCCATGGTTGATAGAAGCCATTAACAGCCATTTTCGGATATTCAGTGAACCCTTAAGCTCATCGGGCCCACGGGTTAAACTGAGATCCAGGCCATGATTGACAACTATCCCAGTAATCAATCAGGTTCATAACCAGGGACATGGGAGTGTTTGAGTTTCTTATCAGGCATGTAGGAAATGAAGACATTCCCTATTTTCATACAAGAGGAGAAAGAGTCTATGGTAATTTTCACCTTTAGTTGGCTAAATTCCTAGCAAATAATGCAATTAGAGTAACTCCCTTGACTTTCACCTTGAAACGAGCCGATAGCTATTTTGAAGGTCTCAGTGCAAAACAAACAAATCTTGGAAACTTTTTCGAAAACAATACAATGCATGCTTTAACACAAACAATATCATAAAATGTGTTCTTAATAACAATTAAGTTCATTTCAGATAATTTTAGGCTAGGAATTTAGCCAATTGACTTTCACTTTGAAACAAGACGTTAGCCATTTTGAATGTGTCCGTGCGAAAATAAACAAATCTTAGAATCGTTTCGAAAACAATAACAATGCATGCTTTAACAAAAATATCATGAAATGTGTTCTTAATACAATTAAGTTCATTTCAGATAAGGCGCACGTACAATTTCATGCTAGGAATTTTTAACAACTAAAGGTGAAAATTACCGATATTTTCAGATAAATTTGGTAGATATCTGACAAAGTGAGACATTATATTCATTGTGCGTAATTTACACAATTTTACCATGTCATCCTGTATTGTTCACACACGATTATTACTATTAGTTTATTGAAACCATATAAATGTTAGAAAAGACTGACTACTATATATATATATAATATATATATATATATATATATATATATACTCTTTTTTCAGTTTTGGAAAAGGCCCCAGGAAGTCGAAATCGATGCTTTCAAGTAAATTACCAAGTTCCTGAACACAAGAAAGACCGAGCGTTTAGTTTTCAATATTGGCAGCGACTACGTAAGTATAATATAATCTTCTGAATTATTTGATGTGAATCACTTAACTAAATAAGAATTAAAACACAAAATATTTCCTTTCCTCAAAAATTCTATATATATAGATATGCACTAGGGAGTGTCAAAGGTGACGTAAGTCCGTATTTTGCAAAATAAATTTATCCTCGGTTGAAAAAAATTCACCAAAACTCAGGGAATTAGCCGATTTTAATGAAATTTTCAATGTTGATTTATTAATGAGTGGAATTTTATAATACATTAGTTATGTTGTTTTAAAAACTATCTGATTTTTTTTTCAGGTCACTTAACTTTGACCCTCCCTTTAATTTTAGGGGCACAAAATATCGGTGGGTTATATACTTTCAAAACTAATTACATAAATAAAAAGAGAAAGACCGAAGGTGCGAACAGAAAAAAAAATTCAAGAAACCTACTCTGGTAGTAAATAATAACGAAAATCGAAAATAAAATGAAAAATAAAACTGAAAAAAAACAGTTTTTTTTTTTTACTCATTTCGATAATTATTTAATTGGCTATTATATCTTATAAAGAAAAAATATACATCAATATTTGTTCTATTTAAAAGTGGAGCGCTAAATTTTGAATAGAGTTTTCGACAAAAAAATTATTAGAGATTGATACTATAGTAAAGAAGTTATTTAAAAAAATCTTTGTTGAATCTAATAATATGAAATTTTAAACTTAACATCATACTGTTCATATTTTAAAAGAATTTGATATATAATTTATCATAACAGAAATACTCAAATTAAATCAGAAAAGTTTTGAAATAAAATAACTGATGCATTTAAAAATCTCATTCATTGATAAATCAATACTGAAAATTTTCATTAAAATCGAATTAATTCTCTGATTTTGGTAATTTTTTTTTTCAATTGAAAGTGTTAAATTTATTTTGTAAACACGAATTTTACGCCATCTTTAAACAGCGTTTACGGCTTTATTATCCGTCAGATTAAGTTGTTTTTATTTTCTGTTGTTGGTTAGTGCATGTATGATGATTCCTGTGAGACATGTTTGGCATGAAGATTGCAAGCTTGGGATGGAGTATTTCAGTATTTTTTGTTCAAATCATTTTGTGATGGGGTTGGTTTCCACTTCTTGGATGCTTATGATCTCTGATGTATGCCTAGTCGCTATAGATGAGGTCGTTTTCGGTTCTTGAGGACCTGTTCCATGGGGTTTGACATGATTATATGAACATTCTTTGTAATGCCAATCACCAGGGCTCCACTAATCTTGTCTGTCACTTATCGTGCATCCTAAAACCTGTCAGAGCCGTCCTATTTGGATATACAGGAGATATTTTGCATGCTAGATCATAAGTCAAATGCTTACATATATGTTTCAGCTTGTCTCTTGTACAAAACGGGCCGAATATAATACCGCAAATTTTTATGCAATTAGGGGGATATATAAAGATAACATTCTTACTGGCAATGATTGCTAAACAAAATAATTTTCTGTCTGGATGCAGTAATCTACTAGGCTTATCAGGATAATAAAAATAGTGTGTACCTAAATCAGAAAGTTAGAACCACAAAAAATAGGAATAAAAGAAAAAAACGTAAAGTAAAAATCGATGTCACGGTTGCTCAGAATTATAAAAGAACCTTATTATTTAATAAGAGACAAAAAATAAATTAACCAATCACCAATGCCGAACAATGATATCTGAAGACAAAAAAAAAAAAGAGTCCAAAAGTGCCACCACAATTACACCTAATGCAATAGTATAAGGTACAACTATAAGGTATATTGCCTACTAGTTAATTCTGTTGAGGAGCTATATATTGGCGATTGCAATTCACATGGGAATTATTACTCGCGATACTATCAATTTGTACTAATCTTTTAAAGTTTTTAAAAGTAATACTTGGTAGCCAAAAATCATTTACCTCTTGCAATGATTGCTTTGATTGGTATATTGATGTCACTATTGTCCATATGTAATATTCTTTTCTAATAATTAGAAAAAAAATTGGAAATAGGAGTTAGACGCTATACCAGAGAGGTTATTAATACCAAACACAAATTCCTTGGCGCAATTTTTACATCCTATGAAATAATTTCGTTCCACAGTGTCCTTTAATATATTCCCCGTAGACCATAAAAATTACGCTAAAAAGATTTACGAAGTTATATCTTTATATTCTGAATTTCTGAAATATTTTTGTTGAGAAATATTTTGTTGAGAAATATTTTGCTCCTATGGATTGATATCACTAAAGGTAGTAACTGCCTACTAATAGTTGTAATGGAATAGAAGCTGACATAAGGCTTCATATTTTGAGCATGCACTCATTATAACAGTTTTATACCCGTCTCAGCAATTAGCGTAACTCTATTATTTATAAACACTACAAGGTTATATAGAAAAATGTATAACAACTAGTATGTATGAGTATACCGTAATATATAAGAGTTAATCTGAACATTGAGTCCTACTATGGTATATTATAGAATGTAGTTATAAATCAATCTATCCCATTGTTTTTTTAATTAATGCGACTTTTTGCGAGAGAGGAAGCTTAAATAGTTTCTTGCCGCGCTATCTGGTTCAAAACCCATATTTTTCATTTCACTCTTTTAAATAATGATGTAATATTATAAACACCGTAGGTAATATACTTGAAAAAAATTTTATGCATATCATATATTAATTATTATGATGATCCTCCCCTTCGTTTTATTTTTTTTACTTTTCACTTTGAGGAAGTCATAGTTTGTTGGTCGGATTATTTATTATCCAAATTTTCATTTACACACTTTCAGGAATAGTATATGTTGATGGAGAAACCATATGTAGGTATATCTCTGTATGAATACAACCATTCGTAGCTTACCATGGGGTATTATTAATAATTCAAAAGAGAGTACACTCTCCGCTCCTTATTTTCTTTATTGCCTCTCACACCTGTGAGGAAGCTAATATGTTTATGGGTTGGCCATTTTCGGATTCCATACAACCTATATATTATTGACGGGATACCGGGAACTATAAAGAGCGATAATCCATGAGGACACTGTTATTTGTCTTTTACAATTCTTTGCCTAAGTATTAATTTATGAGAAATGTAAATATTCCCCTCCCCTCATGTTTTGGGATTAATATATCTTTTACTATAAACATGAGGGAAAAGACCTTAAAAATAATGTTTTGGTCGGCCATTTTCATTTCACCAGAATGAGAAGGAAAAAGAGGTAATCTGAACATTAGCTACATAAATAGGAGTAACCTTGTTTCTTTCACTTTGAGGAAGCCTTAATAACAATTAAGTTTATTTCAAATAATGTGCAAGCACAATTAAGACACATTTTATGATATTTTCGTAATAAATCATGCAGTTGTATTGATTCAACAAATTCGTATTTTCAGAAATGTAGTGTAATAGTTAACAAGTTAGTCTCGCACATCAATTATTATTATGTATATTTTGATTTTTAGATATCTTCATAAAATATAAATCACGTTTGCATTTAATAAGCAAGAACGGTGATATAATGATTAATGTGTACATTAAATATCATTTAATTTAAATGTGTACATTTACTTTGTTGTTAATTGTTTTATTTTCATAGTTTCATCTGAACTGTTGATCACAACATCTTGTCAGGCGACTGTCACTCCTTCATTCATTGTCCGTTTGTGGACTCGTTCATGACTTTTTAATCCTGCCAGCAAACTTAGAACAAATCTGGCACTCATAAGATCGGTGTTGACTGAGTCGACAGGCGCAGTATATACATTACTGTTGTTACATATTAATTGGATCCCTATTACTCTTTAAGGTAGTATAGAAATCCTTATGGCGATCAGTACAGCTGATGGCCCTGAGAGTGAGTGACATGCTTGACCTCACTCTCACCTTGCGTTCTGGGGATGGAACGTGAGAACGGAAGTCAAAAAAGCCCTTCCGGTTTAAGGTGTAAGCAACTANCTCAGTCAGTTGGAGTAGTCAGTAGGAGAGTTAGGAGTTAGAACTTAGAAGGGAAGCTAGCAAGATGTGAGCTCACTGCGTGATTGTCTGGTCTGGGATCTGGAATAAAGTAACATCAAAAGTAAATCGAAGTCTTGTTGTTATTACTAAAAGCTAACAATGACACAAGGCTTCTGATAAGAAATGATCCCCGACAAAGACCCGGAGTCCCCAAGAAACACCACGACAAGACCAGACCAAGATAGAAGATAGATGATAGACGATCAGAAGACGGCCGGAAGAATAGACCAGAGTAGGACGTAAGAAGTATACAACGTATAGATATATAGTGCCGGTAAAGAGGTACGTAACATATATCTATTTGGTACCGTGACGACGACGCTACGTTACACTGTGAACTCTCATGTGACACCTAAGACCACCAGCTGTTCGGCACACTTTAGTGCAGCAGAAACACACATACATACATACCAACTGCCCTTTATATATGTTGTTGAAATTTTTGTGTATATAAGGTGTGCTAGACGCCCACTCTTATTTATAGTCATGTGACCATATTCTTGTCCAATCACTGGCAGTGCTCTGCTGCTGATATTGTTACTTATACCGGCTGTTCTAATCTTAGCTACTCACAACTACTTGGATCTTCGTGGACGACGGAACATAGAATTATATCACTGGACCTTTTACACTACGTAGGATTCTATAACTCAGGACTTATTCACTTACCAAAGGATTCTATAACTCAGGACTTACTTAATTACTTTAAGTTCTTTACAACTGGCCAAGGATGGCGGCCAAATACTTAACATATGTATAGGTAGATTTACTGTCTCGATTTTTTTTTTAATCATTTTTATTGTTTTATGTTCTTTTGTTGCCATTTGGTTAAACTACTACCTGATTCTTTGTACAAGTGAGAAGGCAGAATATACATAGACAAGGGGGTTCATACCTTTCCCAAGAGTATTAGTCCAAAAGTGAACGCAATAGTGCAACTGGTGTTTGAACTCACTTACTATGATGTGCAGCCCAGCATGTTAGCCACTACGCCACCAGGACTCCCCTTAACTCTTTGCCTACAAAATTTCACCCATGGCTGTACCAAATTTTCTCGGTATTTTTTACCTGTATGATAGGATATTTCAAAGTTCACTTTCTATTCACCTTAGAACTCATTCTATTCAAATAAAGTCCTATTATTATTGTAATCTGAATCCTTCTGCTCAATTATAATGAACTAACCATCAGCGGCTTACGGTAGGATTGCAGTAGTAAGAGAGCCACTGTGAATGGTTTATTAGTATTTTTCTTCCACTTAATTCTTTGCCTACCAAATTTCCCCCACAGCTCTACCAAATTTTCTTGGTATATTTTTACCTGTATGATAGGATATTTCATTAACTATTCACCTCAGGACTCATTCTATTCAAATAAAGTCCCATTATTATTGTAATACGAGTCCTTCTGCTCAATTATAATAAAGTGGTTTACGGTGGGATACCGACTGTGAGTGGTTTAACTCTTTGCCTACCAAATTTCTCCCACGATTGTACCAAATTTTCTTGGTATATTTTACCTGCATGATGGGATATTTCAAAGTTCACTATCCATTCACCTCAGAACTCATTCTATTCAAATAAAGTCCCATTATTATTGTAATTCTGCTCAATTATAATAAAGTGGTTTACGGTGGGAAAGCCACTGTGAGCAGTTTAACTCTTTGTCTACCAAATTTCCCCACATTTTTTACCTGGATGATGAGTTCACTATCTATTCACCTCAGAACGCATTTTATCTAAACAAAAGATGGCAGGGGTGTTCACGTGGTGATTTTTCAGGGTAAACAAATGACATGTACGAGAGTCATTGCTAGCAGCTTACGGTAGGATCACAGTGGTGGGAGAGCTGCTGTGAGTGGTTTAAAGTGGGTAAAAAGTTAAGTTAAATTGTCACCTCATTAATAATTCGTTACACAGTGTATATTATCTTTAATATTCTTTTGTGAGAATTTTCCTAGGATTTTTAATTAAGAAATCTCGGTGCTATTCGCAGATTTGCGTCCCGGCCTCCTGCCTTAAAAAACACTAGGCGGTGATAGCTGAAAAAACAACCCAGCTCTAAATATTTACATTTACTTGTCGATAAAAATACGGCTTACTTTTAACGCCATCAAACCACTAAAACAATTAATTTGTCGATAAAAACACCTTCAATCCGCTAAAAAAAATTTTTTTTTCTCTCAGTATTTTCATTTTATTTTTTTTTTTTCAACAATCAATTACAAATAAAAAATCAAAACATTTATTTTGATATTTCTATTTTATTCTAATATAATTATTTCCAACAATCAATTAGCTCAGTCGGTAGAGCGTTTGGCTAGAAACCACAAGGTTCCTAGTTCGATACCGGTCCCCGCCAACTCAGCGTATGAGTAGCACAGGGATCTGTGCGGTAAAGTAAGGAGCTGATGGTAGGTGTGGCGCTCCACCTCAGATGCTAAAAAACAATCTCCTTGGTCTAGCGCTATTGAAAAGGGGATAGACTCCCTCGCTGACTGGCTGATACCGACTTTAGACCGCCCCGTCGACTTTACTTACTTACTTTTTATTTTAACTAAAAACAAGACATTAAACAAACAAAAAAATGTTTGTATTTTTTATTTGTAATTGATAGTCGAAAAAAAAAAGCTAAGGAGGGTTGGGTTTTTTCAGCTATCACCGCCTAGCGTTTTTTAAGGCAGGAGACCAGGATGCAATTTTGTGAATAGCACCGAAATATCTTTGTGAGTTAAACTTTAAGAGATTTATGCTTACATTTTTGTCTTAACTCAGATTGTTTATTGGATAGTCAGACTATCGAACTTAATATTACTGATCTTCTTAAAAAAACATATGTAATACTGGGGTCATTCCATGTCAATTCACCAGGGCATTACACACATCAACATCGAATTACTTGAAATTATCATTATCAGCATTTGAGAGATCATGGAGCATTAGGATGATTGTCTTTAATTATAAACTTTCACTGAAATCCTGCACATACATAGGGAAAAAAACTCTCAAATTAGCAGGGTCATATCTTCTAAAGTAGACTTGAACCCGTCACAAAATTCTTTGGTGAACTTAGGCAGGCAGGCATAGTAGATGTTAGGAAAAAAAATATTATGAAAATTGAAGAGGACACATTTTCTATAGACTACATATGGGAAAAGTAGTTGATTTTGGAGTCATGCATTTGGGTGAGCAAAATAAAATTTAGTAAGCTACATAGGTGAAAAGTTCTTGATTTTGGAGTCATGCATTTGGGTGAGCAAAATAATTTTTTTTATTATGTATAGGGTTAAAATAGTTGGATATTTGGATTCTACAGTCCTTATTTGCCCTACATACCAAATTTCAGAAATTTTTTATTTTTAAAAAACAGATTCTGCAACACCACACAGCCTTAATTCAGAGGCAAAATAGTAAAATTATAACCCCTCCCTCTAAAATCAGAACAGTTAGGTCTAGCACAAAATAATTTGGCACACTTTCCTAACTCATGAAGAGGAACATTTGTGCCAAATTTCAAGTCATTCGGTGTCGGTGGGTGCAGATTTCAACTTTTTGCTGGAGTTTTGACATGGTAAGTCTTAATCAGTAGAACCACAAGGTTCTGGGTTCAATACCGGCAAAGTGCGGAGCTTTATGTTAATAATAGGGTCTGGTTTAGCTCAGTCGGTAGAGCACCTGACTTGGAATTACAAGGTTCTGAGTTTGATACTGATCTCCGCCAACTCAGCATATGAGTAGCACAGATTGTGTAATCTGATCTGTGCAGTAAAGTGGGGAACTGAGGGTAGGTGTGGCACTCCATCTCAGCAAAAAACAATCTCCTTGGTCTATCACTAGCGAAAAGGGGATAGATTCCCTCACTGTCCGACTGATACCGACAATAGACTACTTCGCCAACTTTACTTGCTTTATCTATTATTAATGGAGATTCGCTTCCGGTTTTTGTCTGTAACAAAAATTACGTCACTGCTTACATCACATTACCCAACACATAATCCAACGTCATAACATAGAATAAATATACTCAAAATGTGAGCATGCAACATTAGACAATCCTCATCGTTTCAATAAATAGATGCCCGGCGTTATATATTTATATATAGATTGTTTTATTCTAATATAATATTTAAAGTTATCGGAACTGTTTCCATTTCAAATTGTCTTTCTTTCTTTTCTTTTTTACTCCTTTAATAAATTTGACGATTTTACATACTTATGGTACACACTCTATGACATTGAATTTTCAGCTCCCATCCCCTCAGGCAATATCTTTCAAAAAATTATTTTTACATCGCCCGGAGGGTGTCTTTTTATTTTGCTAGTGTTAATAATAGTCATTTACCCAGTTGGTAGAGCATTCACAGAGGAACCACAAGGTTCCTGGTTCGATACCAGCACTTGCTAACTCAGCGCATGAGTAGCACAGCTTGGATCTGTGCAGTAAAGTGGGAAGCTGATGGTAGGTTTCGCATTCCACCTCAGATGCAAAAACAATCTTCCTGGTCCAGTGCTAATGAAAAGGGGATAGACTCCCTTGTTGTACGATAACACTGGTTTACAAAGAAATTGAGGCAAGTACAAAAATAGCTGTTTTAACCTAATTTGCGGGTGCTGAATTCAGATTTGAAATCCGTTTTTACTCATCACCTCTAGTTTTTTAGATATGCATACTGTACATTTTGTACACACTGTACATAAAGGCATATATGCATTCAGGGTTAATTTCTAATATTTGTGACTTATGTCTTCTTTTTTAGTTATTATGCAATAAATGTAAGCGATAGCATTACATTATACATATATATAGCTATATATCAAGACAGATTTTGGCAGTTAAGCATAGCAAACACGTCTCAATCAACAGCCAGTAGTGCACTGGCAGTCAGCGCAGGAGGCTGTTGTCCCTCGCAGTGCAAGAGGAAGGTGTCCCTCGACAATTGTGTTACACAATCTTTTGGGTATATATTTGTATTACAATTTCCAACGACGGACATTTTATTGCCTTACATATGATTTAATTTTACTTTGTTGAATGTTCTTGCGTGACACCCCGAAGGCAAAATACAGCAGATCATCTAAGAAAACACACTTCTAACTGTCTACAGTACTATGAATTGTGTAATTGTGTCATCCAAGTATATTTATTCCGTCAATGTTCTTTATCTATCCTGTTTTATCTGTAATAAGCTGCTGCAACTGTTGAAATAAGCATGTATATACTCTGTATATACTAAAATGAGACTATTTAAAAGACAGAAAACTAGAAGTGATAGAGCAAAACTGTTTATAAATTTGAATTCAGCACACCCAAATTAGTAAAAAAAAACACCTATTCACATTCTTGCCTCAGACAAAAAATATTTTTTTGCAAACCAGTATAATATGCCACTCTGCCAACTCTACTACTACTACTGCTACATTGAAATAAAGATTTTTGTGACTTATGATTATGAGAAAGCAGACCAGCAAAAACCTATACTGATCAGCTCTGGATGATATGAAACTAATATCTATTATTCTCACTCCTTTTGAGTTTTTCACATCAGCGTTAGCTGATGGTATTTCACTGGAGGCTGAGTGACAACAAGTCTCCTCAGGTCTCCAGGACTCTTCTGAGTATTCTAACCGATTACAGCAGTGCAGTAATCTGAATGGTCTCAATTCTTCCTCTGATTTCCAAATCCTCCAGTCTTTTTTCCAAGTTTATTGGGACCGTTCCAAGTGCACCAACTACAATTGGTATCACTTTCACTCTCATATTCCACAGCTTTTTCAATTCTCTGGCAAGGTCCAGGTATTTATCCATCTTTTCATTTTCCTTCAGCTTCACCCTGTGATCAGCTGGGACCGCAAAGTCCACCAGTTGAAACGTTCTTTCTTTTTTTTTTGTTAATCAACATTAGGTCTGGTCTACTGGCTGGGATAGGGTGATCCATCTTTATTATTATTATATATAAATATATATATATATATATATAATAACGGTAAATAACCTTTTATCACGCATTCAACATACACTGAATATCTTTCATTTTTTACTCATACAAATTTTCAATGTCCTGAAGAAAGCTTTATTTTTAAAAACCAAAATACTTAAGTATCGACATAAAGAATTTCCATCATTCATGACATCCTGTGTTTGTTTTCTTTTAAAATTTTCTCCACATATAAATATATATATATGATAAATAAATATATATTAGTTTGTGTATATATATTTAATTATACGGATAACAGTGAAAAATATCCATGTAATTAATTATATACAAACTAAAATATATTTATTTATCTATGAAATAGTAGTAGTCCTCCTTAGTAAATAATTTTCAACATAGAAACCATCTGGCTGAACTTGCACAAAGGTGTCAAAATTAGGGTGACCCAGAAAAAAACAGAACCCACACATTTTGTAATAAAACTGTTAATTTTAACTATGGGGGTCTACGGTTAGGGTTAGGGTTTGGGCTGGGGTTTAGGGTTAGTTTAATGGGAAAATGAATAAATTTGGGTTCTGTTTTTTCTGGGTCACCCTGTATACCGGTAACCCAGAAAAAACAGAACCCACAAATTTTGTAATAAAACTGTTAATTTTAACTAGGGGGGTTTAGGGTTAAGGTTGGGGTTTAGGGTTAGTTTAATGGGAAAATAAATAAATAATTTGGGTTCTGTTTTTTCTGGGTCACCCTAATTTTGACACCTTTGTGCAAGTTCAGCCAACCATCTTCCAATAAAAATTCATTAACTTCAAAATTTACATCAAGTGATTTTACTACTCTAACGAGCCACAACAATTCGTATAAATATCTCCATAGTTCAGTGTCATCTATTAATTCGGATACAATTGATAAGTCAGGAATATTTTTTTAAATATTAGTCTATTTGAACACTTACATTCACCATCCATTCATGCTTTATCAATTAGATTTTTAAGTGTATAAAAAAGTGTATAACTGAATCACTATGCAAAAACTTTAAATGTATACAACATCAATTAATGCTGTCTTTTAATTTAAAATTTAAAAAATTATAAATGAATTAACATATTCAGTTATGTTTTCTTAGTTTCATTTGTATTAAAAGTATTAATCCAAGTTGGGAAATTAAAAATACTAGCAAAATAAAAAAACGCCCTCTGAGCGACGTAAAATAAATATTGCCTGAGGGGATGAGAGTTGAAAATTTAATATCAGAGAGTTTGTATCATAAGTAAAGTAAAATCATCAAATTTATAATAAAAAATAAAGTAAAAAATAAGAGTAAAAAATAAAATAAATTTATTAAAGGAGTAAAAAATATAAAAAAATTGAAATGGAAACTTAGTTCTGATAACTTTAAATATATATTAAAATAAAACAAACTATATATAGATAGATAATGTATTTATTAAAACTTGTTTAAAAAAACAATGAGGACTGTCTAACATTGCATGCTCAAATTTTGAGTGTATTTATTCTACATTATGACGTTTTAGGTAGTGTGACGTAATCAGTGACGTAGTTTTTGTTATAAAACCGGAAGCTAATCTCCATTATTAATAGATATACATTGGACTTCATTTCATATTCCACTAACATCTATCCAGTAGACTATGGTAAAAATTTATGCCCCTGAATTCAGAGTCTACCTTATTTTCTTTCTTTTTTTAGGGGTCTTGAAATAGTAAAAATAAATCCAGTATATGTCGCATTTATTACAACAGTAACAATAAAATTTTCTGACTATCGATACCAAAAATTGAATTTTCATTTTGCTTAAAGAAAAATAGCTTCAAAAAGAAATGTTGCAGATAAATCGAAGGGTAGACTGTGAATTGAAGGGCGTAAATTTTTACCAGATGTTAGTGGAATATGATATGAAATCCAATGTAAATATTTTTAATTTCTCAACTGGGGTTAAGACTTTTAATAAAAATCAAACTATAAGGAAAACATAATTTAATATGTTAATTCATTTATGAGTTTAAAAAAAATTAAACGACAGCATTAATTGATGTTGTACTAGCAATAACAGCTCGTTTCGTAAAATCGTTGGACATAAACAATTTTGCACCTTAATTGGTTCAAATCGCAATTACTCTGGTATTTCTGATCCAATCTTAAAAATATTTATATGGTTGGAAAGAAAATAAAATAATCTTTCTAAATATGTAATGTTTTTATCCATTGAATAATTTTTTACAGTGAGTTAAAATGAAATTTTGCTTAAAGAAAACGAAAACATAAAATTACATTTTTTTTAGACTAATTTTTACACGCTACTTTGTTTTTCAGAATCCTAATGGCTAATCTTTATCAATATTCTTGAAATTTTACACTCAATTAGAAGACACCTGGAAGTACAAACAGGACCTTTTTTTTTGTTTCTAGGCCCCATGGAAGCGAAAATACAATAAAGCAAATTTGAAGGCAATTTCTTCAAAAAATATAAGAGAAGCAAAAAAAAAAGCACTATACCAGTAATAGAAGACAGACTCAGGATTATTTCCATATATAATGTGTGAAATAAAAACGATTGTATACTGTCAGGGATTTTGCTCAAAGTTTTAATTTTGAAAAGAAAACCGGCAAATTCAAATGTAAACAATCTCTCGTAATTCTGGCCTTATCAGCTTAAAAAAATAATTACTAGCGTATTTTGGGTTCAATTTTTAAAACATTTATATGGTTGGAAAGAAAATGAAATAATCTTTCTAAATATATAATTTTATGTGTTTTTATCCATTGAATTATTTTTTTACAGCGAGTTAAAATGGTATTTTGTCTTAAAAGGGGAAAATGCATTACACAAATATTTTTCCGCGCTCGATTTTGTGTGTTATATTTTTTGTAAAATCAAAGTGGTTAATCTTTATCAATATTCTTGAAATTTTACACTTAAATAGGGGACAATTTTAACTACAAGCAGAAACTTGTTTTTTTCTTTTCCGACCTTTGGGAGTGAAACTACAATAGACAAAGTTAAAAGTAATTTCTTCAAAAAATATAAGATAAGCAAAAAAAAGCATTATATCCCTAATAGGAGACATCTTTAGAATTATTTTCATATATAATGTGTGAAATAAAAACGATTGTATACTGTCAGGGATTTGCTTTGAAACTTTGAATTTTTGAAAAAAAAAATCAAAGTTACTTGTTTACGTAAACAACAGGCACCGATTTTTCAGACCATACTAGTTTATATAGTAATTCATCGCTTATTTCTGGTCCAATTTTTTAAATATTTAT
Source organism: Doryteuthis pealeii (assembly GCA_023376005.1). NCBI lineage: Eukaryota > Metazoa > Mollusca > Cephalopoda > Myopsida > Loliginidae > Doryteuthis > Doryteuthis pealeii. Next base: position 3,537,271 of record CM042173.1, read on the forward strand.
ATGGTTGGAAAAAGAATAAAATAATCTTTCTAAATATGTAACTATTATGTTTTTTAACCATTGAATTATTTTTTTACGGCGAATTAAAACGGTATTATTTTTAAACAAATCTGTACATGCTACATGCAGGCAGGCTTTGTTAAATAAAATTATATAGAGTTATTCTATTTCTTGTATGTAATACAACATAGCAGGTATTTAAAAAGGTATTTTTAAGTCTAAAGTGATGTTATTTATATAAATTAATACTATATATGTGTATATATGCCGTATTAAAATGAAAATGTTGAATAATCTTGTGGTAAACTTAAAGTTTACCACAAGATTATTCAACATTTTCATTTTAATACGGCATATATACACATATATAGTATTAATTTATAAAAACAAAAATTCTTGATATCCCTACTTTTTATTCCCAAATAATGGGTTCTAGCATGGAGATAAATAAAATTTAAGTGCAGAATCAGAAAGAACATACAATTTTACATAAGAATGCAAAGTTTTATCAAAAATGTTCCAAAAATAAAGAAATTACTAAATTTCTTGTTTTGAATTAGTCCATGATTTGACATAATCTTTTTAACAAAATCATGTCCACTTTTGTACCCCTAATTTCGGGACTTTAAATACTCATAACTTTTGAACCACTGGAGATATTTGCATAATTCAAACAGTTATGAACTCCATTTACAAAGCTCTATATAACTAATGTGATTAAATAACAATAACCTCAAATAAAAAAATCAACTGGGAATGCTAGTTGTACAGATTTAAAGTTGTTGCGTAGTGATTCAGTTATACACTTTTTTATACACTTAAAATTTACGCCCCTGAATTCAGTTTACCCACATTTTTTTTTTCTTCTTTTTTTAGGGGTCTTGAAACAGTACAAATAAATCCAGTATATGTCAAATTTATTACATTTATTATCTATCAAATTTATTTATTGTGATTCCCACTTCAAAAAACAGTAAAATACAATTTCCTGATAATCTATACCATTGGTACCACCAATTTTCCCTGTGAAATTTACCCTCCCTATAAAATCCACAATGAAACTTGCATAAAGGTTAATATTATCTTGAAAATTTTTTCTCCATTTGAAAGAAGAAACATTAAAAGAACTCCTGATGATTTTTTGAAAAAATTTTCAGCTTACGGAAATAATAAAAATTATGAACGAAAATGTTTCCATTTTTCCACCATTAAATCAACTGAAATTTAACGTAGCCAAAAACAAGTTATGACTAGAGGCTTTTTTTTTTAATTCTATGAAAAAACTATTTCAGACATATTTACATCAAGAGGTAAGTAATTATGGAAATTTTCGTGAAAATCGGACCATTCATTGATTTTTCATAGAATTTTTTAAAAAGCCTATAGTCATAACTTGTTTTTGGATACATTAAATTTCAATTGATTTGATGTAAACATTGTTTTTGTCCATAATTTTCATTTTTTCTCTAAATTGATTTTTTTTTAAATCATCACGAGTTTTTTTTTAATGTTTCTTCTTTCGAGTGGACAAAACGTTGTGTTAAATATGGGTGGGGAGGTAAATTTCACAGGGAAAATTGGTCCTACCTATTGTAGATCGATTTACAGAGTTTGAAAAAAGCAGAGAGAGTAAATATGGTATTTTGTAAACATTTTTCAACTCAAAAAAAAAAAACTACTTGTAGATCTTAATGCAAACATATTTTTCTACTTTTATTTTGTAATTAATTAAAGTGCGAATCATCGGGAAATAAATTTATTTAGAGATAAAAAATTGTACACTATACTACAAACTTTCTTTAAAACAAATTAGAAAATGTTTGGGTATATTTAAATATTTCAAACTACTTTTTCTCTGAATTTTTGAGATGAGGCTTGATAATTTTGTATTATTTGTATTAATCGGACTATTGTCCTCATCTTTATTGTTATACTATTTATTCTGTTATTTAAACATACTACCTCTGTCCCATGGGAATTGTGACATTTTAGTGTTATGAGATATAAATAAATGTATTAACTATTATGGGACAAACGTAAAATTTAGTTTTAATTTATCCATAGGAGCAAATCTTTTACAACAATGTGAGATCGCAAACGTTTTATAGTCTGGTTACTTGTACAGAAGGGATATATATATATATATATATATATATATATATATATTATATATATATATATATAAGTGGGAGGGTAGTAAGTATGACTATGTTCACGGTCAGAACATGTCACCTTTAAGTGCAAGTTTGTAGAGTTCCGACTAAAATGTTGTCTGTCCCACGTTTAGAATCGCCATAAAAACAAATTAGATACAAAGAAACTACATTAAACTTAACAATCTAATATAAACATTTTATTTTCAATTTTTATTTTTAAAAAGGGGGTGGAAAAAAGAAAAGAATTTACATAAATTATATGAATATTTCATCGGAGACACTCAGTACAAGTGTCACTTTGATAGAAAAATGATCGCACTACTAATGATACACTAATATGCATTTTCCAGGCTTATAAAGAAACGTAAATATAAGGATTATTTAACTAATTTAAATAACTAACTCATAACAGATTATCAATGCTAAATAACAGAACCCCCCGTAAATAAAATGTCCAGTCAACAATGTTTTAAACAACAAGAAAAAACAAAAAACATTAGCAATGGACGGTGAGGCTTCATCAAGCAGAAGGCACAAGTAACAAAATCTGAAACATTTCCTTCGTTAACACCAATGGATTATTTATAAGATCTACATTTTATTGTATGCAAATCATTCTTTTGTGTTACGTGTATCACTAACATTACAAGCCATTACCTGAATTAGAATAAAAACGAATACAAAAATAAGCAAGTTGAGTTGCTTACCGTAATACTTACTGTCTTGTCACAGGGACCTCTAAGCAGGAAATGCATGTATAGCCCCGAACCAAGTGTTCGTACAAATCACTCGTTAAAAAAAATATTTATATTTTCAGCTAGAATATATTTTTTAATTAAATAATCCATTTAAAATTTCAAAAATATTTAAAATATTTAAAAAATAAAGATAATGTTAGTAATCATTTTTGGTTTCGAGGCTAAGCGCGGACTTCCGTTTTAGCTGCTATAATCGAAGTTTGTAGTTTATGTAGTTTTATATGAAAAATATATGTTAAAGATATAAATTTGTTATCGACATGGGTGGCTCTTCGTGATGTAATGGTTAACAAGATCACTCGTGAATTCGATCCTCACTGGATACCCCATACTTGTAGCCTTGTGCTACATTTGTAAAACAACATGAAAAAATCTATGTTCGATATGTCGCAACATCACTAGTTGCATGTAAGCGAATTCTTAAAAGAAAGAAAAATATATTACATTTTACAAAGGCAACAAATAAAGCTTATTAAAAAAAATCAATTTAAGACTGACTGTCTTACATTAAAATCTCTGATTAAATGATTTTAAAATACGACCGCATAATTTAGTTTAATATATAAGTAAAATGGCCTAGGCATACCCAATTTTTCGTCTGCTTTTCATTTTTAAAACGAATTAAAATTAATTAAATCGATTATTTAAGGTCAGCTTTTGTCTAAGTCGAAAAGTAGTAACATAATGAGCATCAGTAAAAAAAGAAAAAAGTGGAATAATATTACACATATAATTTATTTTTAATACATTTAAAATTATTTTTTCTGTCAATTTTGCTCAAATATGGCCGTAAAACGCTTTAATGATGGTGTCAAGTCCGTATTTTACAAAATAAATTTAACCCTCCCGATTGAAAAAAATTACCAAAAATCAGGGAATTATCCGATTTTAATGAAATTTTCAGTGTTGATTTATCAATGAATGGATTCTATAATGCATCATTTTTTTTTTTTTTTCGAAACTTTCTGATTTAATTTTTGCTATGATAAATTAATATATAAAATTCATTCAAAATATGAATGTAATGATGTTAATAATATCATTAGTAAATGCTGCAATCTCTACGTATCAAATTGAATATTTATTGAGAGAAAAAAAATCCGGTAATTTATGAGGAAGTGCGTCCCGGTCTCCTGCATCAAAAATTGCTGCCCGGTGACTATTAAAATAACGACCCCAGCTATTGTGTTAATTGAAAGAAAACAACCAACTTAGGGCGTTAAATGTATTTTAGGGGGGGGGGCTTCTCTTTTTTGTCGTAATTTTTATTTATTTATTGTAATTTGTTGTAATTCTTATTTATTTATAGAAATTTGTCGTAATTCTTGTTTATTTATCTCAATTAGTCGTAATTCTTGTTTAATGTTTAATTTGACGTAATTCTTGTTTCGATATGAAGATGGATATCTATCTATCTATCTATCTACCTACCTCAATTTGTTCATTTTTTTTTTACTTTGTTTGATAAATAAATAAGAACTACGACAAAAAAAAAAAACTATCTTTTTGGTACAAAAATAATGTTCAATATATTTAGAATACTAATTTAAAAGAAAATCTGTCATATATGCAGTACCACATTGAGATTTTCCCACTTATTGATCTTGCTCTGAAAAAATCAGAAATCATTAATAACTTAAAAATGATTAGTTTTGTGCCTACTTTGATGGCATTTTTGGATTCTACAGGCCAATTTTTAAGAATAGGAAAGCTCTAGAACTCATTTTACAGACAAAAATAGATTACTATAGGTTGCCATTTTTTGCACCCCCTCCAATTTTTTAAGGTTTTAATTCGACATAACTCAGCCAATCTTTGGAATTGGAAGCTTTTGTTTTGTTTTGTTTTATGGTATATCAACCTCAGTGGGTCATTTAATGCCGATAAAGTTTTGAAATAAATCAATTCTTAATGGATAATACAATTTTTTTATAAATACATTTTTCTATTTAACCCATAGATGGGACCCTAACAGGTACTACCACTCTGGGTCAGAGTGGACCAGGGAGCAATAGTGATGAAGGGGTGCTCCACATTCCCCAAACCTCCAGAACTGGAACCTCACCATCAGATAGAGTTTAATGTCATTCCCAGGACATGTAGACCCGCAGCCACCGCCTTCTAGCACCCATATGATAAAAAGGGGTTCGGACTTGCCATAAGGGCAATAGGGTTGGCAAAATCATATATGTGCTAGGGCTTGACATGACCAGCCGATTGATCGGAGGGGGCCTCTCCGACCGCCCGTCTAGCCCAAAATAGGGCCAAAGTGGAGTATTGCACGTCATGAACTGCTCATCCACCTGGGTTCTATCCTTAAGCATCACGGGTCGCCACCCACGGCCAACAGGTGGCCACATTGGGGGAGTCTTACCCCTCTGCAGAGGTGCAGTCAGTGCATTCTAACGCCCCAGCCGATGGGGCGGGTAAAGAAAGGGTATACAACAATGGTTTCTTGTTTGGAGAATATAGTCTTCGCAGTTACATACAGTAGTCTGCACTGTCGTTGTTTGTTTCGGACTGCTGCCTTGTCTATAGAATTTGTTTGGTCTTATCCCTGTGGGTGCCTAGACTGATGCTGACCTTAATTCGGCCACTGCTAAAACTGTTCTGCCCTCAGTGTCTGCCGAAACTGTTCTGATCTGTTGATTTAGGGCTCTCTCTCTGCCCCCTACTCGTGCAGACTTCCGTACTCCGATTGAGGGGCAGATAACCCTAATTTCCGATAGTTTTTGCTTTTTGACAGTAATGTCTTAGATTTACAACATTCTTGGAATTTCAAATCGCGGACATATTAATAATATCTGGGAGGTTATGGGTGAAGGAACAACTGTGTTGGCTACTGAGCCTGAACAGAAAGGCAAATGACCTTGTAGTCAATACAGTTGTCGTTCCTTCACCCTTAACACTGTTGCATAGCGCTCGACTCGGGCCACAAAATCGTACATGTTACATACTGTTGCTGGGTCGTATGTGTTAGTAGTGGAGTATAAAGATTCACATGTAGACATATGTAGTAGTAAGACTTTAAATGTTTATTTCTTTTCCCCTCGTGGTGCATGTGAGTGGCAGGCTTTGACAATGGGAACTACCACCACTACTACTACTACTGTTGGGATCTCAGGCACAGAGGGGTGAACGAACCTCACTGCCCGCTGGCAGCGATGGTGCGTGACCGCGATCACGCACGTTCTCGTCGGCTGTCTCACATCTGACTGACTGTCCCCACTGACCGCTGACTGTTTAAGTAAGCAACCCGCCCACACATCCTTTTGTTCCTTTGACCGGAAGTTCTTTCTTCCCCTTCCAGTCTCTTTGTTCAAATTCCCATTTGTACAGAGGAAGTCTTTTGTTACCCTTCCTTTTGTTACCCCAGACTTTCTGTCTAAGCTATCTATTATTTTCTTTTGTTCAATTTCTTCTTTGTCCAGGTTTCGAATTTCCCGCGCAAAATAAATGCGACGATCCTAAAACATAACAACACCTTGGTATCAATAAACCAGATTAATACCATGATTATTATCCAAAAATTACTTTCCTCATTCTCCCTTATACTTCTCTTACCTCTTGTTACATACGCCTATCGCCCGACGCCGTACGGCGTTTCCATCAGAGACACGAATAGAGTTAAAAGGCATGCACATAGAAATATAGCAATAACAACAACAAAACGTGGTATTATTTTAACACATAACATTTACTTCAATGTTTAAAGTCCTTTGGAATAGAAATGCGGCCGCCGACAGGCTAGAGTCTTTCAGTGTTCGTTGGTGGAAATGCTCATTCAAAATCGATATGTATATATATATAAGGCATATATGAAAGAGGTTACACTTATCTTTCCTTTGTACGGGTTATTCCTTTTCCATGGATATTTTGTTTGGTATTATTCCTTTATCCGGCATTGTCATTTTGGTAATTTTGTTTCGGGAGACATTCTTCGTCTTCCCTTCCCCCACGAGGTGTTCACTAGTCGGCCCTCTGGTATACACTGTGTCCAAAGCTGATAACAGTGACCACTTGCCCCTTCCTGTAACCTGTATCCATACGTTTTGCCGACGTAGGCAAGCAGCGAGGTAGTATCAGGCGTTCATTTCGTATCTTCCTCTTTTTAGGGTCACTACAGGCATGGGTAAGCAGTTTTTGAGGTCAAGTTCTGTGACTTCCCCCCTTCTCCCAGCGTCATCACGTCTATCAGAATGTTCTAAACGTTCCATGGTTTGATGGAACGTAACACCTCTTCAGTAGAATCTTCCTAAATTCTCAGGTCATAACTTTTTAAACTGCTGCCCACCTCTTTACCTAATAATAGACTGACTAACCTTTTTTTAAGAATTGTGCTATATGTAGATTTAAAAAAGGGTTTCATAGATTTTTTAAAAGGTGCTATTTTTCCATGTTGTTTACATGTTTTCTGCGTTCCATTGGTTGATACTTAAGATGGATATGAGCTGAGATATTTTATATAGAGTATGGTAATGCAGGGGAGGACACAAAGAGAGAATTATAAATGTCTATCACACTGCATTTGGTTATGAGGCAAAGGTTGGTATGGCTGCATGAATAAAAATAACTCATATCTCATCTGAAAAAAAAATTGTAATTCGTATCAGCCACTGAATAAGATCTATCAGAATGCAACAGAAATAATTTTAAAAAGATATCATAATTTGAGGGTCTCTTGACATTTCTGTCTAATAGATCTGGGGGTTAGAGGTGATGGAACTACAACTACTTGGCTACTGAGCCTGAACAGGAAGGCAAAAGACCTTGTAGTCAATACAGTTGTCGTTCCTTCACCCTTAACACCCTGGTATGAATAAACCAGATTAATACCATGATTATTAACAAAAAATTACTTTCCTCATTCTCCCTTACCCTTCTCTTACCTCTTCAGTAGCATCTTCAGTTATGTGGGCTTAAAACTGGATTCTGAGGCTGTACTCCAAGCCATAGAAGAAAATCTGGTGAGTATCACATGGGGAGGGTCAGCCTTCTTTCTCATTTCTCTAGTGATTCTCACAGTATCTACCGGAAAAGAGTTCAAGATGAGTTCAACATGTGTCACTCAATCCTCCATGACATCGTACTCAAAGGCCGCTGGCTGTAACTTCTAACAGCCATTTTGGTTTCTACACTAACTGTACATAATTGTTAGGGTACTAACAATTATGTAACAATGGTTCAAGAAATTTTGTTTGAGTTACAAGAACCTCAACAATCATAATTTGAGGGGCTCTTGACATTTCTGTCTAACAGATCTGGGGGTTAGAGGTGATGGAACTACAACTGTATTATTGGCTACTGAGCCTGAACAGGAAGGCAAAAGACCTTGTAGCCAATACAATTTTCGTTCCTTCACCCTTAATACCCTGGTATCAATAAACCAGATTAATACCATGATTATTATCCAAAAATTACTTTCCTCATTCTCCCTTATCCTTCTCTTACCTCTTCAGTAGCTTCTCCCTAAATTATCAGGTCATATCTTTTTAAATCACTGCCCACTCTTTTACCTAATTTAAAAAGGTTTTCATTAATTTTTTAAAAAGTACTATTTTTCCATGTAGTGTATAAGTTTTCTGTGTTCCATTGGTTGATACTTAAAATTGATATGACCTGAGAATGACCAGATCTGTTAGGGGGACAAAAATGTCAAGAACCGCTCAAATTATATTATTTTTCAAAAATTATTTCTATTACATTCTGACAGTTATTTTGTTTCATATAGACCTTAATCAATGGCTGAACGGAAACTCTTAAAACATAAAAGTGTAAAATTTTAACTGATGTTGTAGATTTGGTTGTGAACAAAAACCAAACTATCTTTTAGGTACAAATAATACTCAGTATCTTATTATAATGGAGATTGTGTGTCTGCCTGTAACCGAAAGTATATTACTACTCAAGTCGCAATTTCCTTAGTTATTTACGTCACATTCACCGTGATTTTATTTTTATTCAAACCCCAAATATCAATAAAATTGTTTTGCATTATTATTACTGTTGGTCATATCTACATTTTATTTACTTTGTACCCCACTTGTACGGGTTAGGCACAAGGCCCTATTAACATGGGACCACCCACAAACCGAAGCTCATAGGTGGTAGGTGGAAAAAAAGTCTCTTCCATTTCTTTTAATATTCACCCAATTTTTCTGATTTTCTTTTTTTCTCTTTTTTTCTTTCATTTTCTTAAATTTTCACCCCAATTTTTCTGATTTTCTTTTTTTTCTCTTTTTTTTTCTTTTTTTTTTTTTTCTTTCGGTTTTTCTTAATATTTCACCCAATTTTCTGATTTCTTTTTCTTTTCTTTTTCTTTTTTTTTCTCTTTTTTTCTCTCTTTCATTTCTTAATATTTCATCCCAATTTTTCTGATCTTTTTTCTCTTTTTTTTTTCTCTTTTTTTTTTCTTCATTTTCTTAATATTTCACCCCAATTTTTTCTGATTTTCTTTTTTCTTTTTTCATTTTTTTTTTTTTTTTTTTTTTTCAGAGATAATGGCTGCCAACAAACAGTTATCTTAATTTTACATGTTATGAGCAACTAAAGACTTACCTCAAATACAGTGAATTCAATCCAATGATTTGGTGGAAACCATAGTTGCGGGCATCATGGGAAGGTGCTAAGTATTACTGATGACCTATTTATTCATATATATATATATATATATATATATATATATTTATAATCCTGCGCTGGGATACACAACAAATATAGGTTAAGTGGCTGCGCTTGAATTACCATTACCATTGACTAGATGATTTTGACATTCCCGGTTCTGTGGTGTAGGCTGGGTGGCCCAGGTGTAGAGTCTCCACTCTTCACTCTGTGGTTCTACTTGGTTCCATCTCTAGTGGCGGAGATTGTGGTATGCACTGTTGATGAGACCAAAGGAAGTCGAAACAGCTGTTTTCCAGTTGCTCCGGATGTCGCCACATGGTGTTTGCAGAGTTGTCTGGCTCATGGTATTTTAATTCAATTATCAATATCAATTATGTGTTCCATCTATGAAATTTAATAAAATATATTATATATATATATATAAATATTAGATTGCCAAAAAATACACCACGTGCAACTGGCTGTAATTAATTATCTGATTATTCAGTATATTTAACCCTGAAGATCCTTATGGTGAAACTCGAGTAGGTTTATTACTGGTGTACCATTATAATGATAAATTTATATTTGTTAATATCGCTGTTTTTTATCATTGTGGAAACTTATGAAACTAATAGTAAACTCGAGTAGGTTTATTCTGTGACCATATAATGATAAATTTATATCTTGTTATATCGCTGTTTTTATCATTGTGAAATCTTTACTAGAAACTATAGTAACGGTAGTATTATACTATATAATATACACACTAAATATGTGTGTGTGTTGGAACCATATGACCTTTACGTACCCCTTTTTGTGACAAATCAATTCATCAGGACATTTTTTTCCATTTACACCATCAAAATTCCAGTTGATTGTTAAGGGTTAGGGGTTTATTTTTATAATTTAAAAAAAACCCTCTAAAATCCTCTGTTAACAAACAACTGGATGTTGACGGTGTAAATGGAAAAAAATGTCCTGATGAATCAATTTCACAAAAGGGTGCCTAAAGGTTATATGGTTGCTGTGTTGTTTGTGTGTGTTATGTACAGTCAAAGTTTAGTCTGGGATATATGTTGTAAAAAGTTGCAGGAATTGAGCACTTAAATACAAATTAAATTTACAAACTGAAACTAACAGTTTCAGTAAACCAAAGATTTAATATGATATATGTATGTGCATAGTTATTAATTAATGCATAAATATTATATCTACATGATTTATATTTACTAGCAAAGTATTTAAGTTTTAATGTAATAAAATATGTATTAAATTAGAAAGGCTAATGAAACTAAATAAGAATACAGATAAAAAGATTTGAAACAGAGAGGAGTATAATAAAAGATTTGAAACAGAGGAGTATAATAAAAAATGGAACAACTGAAACTTACTCTCCATCACTCTCGTCTTTCATTGTTATTTTTTCTAATTTAAGTATTTAGTTATAAGAGGAAGTATAAGAATAAAATGACAGTTATTTTATCTTGTTAATGGATTTTCATTTAAGATTCATTGAAGAGATTTTTGCTTATATTCATTAAAATAAAACCAAACAGTTAGAAATCAATAATACTAAGTATATATTTATTAAATTCGATTTTTTAATATTAATATGCAAATTAGCCCTCCCGTTCACACTGTAACAGCGCCATTTGTATATAAAATTAAAGTTGTTATAGTAGACATAGTTAACAGTATTAATAATGTAGACAATTTTATTAATTAATTGAGGTAAAATAAAAATAAAATCATGGAGGATGGATGTCAATAACTAAGAGAATTGTGACTTGAGTAGGATATAGTTTCGGTTACAGACAGAAAAACACACAATCTCCATTATAATAAGATATATAATACATATTTTATATTATATATATATTATATATATATATATATATATATATATATATATTCTATAACATACTAGCAAGAATATGTGCCCTCCAGGCATAAAGTATTTAAGTTTTAATGTAATGAAATATATTAAATTAGAAAGACTAATGAAATATAAATAAGAATGCATATAAAAGATTACACTTTATTTATTCTATTTGATTTCTAAATAAAATTACTAACAGAAGTACATGGTTTATAATTTTAGGAATACCAGGGAGTGAAAGAGAAATAAAAGATATTATATCAAATTAGAAAGACTAATGAAACTAATATAAGAATGCATATAAAAAGATTACACTTATTTTTATTCTATTTGATTTCTAAATAAAATTACTAACAGACGTTACATGGTTTATAATTTTAGGAATACCAGGGATGGAAAGAGAAATAAGATATATCAAATTAGAAAGACTAATGAAATTAAATAAGAATGCATACAAAAAGATTACTTATTTTTATTCTATTTGATTTCTAAATAAAATTACTAACAGAAGTACATGGTTTATAATTTTAGGAATACCAGGAAGTGAAAGAGAATAAAATATATTAAATTAGAAAGACTAATGAAATTAAATAAGAATGCATATAAAAAGATTACTTAATTTTATCTATTTTGATTTCTAAATAAAATTACTTACAGAAGTACATGGTATAATTTTAGGAATAACCAGGAAGTGAAAAGAGAAATAAGATATTATATCAAATTAGAAAGATTAATGAAACTAAATAAGAATGCATACAAAAAGATTACTTATTTTTTATTCTATTTGATTTCTAAATAAAATTACTAACAGAAGTACATGGTTTATAATTTTAGGAATACAGGAAGTGAAAGAGAAATAAGATATTATATCAAATTAGAAAGACTAATGAAACTAAATAAGAATGCATACAAAAAGAATTACTATTTTATTCTATTTGATTTCTAAATAAAAATTACTAACAGAAGTACATGGTTTATAATTTTAGGAATACCAGGGAGTGAAAGAGAAATAAGATATATCAAATTAGAAAGACTAATGAAATTAAATAAGAATGCATATAAAAAGATTACACCTTATTTTTATTCTATTGATTTCTAAATAAAATTACTAACAGAAGTACATGGTTTATAATTTAGGAATACCAGGGAGTGAAAGAGAAATAAGATATATCAAATTAGAAAGACTAATGAAATTAAATAAGAATGCATATAAAAAGATTACACTTATTTTTATTCTATTTGATTTCTAAATGAAATTACTAATAGAAGTACATGGTTTATAATTTTAGGAATACCAGGGAGTGAAAGAGAAATAAGATATATTAAAATTAGAAAGACTAATGAAATTAAATAAGAATGCATATAAAAAGATTACACTTATTTTTATTCTAATGATTTCTAAATGAATTACTAATAGAAATACATGGTTTATAATTTTAGGAATACCAGGAGTGAAAGAGAAATAAGATATATCAAATTAGAAAGACTAATGAAATTAAATAAGAATGCATATAAAAAGATTACACTTATTTATATTTTAATTGGTTTATATATAAAATCATTCATAGGATTGATTTAATAACATTTGAAAATAAAACAATAACATTAGAGATTAATAATAGCAAGTAATTATATTAAACTTGTTTTGTTTAAACCAGTATGCAAGTTAACTACACCATATATTTATGTAAACCTTTATTTCTTTGTGATATATTGCAGGATTTTAGGCTGTTTTGAGCAAATCTAACTCAGATTTTCATTGACATTTTAATAGATAAGATTTATTCTATATGTTATTGATTTTGACTATAAATTAAATACTTATTGATAAACTTACACATTTTTTAGGGTATTGTGACATAAACAGTGACATAGTTTTGGTTACAGACACTGAATCTCCATTATAATATGGTGCCTGTAAACTCTATGTATAATATATACATATTTTGTATGCATATGATGTGTGTTATATTGTATATAATACATATATCATTTTGCTTTGAATAAAGTCAGACTGAAGATGTCCTTCGTGTGAGAAGGACGAAATATTTCTCTCCTACTTCTACTTGTTTGAGTAATTATTTTTGTTCACTTTTCCTTTTACTCACCTCATATATTATGTGCATATATATGTATTTGTTACCCAAAATCAAAAATATTTTTTTAAAGTGGTCAGTATTTGTATTTAAAAAACATTATAATCAAAACAAACTTGCATTGGTGTTAATGCACACTGTGTTCAGATGAATTTTTTTTTTTTTTTTTTTTTTTTTTTAAATAAATAAATAAAAGGTAATATTATAGGTAAAAAAAATTCATCTGAACACCGCGTTTTTGACATCTCAACCACTGATCTCATCTGATGATTGGATTACCATGAAACTTTAAGTTATGAGTGTGAAACCATAATATTACCATTGATTTTATTTATATATATATATATATATATATAATATATATTTCTAAAGATTTGTAATCCTTCTTTTTCATTATACTAAACCTTTATTTTGTCTTTCAGTGCTGGCAGTGAGTGTTATCAGTCCATTAGAATTAGTCCGTACAAAAATCCAATCGGAAAGACTCAACTATTTCAAGATTGGTAATTTTCTCCGTGCAGAAATTAAACATCGAGGAATTTCTTCGATGTGGAGAGGCCTTGCTCCGACGTTACTCAGAGATGTTCCCTTTTCAGGTAATTAGAATCCTCTTCTTTTGCATTAACAATAACGTTTAGTCCTAATGGCTGGAACTTTAGAATACACTGACTGCACCTCGTGCAGAGGAGTAAGACTCCCCCAATGGGGCCAACTGTTGGCTGTGGTTGGTGACTATAAAAAGTCGTCGCGGGTGGTATAAAATCGGTATCAGCCATTCAGCGAGGGAGTCTATCTCCTTTTCACTAGCGCTGGACCTAGGAATTGTTCTGTATCTGAGGTGGAGCGCCACACCTACCATCAGTTCCTTACTTTACCGCACAGATCCCTGTGCTACTCATACACTGAGTTGGCGAGGGCGGGTATCGAACTAGGAACCTTGTGGTTTCTAGCTGAACGCTCGAACGAACGCTTTCCAATTCTAAATATTCGCAGAGTTATGTCGATTAACTCAACAAATTTTAGGGGCGGGGGTGAAAATGGCAACATTTTGTAATCTATTTTTGTCTATAAAATGTGTTTCTCGAGCTGCCCTACTCCTAAGCATTGGTTTATAGAAGCTTTTAGGTCTGAGAAATACAAAAAATGTTATCAAAATAGGCATAAAACCCTTTTTACGTTATTAGTAATTTCTGATTTTTTTTTTCAATGCAAGATCAATAAGTGAAAAAATCCCAATGTGGCACTACATATAATTTTTTTTTTCCTTTAATTATTATTCTACATATTTTGAACATTATTTGTACCAAAAAATGGAGTTTGGTTTTTGCTCACAAGTGAAGATGCACATCAATAAAGTTTGGCGCTTTTATGTTCAGCCATTGAAATAGAACCATAGTGAGCAAAATAACAAATTTATATTTATATATTTAAAAATTATGGGGGATTGTCTAACTTTAAAATTAGGCCGGGTTAGCTCAGTCGGTAGAGCGTTCGGCTAGAAACCACAAAGTTCCTAGTTCGATACCGGCCCTCGCCAACTCAGCGTATGAGTAGCACAGGGATCTGTGCGGTAAAGTAAGGAGCTGATGGTAGGTGTGGCGCCCCACCTCAGATGCTCGAATAATCTCCTTGGTTCTAGCGCTATTGAAAAGGGGATAGACTCCCTCGCTGACTGGCTGATATCGACTTTAGGCCGCCCTGTCGACTTTACTTTTATACACCTGTACAAAATTTCAGAAAAATTGAAGAGGGTGGGGACATGGCCTTTTGATGATTTGACATGGAATTTACCCATTGAAGTGGTTGAGTGACATGGCCTGGATGATTTGACATGGAATTACCCATTGAAGTGGTGTGAGTGACATGGCCTGGATGATTTGACATGGAATTACCCATTGAAGTGGTTGAGGACATGGCCTGGATGAATTGACATGGAATTACCCATTGAAGTGGTTGAGTGACATGGCCTGGATGATTTGACATGGAATTACCCATTGAAGTGGTTTGAGTGACATGGCCTGGATGATTTGACATGGAATACCCATTGAAGCAGGTGGGTTGACATGGCCTGGATGATTTGACATGAATTACCCATTGAAAGAGGTGGTGACATGGCCTGGATGATTTGACATGGAATTACCATTGAAGAGGGTGGGTGACATGGCCTGGATGATTTGACATGGAATTACCCATTGAAGGGTGTGGGTGACATGGCCTGGGATGATATTGACATGGAATTACCCATTGAAGAGGTGTGGGTGACATGGCCTGGATGATTTGACATGAATTACCCATTGAGAGGGTGAGGTGACAGTCAAATCATCCAGGCCATGTTCACCCCACCCTCTTCAATGGGGTAATTCCATGTCAAATCATCCAGGCCATGTCACCCACCTCTCAATGGGTAATTCATGTCAAATCATCCAGCGGCCATGTCACCCACCCTCTTCAATGGGGTATATTCCATGNTTGCGTCGATCCCGTCGCATTCCCCCTCAAGAGAGCGCCTCAGGCGCTGCACAATAAACCCAGCCCTGCCCCTTTAAATCAAGGGGGCAGGTATTGCCTGGGAGGATCGCCCCCTAGGGTCGACGCCGTTAATTATAGCAATACCCACCCGGTCAGTGGATCTACATACTAATAACATGCAATTGTATTATATATATATATACAACAAAATATCAGTTTTAGTGTGAACGGGAGGCTAATTTGCATTATGATATTAAAATTGATTTTAATAAATATGTGTTTAGTATTATTGATTTCTAATTTTTGGTTTTAATTAATGAATATAGCAAAAGTCTTTGGATACATCTTAAAGAAATCCATTAACAAGAAACATAATTGTAATTTTATTCTTTACTTCCTATTTTAACCAATAGTTAAATTAGGAAAATTTAGCAAAATGAAGACAAGATGAAAGTTTATGTTCTATTTTTCAATTATACCCCCTGTCTTATAAATAATTTTTTTATCTGCATTCTTATTTAGTTTCATTAGCCTTTCTAATTTAATATACATTTTATTACATTAAAACTTAAATACTTGCATATATTTGCTAGTATGTAAAATAATGATAAAAGATTTTTGTTATGCCACATTGCATATTGATCTTGCTATGAAAAATTCAGAAATCACCAATAACTTAAAATTGGTTAACTTTAAGACTATTTTGATAGCATTTTTGGATTCCTTAGGCCAAAATGCTTTAATAAACCAATTTTTAAGAGTAGGGAAGCTCTAGAACCCATTTTATGGACAAAAATAGATTACAAAAAAGTTGCCATTTTTTGCAAACCCCACAAATTTGGAGAGCTAAAAATCAACTAATTCGGCCAATTTTTGAAATTAAAAGCTCAAATTTTTGAAATTGAAAGCTCAAATTTTGGAGATTGTCTAACATTAACATAGTCCACACCTGGTAAAAATTTAAAATTTAAAAGAAAAGTTGAAGGGGGTGGGTGACAATTTACTTTTTCTGGATAATTTTGAAATCCATGTCAAATTACTCCATAAGAAGAATAGAACTGTCTCGTCGTATTATATATCTCAGTAAGTGGATATAGGTAATTTATGAGGAAGACCGTCCCGGTCTCCTGCCTCAAAACTTGCTACCGGTGACAGCTGAAAAACCAACCCAGCTACGATTGAAGTCTGTAGTCAAAGCAGTGTTCAAAAAAAAACGTTTTTATTTCATTTTTATTAAGGCATATTGGAAAATAGTTTGTATCTTTTTCTGAAAAGCAGATAAATAGATAGGAACAGAGATAGATGGATAGATAGATATAAACAAAGTAACAGATAAGAAACAAATAGATAGATAGATAGATAGATAAACAACAAAATAATATAGATAGATAGTTTTTTTTATTAAAATATAAAAGAATATCTAAATACTCAGATATTCTTTTATTCATGTTTGTTTAATGTCTTGTTTTTAGTTTAACTCTTAACATCCTGTTGAGAATTTTCTAAGTCCAGAGCCCTATTCATATATAGGATTTATCAAAGAATGACTAAAAATGGCCTTTTCATTTCAATGTTACCTGTTTTTTCCTAAAATCAGAGACTAAATATGTTTAATATTACATTTAAACAAAGGCTATCATTTAGGGCAGATTAGGAAATGAATGTTACTTCTGGCCGGGCGGAATGAGGTGGTATAGGATGTTAAGAGTTAAATAAATAAGAATGTCTAAATATTTTTGATTTTTTTTTGCTTGTAATATGATTGTGGAAATAATATTATTAAATAAAATGAAAATACCGAAAAAAAATAAACGTTTGGGATTTTTTATATGTAATTTAATGTCGAAAAAAAAAACGCCTTAAGTTGGTTGTTTTCTTTCAAGTGACACTGCTTCGACTACGGACTTCAATCATAGCTGGGTTGGTTTTTCAGCAGTCACTGGTAGCAAGTTTGAGGCAAAAAGACCGGGACGGTCTTCCTCATAAAATTACCTGGATATAGAACACACACACACACCTGTTACAGATAATATAGTAGAGTTTGACATGGCAGAGGCTATCTCCAATATCTTGGTTGTCATTCATAAAGAACCAATTATTTTTAACAGTGGTCAAAAAAATGACTTGTTGCTGATATACAAGGGTGAGCTGAAAAGTTCATATGATGACATCATATCTGCTAGTATTATTGTATTATTGTTGTATACCCTTTCTTTACCGGCCCTAGATAGGTATATGTTATATACTTCTCTAACTTCTTACTCTTGTCGTCTATTCTTCTGGCGTCATTCATCTATCTTGCTCTGGTATATCTTCTCTAAGGTCTCGTCTGGTCTTCTCATTTGAGGATTCCGGGTCTGGTTTCTGTTGGGGATCATTCCTTATCAGAAGCCCTGTGTCATTGTTGGTTTTTAGTAATAAACACAAGACTTCGATTTACGATGATGTTACTTTATTCGTAGATTCTCCAGACCAGACAACTGTGCAGTGAGACTCACATCTTGCTAGCTTGGCTTCTAACTTCTAACTGACTAACTGAGTTGCTTACTCCTTAAAACTGGAAGGGGGCTTTCTATGGGGTTTCCGTTCTCACGATTTCTCTCCCAGAAAGCAAGGTCAGAGTGAGGTCAAACACTGTCACTCACTCTCAAGGCCATCAGCTGTACTGATCGCCATAATGATTTCTACACTACCTTAAAAAGATATTAGGGATCCATAATTATTGTAACATTATTTGTACTATTGTTTCTCATCTTCATTGTTATCTGTACAATGTTTTGGCCGATACGCCCTCCAGCCTTCTTCAGATATTTCTTGTCGGACTCGGGAACCTTCTCGGACTCAGGAACCTTCTTGTCGTAATGGGAGCCATGACGGAACTTTGAACATAACCCTTTATTCAGTCCATGGGGGTATCCTGAAGAAGAAATACCTGAAGAAGGCCAGAGGGTACATCGGCCGAAAAAATTTGTACAGATAACAATGAAGATGAGGACAATAGTCCGAATAATACAAAATAATACTAATTATCAAGCTTCATCTAAAAAATTCAGAGAAATAGTGTAGATAACAATAGCGAGGAGGACAATAGTCAACACTCATACATTGGTCATGCAACTTAGTCTCTGTATGGTCCATACAATGTACAAGTAATGAGAATTCCATTACATTCAAAGCAAAAATGACTTATGTGAAATAATCATGAAAGAAATAAGTGAAGATATTGTAGTTTCTTATGGTGGTGGTGGCTGCTGATGTGGGAGGGGTGGGGTGGTTTTAACTGTCTTTTGTAACAAATCTAATTGGTTTTAACTCTTAACATTCTATACCACCTCATTCCACCCGGGCCGGAAGTCACATTCATTTTCCTAATCTACCCCAAATGATAGCCTTTGTTTAAATGTTAATATTAAGCATATTTAGAAGTCTTTAATCTAAGGAAATAAAAAACAAAGGTAACTTTTTAATGAAAAGCCCATTTTTAGCCATTTTTAATAAATGGTTATAGGAATTGGGCTCTGGACTTAGAAAAAATTTCTCAAAAACAGGGGGACGTTTAAGAGGTTTAAAAATTGATCCCTCCTCTTTTTTCAACCTTAGGAGATCAAATCATCAGGATGTCACTCAACCACTTCAATGGGTAATTCCATGTCAAATCATCCAGGCCATGTCACTAACCACTTCAATGGGTAATTCCATGTCAAATCATCCAGGCCATGTCACTCCACCACTTCAATGGGTAATTCCATGTTCAAATCATCCAGGCCATGTCACTCAACCACTTCAATGGGTAATTCCATGTCAAATCATCCAGGCCATGTCACTCAACCACTTTCAATGGGTAATTCCATGTCAAATCATCAAGGCCATGTCACCCACCCTCTTCAATTTTTCTGAAATTTTGTACAGGTGTAAGTAAAGTAAAGTCGACAGGGCGGCCTAAAGTCGATATCAGCCAGTCAGCGAGGGAGTCTATCCCCTTTTCAATAGCGCTAGACCAAGGAGATTATTCGAGCATCTGAGGTGGGGCGCCACACCTACCATCAGCTCCTTACTTTACCGCACAGATCCCTGTGCTACTCATACGCTGAGTTGGCGAGGGCCGGTATCGAACTAGGAACTTTGTGGTTTCTAGCCGAACGCTCTACCGACTGAGCTAACCCGGCCTATTTTAAAGTTAGACAATCCCCCATAATTTTTAAATATATAAATATAAATTTGTTATTTTGCTCCATATGGTTCTTATTCAATGGCTGAACATAAAAGCGCCAAACTTTAATTGATGTTGCATCTTCACTTGTGAGCAAAAACCAAACTCCATTTTTGGTACAAATAATGTTCAATATATGTAGAATAATAATTTAAAGGAAAAAAAAAATTATATGTAGTGCCACATTGGGATTTTTTCACTTATTGATCTTGCATTGAAAAAAAAAATCAGAAATTACTAATAACGTAAAAAGGGTTTTATGCCTATTTTGATAACATTTTTGTATTTCTCAGACCTAAAAGCTTCTATAAACCAATGCTTAGGAGTAGGGCAGCTCGAGAACACATTTTATAGACAAAAATAGATTACAAAATGTTGCCATTTTTCACCCCCACCCTAAAATTTGTTGAGTTTAAAATCGACATAACTCTGCGAATATTTAGAATTGGAAAGCGTTCGTTCGAGCGTTCAGCTAGAAACCACAAGGTTCCTAGTTCGATACCCGCCCTCGCCAACTCAGTGTATGAGTAGCACAGGGATCTGTGCGGTAAAGTAAGGAACTGATGGTAGGTGTGGCGCTCCACCTCAGATACAGAAACAATCTCCTAGGTCCAGCGCTAGTGAAAAGGAGATAGACTCCCTCGCTGAATGGCTGATACCGATTTTATACCACCCCGACGACTTTTATAGTCACCAACCACAGCCAACAGTTGGCCCCATTGGGGGAGTCTTACTCCTCTGCAGAGGTGCAGTCAGTGTATTCTAAAGTTCCAGCCATTAGGACTAAACGTTATTGTTAATGCAAAAGAAAGGATTCTAATTACCTGAAAAGGGAACATCTCTGAGTAACGTCGGAGCAAGGCCTCTCCACATCGAAGAAATTCCTCGATGTTTAATT
The DNA here is from genome assembly GCA_023376005.1 of Doryteuthis pealeii. Lineage (NCBI taxonomy): Eukaryota > Metazoa > Mollusca > Cephalopoda > Myopsida > Loliginidae > Doryteuthis > Doryteuthis pealeii. Next base: position 3,558,343 of record CM042173.1, read on the forward strand.
TCTGCACGGAGAAAATTACCAATCTTGAAATAGTTGAGTCTTTCCGATTGGATTTTTGTACGGACTAATTCTAATGGACTGATAACACTCACTGCCAGCACTGAAAGACAAAATAAAGGTTTAGTATAATGAAAAGAAAAGGATTACAAATCTTTAGAATATATATATATATATATATATATATATATATAAATAAAATCAATGGTAATATTATGGTTTCACACTCATAACTTAAAGTTTCATGGTAATCCAATCATCAGATGAGATCAGTGGTTGAGATGTCAAAAACGCGGTGTTCAGATGAATTTTTTTTACCTATAATATTACCTTTTATTTATTTATTTAAAAAAAAAAAAAAAAAAAAAAAAAATTCATCTGAAACACAGTGTGCATTAACACCAATGCAAGTTTGTTTGATTATAATGTTTTTTAAATACAAATACTGACCACTTTAAAAAAAATATTTATTGATTTTGGGTAACAAATACATATATATGCACATAATATATGAGGTGAGGTAAAAGGAAAAGTGAACAAAAATAATTACTCAAACAAGTAGAAGTAGGAGAGAAATATTTCGTCCTTCTCACACGAAGGACATCTTCAGTCTGACTTTATTCAAAGCAAAATGATATATGTATTATATACAATATACACACACATCATATGCATACACATATGTATATATTATACATAGAGTTTACAGGCACCATATTATAATGGAGATTCAGTGTCTGTAACCAAAACTATGTCACTGTTTATGTCACAATACCCTAAAAAATGTGTAAGTTTATCAATAAGTATTTAATTTATAGTCAAAATCAATAACATATAGAATAAATCTTATCTATTAAAAATGTCAATGAAAATCTGAGTTAGATTTGCCTCAAAACAGCCTAAAATCCTGCAATATATCACAAAGAAATAAAGGTTTACATAATATATGGTGTAGTTAACTTGCATACTGGTTTTAACAAAACCAAGTTTAATAAATAATTACTTGCTATTATTAATCTCTAATGTTATTGTTTTATTTTCAAATGTATTAAAATCAATCCTATGAATGATTTTATATATAAACCAATTAAAATATAAAATAAGTGTAATCTTTTTATATGCATTCTTATTTAATTTCATTAGTCTTTCTAATTTGATATATCTTATTTCTCTTTCACTCCCTGGTATTCCTAAAATTATAAACCATGTATTTCTATTAGTAATTTCATTTAGAAATCAAATAGAATAAAAATAAGTGTAATCTTTTTATATGCATTCTTATTTAATTTCATTAGTCTTTCTAATTTAATATATCTTATTTCTCTTTCACTCCCTGGTATTCCTAAAATTATAAACCATGTACTTCTATTAGTAATTTCATTTAGAAATCAAATAGAATAAAAATAAGTGTAATCTTTTTATATGCATTCTTATTTAATTTCATTAGTCTTTCTAATTTGATATATCTTATTTCTCTTTCACTCCCTGGTATTCCTAAAATTATAAACCATGTACTTCTGTTAGTAATTTTATTTAGAAATCAAATAGAATAAAAATAAGTGTAATCTTTTTATATGCATTCTTATTTAATTTCATTAGTCTTTCTAATTTGATATATCTTATTTCTCTTTCACTCCCTGGTATTCCTAAAATTATAAACCATGTACTTCTGTTAGTAATTTTATTTAGAAATCAAATAGAATAAAAATAAGTAATCTTTTTGTATGCATTCTTATTTAGTTTCATTAGTCTTTCTAATTTGATATAATATCTTATTTCTCTTTCACTTCCTGGTATTCCTAAAATTATAAACCATGTACTTCTGTTAGTAATTTTATTTAGAAATCAAATAGAATAAAAATAAGTAATCTTTTTGTATGCATTCTTATTTAGTTTCATTAATCTTTCTAATTTGATATAATATCTTATTTCTCTTTCACTTCCTGGTATTCCTAAAATTATAAACCATGTACTTCTGTTAGTAATTTTATTTAGAAATCAAATAGAATAAAAATAAGTAATCTTTTTATATGCATTCTTATTTAATTTCATTAGTCTTTCTAATTTAATATATTTTATTTCTCTTTCACTTCCTGGTATTCCTAAAATTATAAACCATGTACTTCTGTTAGTAATTTTATTTAGAAATCAAATAGAATAAAAATAAGTAATCTTTTTGTATGCATTCTTATTTAATTTCATTAGTCTTTCTAATTTGATATATCTTATTTCTCTTTCACTCCCTGGTATTCCTAAAATTATAAACCATGTACGTCTGTTAGTAATTTTATTTAGAAATCAAATAGAATAAAAATAAGTGTAATCTTTTTATATGCATTCTTATTTAGTTTCATTAGTCTTTCTAATT
>CM042173.1:3565707-3568207 GCA_023376005.1 Doryteuthis pealeii
ATAGAGAGAGGGCATTCAATTAGTACATAAAGAATACATTATGTTTCCGATAAATATACTCCTTACTAATAATGTATCAGAATTTGATCCTGTTTGGATATCCGGTGCCAGTCAAAATACAACTCTTCTAAGCATGTAGGTAGACTAAGCTAAGCTTAGAAGATAAGCAACAACAGTAAAAGGGTTAATTGAACATTTGAAGAATTCTAAAACAAAGACTTCAAAACTTACCAAAGTTCCAGAAAATTTCCTTTTTTCAAGCCATTCTTGTGGTCTGCCATTCACACACGTGCATACATGGTCCATGAGGCCATTGGAATAAAGAAAATGTTGGCCCGATGCATTGGTTGCCTCTGACTTTGGAGACGAATCTTCACGACATCCAAAGGGGTCACTGGAAAAAAAAAAAAAAAAAAAAAAAAAAAAAAAATCCAGTGTAAAAATCAGTATTCTTTTTTCTCTCATTTGACTTCATGTCGCCATGGTGACAGTATTTTATGTATACATTTGTAAAAAAAAAAAAAAAAAATTTTTTTTTGAGAAGTAAATTTTTCTGTTAAGCAATTCAAATTATTTTGATTTACCATCTGATGAGACTGAATTCTGGTGAGCTATATTAAATCAACTAGCAAATATATGCACCCTCCTTAAAAGTTTTATGTAATAAAATATTGTATTAAATTAGAAAGGCTAATGAAACTAAATAAGAATACAGATAAAAACATTTGAAACAGGGAGTATAATAAAAGATTTGAAACAGAGGGAGTATAATAAAAAATGGAACAACTGAAACTTACTCTTCCATCACTCTCGTCTTTCATTGTTATTTTTTCTAATTTAAGTATTTAATTATAAGAGGAAGTAAAGAATAAAATGAGTTATTTTATCTTGTTAATGGATTTCATTTAAGATTCAATGAAGAGATTTTTGCTTATAATCATTAAAATAAAACGAAACAGTTAGAAATCAATAATACTAAGCACATATTTATTAAATTCGATTTTTTAATATTAATATGCAAATTAGCCTTCCCGTTTACACTGTAAACCGCTATTTTGTTGTATATATAAATATAATTGCATGTTGTCAATATGTAGACATAGTTAACAGTATTAATAATGTAAGACAATTTTATTAATAATTGAGGTTTAAATAAAAATAAAATAGAGAATGTGATGTCAATAACTAAAAGAATTGTGACTTGAGTAGGAATATAGTTTCGGTTACAGACAGAAAAACACACAATCTCCATTATAATAAGATTTAAATCAACTTAGATTTATAAAGGCCCCAATTTTGGTCGAAATAAATTTATTATGGAATAATGGTGTTGAGTTTTTCCTTCCTTTCAAAGATAAATATTGCTCTGTATATAATCTAAAAAGTTTATTATACATTGAGCTCTCTTTAGTGATTTAAAGATTCGCTGTATTTATACATACTGGATCATACAATAATAATACAGTGTATCTTAGAAATCACATATAGAATCATCCCTTACTGCCAAGTTTTGGATACCTCTCATATATATATATATATATATATATATATATATATATATATAGTAAAAAGTAAAGTAAAGTCGTCGGGGCGGCCTGATGTCGGTATCAGCCATGCAGCGAGGGAGTCTATCCCCTTTTCACTAGCGCTAGAACCAAGGAGATTATTTTTAGCATCTGAGATGGAGCGCCACACCTACCATCAGCTCCTTACTTTACTGCACAGATCTCTGTGCTTCTCATACGCTGAGTTGGCGAGGGCGGGTATTGAACTAGGAACCTTGTGGTTTCTAGCCGAACGCTCTACCGACTGAGCTAACCCGGCCCTTTATATACATACATACATGTAAAAAAATATTGGGTTGGTCTCAATATTTGGTAGGGATAAGTGTCACCCCATTCCTAAATAGAAGCATCATTATCATCATGGACTATTGTTATGAAATGCTAATTAGAATCTTTCACTCCTTCCTAAATAGAAGCATCATATCATCATGGACTATTGTTATGAAATGCTAATTAGAACCTTCACTCCTTCCTAAATAGAAGCATCAATATCATCATGGACTATGTTATGAAATGCTAATTAGAACCTTTCACTCCTTCCTAAATAGAAGCATCAATATCATCATGGACTATTGTTATGAAATGCTAATTAGAACCTTTCACTCCTTCCTAAATAGAAGCATCAATATCATCATGGACTATTGTTATGAAATGCTAATTAGAACCTTTCACTCCTTCCTAAATAGAAGCATCAATATCATCATGGACTATTGTTATGAAATGCTAATTAGAACCTTTCACTCCTTCCTAAATAGAAGCATCAATATCATCATGGACTATTGTTATGAAATGCTAATTAGAACCTTTCACTCCTTCCTAAATAGAAGCATCATATCATCATGGACTATTGTTATGAAATGCTAATTAGAACCTTTCACTCCTTCCTAAATAGAAGCATCAATATCATCATGGACTATTGTTATGAAATGCTAATT
>CM042173.1:3575707-3595481 GCA_023376005.1 Doryteuthis pealeii
TACGTATTGCTTAAAAAAAATAAACAACAAAAAACCCAAATTACTATACATAACCACTGAAATTAATTATTGAACCCATTATTGAGACAGTTGTTTGTGTTAGTATACTGCAATGTATAATTTCAATTAAACTTGGTTTAAAAAATATTTTTCAACATTAAATGTATAGTAATTTGTTTTTTTATTTTTTATTTTAATTTTATTTTAAGCAATACGTAATTATTATAAACAACCTTAAGTTCAGCTAAGTAGAGAACTGAAAACCCAAGAAAGAAAACAAAATGGTTTCCTTATGTATGCGTTTTACTGCATATTGCAAAACATTCCTGAAGAGATTGCACTTTCCAAAAATTATCAATTGACCCACAGATAACAATAAGCCCACCACCACCACAATTTTTTATATTCACAAACCCCCCAGCAACCAATACGCCTCTTTATTTATCTCTAGCACGCACTGTATGGAGAAGGAAAAAAATCCGCCAAGATTACATAAGGAGTAAAAAATAAAAAATAAAAAAAAAAGAAAATCACCCGCTTCCACTCCACGTGCTGATGAAATGTTGTATAATAAATACCACAAGGTTAAAAAAAACAAAATTTCTTTTCGTGTAAATCGTAAAACTAAACGATTAAAAAGGGGGGGGGGTATGACAATAAAATGAGAGAGTAGTCCCACTTTAATTTGTTATTGAATTACAAAATCGCATGTGCTAAAGTTCACAGCCCCCACCCCTAAAAAAATTTAAAAATCAGTTTTTGAATGAATTTCATTATTTTAGACGAGACAATATCAGCTGTAAAAAAAAAAGTTAAATAATGATGTACATTCGTTTTTGTAATTAACCTCCAGGAGTTTCCCTCATTTTACCGACATATTCCGGAAAATCAACTTTCAATTGGAAAAAAAATGTTTATATTTTCTAAAAAACATTTATTTATATAGGGACTGGCATTTTTGTCGTCTGCTTCGAATTTTAAAAGCGAATTAAAAATAATTAAATCTATTATTTAAGGTCAAACTTTGTCTAAAATGATAAGTAGTAACATAATGACGATCATTAAAAGAAGAAAAATATCATTACATATGCAGTTTATTTTTAATAGATTTAAAACAATTTGTTTGGTCATTTTCGACGCGATCCACCATTCTGCCTCTTTTTCAATGGGTTTAGGTGCTTGTTTACAATAGGTACCACCAATTTTACCCTGTGAAATTTACCCCCCCCCCTATATTTAATACAATGAAACTTGCAGAAAAATTAATATTTTCTTGAAAAATGTTTTTCCATTCGAAAGAAAAAACATTAAATAAACTCCTGATGAGTTTTTAAAAAATTTTTCAGCTTACGGAAATAATGAAAATTATGATTGAAAAACAATGTTTTCATTTTTGCACTGTTAAATCAACTGAAATTTAACGTAGCTAAAAACAAGTTACGATAAGAGGTTTTGTAACACACAGAATTAAGTTCGAAACAAACAATTCTGGGTTAAACTTGCAAATCGTCGTCAAAACGGTAACTTAATATTTGGTGGTGATCCATGACAGTTTAGTTTAACTATGAATGAACTTTTTTGAGAATTGGGTTACGGTGTAGGGGTTTGAGGATTAAGGTTGTTTTTAATTACGTATTGCTTAAAAAAAAAAAAAAAAAAAAACCCCACAAATTATACATTTAATTAACCATTGAAATTAATTATTGAATTCAACGGTAGACACATTAGTCTCAGTTGTTTGTGTTTCTAAGTATTGCAAATGTATAATTTCAATTAAACTTGGTTTTAAAAAAATAATTTTTCAACATTAAATGTATAGTAATTTGGGGGGGGGGGTAAATTTTTTAAAGCAATACGTAATTAAAAACAACCTTAATCCCCAAACCCCTATACTGTAACCCAAATCGCAAAAAGTTCATTCATACATTGCAGTTTCCGTTTTAATTTTGACGACGATTTGCAAGTTTAACCCAATTCGGTTATCTAAAAATATAGATGTTTTTTTTTTTTACTTAGTTTTCTGGACGAACGAAAAAAAAAATTTTTTTGTTAAAAAAAAAAAAAACATCGTAAAAGATAAAAGAAAAATATTTTTTTAAATTGACGAAACGTTTGATTTAAAAAAATTTTTTTTAGTTTAAGTAGCAAGTTATTCAAAGTTTAGTTTATTTCTGGTACACACGCAACACGGCAACTTTACTTTCCCGTATACATTGTACTGTACTTAAAGGGGTAGGGATGGTACTGGTAGAGTCGGTGGTCAATGCCTAGTATCAGAGATATCTGGAACTTAGCGAAACGACCCTCACGTACGCATCAGGGCGAGGCCTCGATCAGGGACCCCTAATTAAACTCGACCTTTAGTCAAAATCTGCCTTAGAGGGGTGGATACTTACTATTATTCTGTGTCCCATTTTGGAATGGGAATAACTCCCCATTTATTAAAAAAGGGTCCATTTCCTCAGAGATTTATTTAGCCTCCTAACAGACACGCAATGTGGAGGTGTTGTCGAGGACAGTCCTCTCGAACAAGACAATTTTTCGAGGTACAAAAAAAAATCTTTTGGGTCACAGAAAATACTTTTATTTTTTTCAAAATCATTTATGAAGGTGGGAGAAAAGCATTTTTAAATATTTTTAAAGCCAATAATACCAAATTATTAAATTAAACCAAGTTTTTTTTAAATTTTATTAGTGTTAGAGAAAAAAATCCAAAAAATTCGCGAAAATTCTTGTTTTTACAACTCAAATAATAATACAAAATAATTTTCCTTTCTTTAAAGAATAGATAAATAAATTTAAAAAAGAAAAATACATTTTAAATTTTAATAGTTCGGGCCTACAAAACAAAAAAATTAAAGTTTTTTAAAAAAAAATAACTTTTGCCCAACATATGTCAATCAATTGTTCATTTTGATTGTTTCATTAACAAATGAAGAAAAAAAATCTGAATATAACAGATTTTAAATTTTTTTAGAATAATAATAAAAAAAAAAAAATTATATAAAAATTCAATGTTTATATATTTTTCTTGATTTCCTTAAGTTACAATGATTTTAAAAAAAGGTAATTGAAATGTTATTTAAAAAAGGTAAAAATAAACTGAAAATAAAATATTACATAAAAATGACAAGAGAATTTTTTCTTTTCTTTTAACTACAATTAAATTTTATTTATTAATGATTACTAAATTTTAAAAATCCACAAACAAAACAAAAACAAGGATGCCTTTTAAGATTCCATACTCGAAATTATAAAGCTGAGAGTAAATAAAGTTTTTAAAAGTCACAACCTTAAGACCTACGTGACCAACTGATATTATATAAACAAAAAGAAATGGGTTTCTTTATTATATTTTTGTATTTACTTACTCGTGAGTGAGGTAAGAAAAGCGCCTGAACATGATGAAATAATCTGTTGAATCGGGGTAATTTTCATGATGACAATATTACTGTCTGGTTCAGATGTCATCATCCAATGTTTTTAAAATTAAGAAATGGCCAAGACTCAGGTCTGCGTGGAAGTGACCACCCCCTAAAAAAATAACTAGCCGCTGCCGACTTCTCTCTCACAACACATTCATTTCACAAACTCTCAGCAAATGGCCTTCACCTTGAAAATGGCGATTTAGATTATAGACATTAAATAGTAAATATAAACTTGATTCTTTTTCTTAAAAAAGATAAAATAACTATTTTATATTTTTAGTTTAATCTGTAGGGATCTTTTCGTTTTCTTCATTAGGATTTTTTGTGCAGTTTGATCTATTTTCTGAGATATAATTTTAAAATGATGTTGTAGGTGGACTTAAATTTTGCAAGGAATTTGTTTCGGTTTGGACCGTTTATTATTTTTTATACGAAACTAACGTAAAAATAGAAATTCCGCGAAATTTGAATTCTTTTATTTTTTACAAGGCAAGAAAACAACTGGGTTGAAAAATTTTGTTGTTGTTGGGTCAATAGGTCAATAATTTGGTTAAATTTTATCATAGATTTTCTTCTTTTTTTTTTTTGACAGTTTTAAATACGTTTAAATTTGTTTTGTAGCGGTTAACTAATATACAATTTCAGTCGTGCTTAAATTTTAAAGACAAGAATTATTTAATTTAAAATTAAATACAATTAATAAATAATTGAATTATATTGATTTTAGATTAAGCAATTTTATTTGAAATAAAATATAAGAGGTAATAAAGGACTATTTGCTCGTAAATTCCTACCATAAAATAAACTGAACCCCCATTTTATGTCCGTGTTTTTGTATTAAATGTTTTATTTTTCTTGCACCCGTTATGTTACAATACAAAATATATTTTATTTATTTATTTTAATATTCATTTCAATGTGCATATTCTAAAAGTTTTTTTTATTTTGTGAGAATGTTTAGTTTTAAAGTGGGGCTCATTTTACAATTTAGGCATAATTTGGATCCTCCTTTTATGACCGTAATTTTGTTTTTCCGTCGACGATGATTAAAATCTGACATTTTTATTTTAGAGTACCAAAGCCAAAAAGAAAAGAAATAACAACAACAAAAAGTAATATTCAACTTTTTACTCGTAAATTCCTACCATAAAATTAGGCTTGGGCATTTTATGGTAGGAATTTACGAGTAAAAAAGTTGAGGTGTAAAAACGAACCCCCACTTTAAAACTAAGCAAAATAAAAACTTTTAGAATATAAACATTGAAGTGAATATTAAAATAAATAAAGGAAATATATTTAGTATTGTAAAATAACGAGTGCAAGAAAAATAAAACATTTATTGCAAAAACACGGACATAGATCAGATAACCCAAGCTGCGCTACTCATGCACTGAGTTGACGAGGGATGGTTTCAAACCCGGAACCTTGAGATTCCTAGGCAGATTCTCTATCGACTGATTCACTTTAAACAAATTGACGTTGTGTCACATCCTTCTAGTAGCGGAGGGGTTGGGTAAGTATCTATTTTCTCTCACTTACCAATCAGACAAGGAGAGGATATCCACCCCTCACTCTTTCTCTATGAATAAGGCTAAAAGATCCTACTCATTAATCAGCAGGATATACTGGTGACTGCTGCTGCTGCTGCAATGGTCATGTTCGCTATAGCAACCTTTAATAAGGTGAACGTTTTTATCATGTTATGCAATAATGTCCTAGTTTGTTAAGCAAAACCAAACGTTTATATTTACCTATAGGCTAAACTTGCACAACGGTCGGAAAATTAAAACGGAAAGTTTTTTGGTGGTCCCCCATGACAGTTTAACTACAGTGTATGAATGAACTTTTTGCAAATTGGGTTACGGTTTAGAGGTTTGGGGATTACATTTTTTTTTATTACGTATTGCTTAAAGAAAAACAACAAGTCTGTAGCCGAAGTGGTTGTCAGTATATCTGAATTAAATGGAGTACACTCGGACGATGTGTGAAGGGTTAAGAAGCCATGTTTATTCTCTGGTAAACTTTGTGCCCAGACAAAGGGCAGTAACTCTTTAGGGTTCACTTAAGAGTTCAATACAATAACATCACAGCGGTATCACTTGCAAAAAAAAAACAAAAAACAAACTTAGGGCGTTTTTCCCGAAAAAAACCCAACCCCAACCCTAACCCTAACCCTAAACCCCCCCTAGTTAAAATAAACAGTTTTATTACAAAATTTGTGGATTCTGTTTTGGGTGGTACTATGCAAAAAAAACATGAGTGACAAGACTTTTAGACCACATTGCATTAAATTATTTATTTATTTTCCCATTAAACAAACCCTAAACCCCAACCCCAACCCTAACCCTAACCCTAACCCTAGTTTTTTTTTTCAAGTGACACTGCCTTGGCTACAGACTTGAATCGTAGCTGATGTTTTTTGTCAACAGCCACCGGCTAGCGATTTTTGAGGCAGGTAGCCGGGACGGTTCTCCGCGAAGAGTACCCAAAAAATAATGAAAGTTAAAACAATATGTAGGGGTAACAAGACTTAAACACTGCATACTTAGTTGAACCCTGTCGACTGGGGCTGTAGAATAAGCTGACTGCACGTAAGTCTTACGGCATTACTGTAGTACAATAATCTATAGTTGTGTCATAAAATTCATGTTTGTTAGGGGTAACCAAAAAAAGGTCACGTGATCAGTTTAGGCCATCTTGAATAAAACGGAAATAAATATTTCCGAATTTTGTTTATCAAAAATCTCGTTAAAAAAATTTATGATCATACAGGATTGTTACCAAAAAAAAAGTTAATTCAAAGATCAAATTATCTGATCGGGAAAAATTACATCGTTATCTTAAAAAATAAAAAAATTTTTAGGTCGCAATTTGGACAGAAAAATTACATATTATTTCCCTTTGACGATTATAGATCTAAATGTATAGCTGGCTATATTGGACATAATTTTTTTCTTGTGCATATTCAATAACCGATTATTGGTTTGCAACGATTTTTAAAAATATTCCTTTTTTTTTTATCTTGAAATATTATCTTGAAAATTTTTTGTGCATTTGAAAGAAGAAATATTTTTTAAAATCCTGATAATTTTAAAAAAAAAAATGTTCAGCTTAGGAAAATAATGAAAATTATGAACAAAAAACTATGTTTTCCTTTTTGCACCATTAAATCAATTTAAATTTAACGTAGCCAAAAACAAGTTATGACTACTAGCTTTATAAAAAATTCTATGAAAAATCAATTTATGGTCAATTTTCACGAAAATTTCCATAACTTTACCTTTGGTTTAGGATTAGTTTAATGCGAAAAATAAATAAATAATGTGGGTTCTGTTTTTTCTGGGTCACCCTGTAATATGTTTTAATTTTCTGACCGATTTCAAATTTAGCCAAAATTTACTATTAAAATGAATAAAAACTTGAAAAAATTTAATATTAAAATTTCACAGTGAAATTGACTTTAAAAAAAAATTTCTTCGGTTTTGGTATTAATTGTTAAAATCGAAAATGAAATTAAAATTTGAATATTTTTTCTCAGAGAAATTTGATAAAATAATCAATATATACTTACTTTTTATTCTAATAGGCAGAAAAAGTTGAAAAATATTTTTTTACGCTAAGAAAAACAAGTAGTTACTGAGAAGCGTCTCGTCTCTTTGTATAAAAACAAAACAAATATGTCAGTTTTGCTCATCCGTATATTCTAAGAATCACACATTACTATTCAACAATAAAAATTACAAATTCTTTTAAAAATATTAATATATCGTGGATCGGACCAATTTTTAGTTCACCTGAATTCTAAAATTCATATATTTAAATATCGTGTGAAAAATTCGATTTTTTCATGCAAAAAAGATTTTTAAACAATATTAAACATTAAAAAAAAATCAAATTATTTAAGCACACAAAAGATTGAAAATCTCTTAAAAATTAATTTCTTAAAAAAAATTTTTTCTTGACAATTTAATAGAATATAGTACATATCAATTAAAAAAGCAAAAAAAACGTTTTCAAATAATAATATTATAACATTTTTCTGCACTTTTTATTTCCGATTTCATTAATTTTTCCTAAAAAACAACTGCGTTGTAGGTTATACAATTTTTGGGATATAGCTATTCAGGCTCTTATCTTTATAGTAAAAAAGTTTTCTGACAGTTAATTTTTTTTATCTCGTAAAAAAAATATTTCCCCTAATATATTTTAGGAAAAAACTATTTCAGATATATTTACATCCAAAGTTAAATAGTTATGGACATTTTCGTGAAAATCGGACAATTAATTGATTTTTCATAGAATTTTTTTAAATCCTCTTATCGTAACTTAAAACGATAGCTATGTTAAATTTCAGTTGATTTAACAGTGCAAAAATGAAAAGATTATTTTTCAATCATAATTTTCATTATTTCCGTAAGCTGAAAATTTTTTTTTTTAAATCATCAGGATTTTGTTTAATGTTTCTTATTTTCGAATGTCAAAAAAATTCAAGAAAATATTAATTTTTCTGCAAGTTTCATTGTGTTAAATATGGGGGGGGGGGGATTTCACAGGGTAAAATTGATTTGTTTGTTGTTTGTGTTTTATAAATAAATAAAAATGTAATTTTTGTTTTTTCATTTTTTATCAATTTATTTTGTTAAGAGTAAAGTATTTATCTTTTTTAAAAAAGATTTTTTTTCAAATTATTTTTAGGAGTAAAGACAGAATATCTTTACTGTTATTGTTTTATTTTTTAAAACCAAAATATCTGAAAAACTTTGCTTAACGTTTGACCTTGTGTCACATCCTACCCGTGTGGAGGGGTTGAAATAAAATATAAGGCACATTATACTTATTAAGTATATTGTGCCTTATATGGTAATAAAGGACTATTTGCTCGTAAATTCCTACCATAAAATAAACTGAACCCCATTTTATGTCCGTGTTTTTGTATGTATTAAATGTTTTATTTTTCTTGCACCCGTTATGTTACAATACAAAATATATTTTATTTATTTATTTTAATATTCATTTCAATATGCATATTCAAAAAGTTTTTATTTTGTGAGAATGTTTAGTTTTAAAGTGGGGGCTCGTTTTACAATTTAGGCATAAATTGGATCTTCCTTTTGTTTTTCTTTTAGAGTAGCAAAGCCAAAAAGAAAAGAAATAACAACAACAAAAAGTAATATTCAACTTTTTACCCGTAAATTCCTGCCATAAAATTAGGTTTGGGCATTTTATGGTAGGAATTTACGAGTAAAAAGTTGAAGTGTAAAAACGAACCCCCACTTTAAAACTAACCATTCTCACAAAATAAAAACTTTTAGAATATACACATTGAAATGAATATTAAAATAAATAAATAAAATATATTTAGTATTGTAAAATAACGGGTGCAAGAAAAATAAAACATTTATTGCAAAAACACGGAACTAAAATGAGGGTTCAGTTTATTTTATGGTAGGAATTTATGAGGAAATTGTTAAGGATTACCTGTTAGGTCTTCCTAACAATACTACACCAAGCAAACAAATGATTAGTTCTATTGATTTAACTCTTTGTCTACTTTAAGCCGCTGTTATTGGCTCTCCCACCACTGTGATACTACCGTAATCTGATGGCAGCAACTCTTGCACACATCCCTTGTTCACACTGAAAAATCATTTTAAATTAAATGAAGACAATTGTAAAAGATGTTTTATGGACAACATCTCTCTCTCTCTCTCACTCTCTCTATATATATATATATATATATATATATATATATATATATTACTGTTCATAAGTATTTCCTCAATCAAGACTATTGTCTATATATTACAGTTTTGCGATATATTACAGTCATCACAATGCAATTGTTTAATATGTTTTGCGATATATATATATATATATATATATATATATATATATATATGGGAGTAAATATGGAAATGAATCCGAGAATATTAAGAAATTTGAAAAAACAAGTGTTCCAAAAATGAAATAAATTTATTTATCGACGCTTAAACGTTTCGGTTTCTTTAAATCTTCATCAGGATGTATTATGGGGTGAAGAAATTGTTGGATGTTTTATAGATAACAGGAGATAAAAAATTTTATAAAGATTTTTTATCTCCAGTCATCTATAAAACAACCAACAATTTCAGAGAGAAGGTATCTCTTATGATTCACAATTCTTACTCACAAAATACACCTTGCTAGCAAAACATTAAAACTCAAGTCGGAGGCAACAAGCGGAAGTGAACTCAATGATACCCTATCATGAAGTGACCAATTCGGCACAGTTCTGCGCATAGGCTCAGAAATAACTTCCGGTTGAAGGAACATTATTGATAAACAAACTCTAATGAATATTTTTCAACCAATGAAAAATCTTCCCGCTAAACACCCCAAAGGCATTCCGGAGCCTATCTCGTAGCATATAAACTCGGGTATTTTGAGAATCGGCAGTTGACGGACGGCCTCGACGCCGAGAACATCACCAGACAGGCAGGATCAAAAGGCCGCTATTTTCCACTACCATGCGCGCCCGCACCTACCCTGACACTTACTTCAACTCATCATCGCCGGCCGATACCCTTACCTTCCCTGACCATCACTATTCGACTGGGTCATTCCTGACTTATTTCCCGCACCAAGTGACCGTATCAACTCACAACTTCTATCTACCTACGCCGTACCATCATACGATACCCACACCTCACGACCCACAGCCATTCCAGAGAATTACTACTATTATCTACAACAACAACAACAACATTTTCACACTTGTTTATTTTAATAAACGATTTTTATCCAATTTCTTGTCCATTATTCTTCTTTGCAAACCATACGCTTTTACGGATATCTTAAGATATATCATTTATTAAACCTAAAGGATAAAATCCTATATTTTATATCCAAATAAGGATAAACAAAAAAACATACAAACACAATTCTTTTTCCAAACTTAAGGAAAAGTGATTAAAAAATATTTATACATTAGTCAGAGTTCAATTGGACAAATCGGTGTGTTTTCAACTATGTTCGCACATAGCCAAAAAACAATCAACAAAAACAGATTCCATCGCAGCTCCGAGACAACACTAGACACATTCTATTTCCGCTCCGAGACGACATTTCACGATCACAGGCACTAAACTTTCACTCGAAGAAACAGATGTCTCAGAAGTAACTTCAAGCAAACATTTTCGATGTACTGATTACCAAAACAAACGTCAACCTTATGAGTCAGAGATTACTACTGTAGGAGTTAATTTCGCATTTGCCTGAGGAGTTGGCTGCCCGCTTGATGTCGCTAGTTCCCGTATTTAAGCGGCTGATTCGAATGTCTCTTCCTCTTTTCTACCTCTTTCCTCGCTATGAGACCACATGGGTTAGACAATTGTCATTCCTTCCTCGTTGAGGCTTCGGCCCTCAACACCGGCTACTTGTCACTGTAAGTGATTTATACAGCATGGACTATTCTTAGTCTCATGTCTGTACCTTTATATTATGTGTACTTTTATATTATCTTGTCAATGACTTTTGTGTATGTATGTTTCATGTACACTTCTATGTAATTTATGTATCTTTTGTGTATTCATGTGCTGTACCATATAAAATGTTTTGTCTCTCAACTTTTGTCGGAGTTTGTTTGCGTTTCAATGAGTTATGACTTTGTCATAACCTTTGAATCTTACACTACTATCTACCATCACCGTGCCACAACTCCATTTCACAGGTCGTATTCACCTAAAACTTTAATTTTCCATTTGTCCACTTCCTATCGAACTTTGCTAATTTTTATAGGGGCCGGGTTAGCTCAGTCGGTAGAGTGTTCGGCTAGAAACCATAAGGTTCCTAGTTCAATACCGGTCCCCGCCAACTCAGCGTTATGAGTAGCACAGGGATCTGTGCGGTAAAGTAAGGAGCTGATGGCAGGTGTGGCACTCCACCTCAGATGCTAAAACAATCTCCTTGGTCTAGCGCTATTGAAAAGGGGATAGACTCCCTCGCTGACTGGCTGATACCGACTTTAGGCCGCCCCGTCGACTTTTTATTAGTCTTGTAGGCTGCCGAAGCACTGAGTCTTTCAAAGCCTCCATGCTTCCTGTGGTCCGCCGACACTATACCTGATGCCACTCTCCACATACATATGCACACATGCGCACACATACATGCATATTACTACTGTAAACTGTTCATGTTCCTGACACTACATTATTCTGTGTACTTGACATGAGACTTTGATGAGTTGTGGTGCACCTGAGCACTGTACACAATAAATTTCATTATTAACATTCACATATTTTGATTTATACAAATTTATTCTTCGAATGAATTTATTTGTTATTTTATTAAATATATGCTTGTCTACTTTAAGCCGCTGTTATTGGCTCTTCCACCACTGTGATACTACTGTAGGGAATTATCTTCCTTTTGCCGGAAGAGTTATCTCCTCACTGCATTGCTGTTTGTTCCCACTAGGGGGACCTCTGGTAGTTAAGCACGTTCATTCAAACGCTACTTCCTCTTTTAGCTGAATCTTCTCAACCAACCGCTATGGGCTAGAATATATCTACCTCCTTCTCGGTGGGGCTTTGGCCCCCCCCCTCTTACATTACTGTAAGTCCTTTATACAGCATGGACTATCCTTTAGTTCCATGTCTGTAACATTTATATGTTAGGTACATTTGGGTATCTTGTTTATACCTAAATATTGTATATGTATTTACATGTTCTATTCTCCTGTACATTATGTATCTTATCATTGTTAAGTATCTGGCAGCCATCCTTAGTTCCAGATGTAATAAGTAAGTAAGCCAGCCAATAAGAATCCGGTGTTAGGGTATTCCTTGTAAGTCCGTCGTCCAAGATAATCCAAGTATCAATGACATAAGCTCAGAATATTGCCTCTATTAATACAGCAGAAGCAGCAGCAGCAGCAGTGCCAGTGATTGGACAATAGAAATCCACCCCAGGTCACGTGGTAGTCAACGAGTCTATATTTAGGAGTGACCATTTGCCCCATGCCTTATATCATAATAATTCAACAATCATTTCCATGTGCTGTTATATATATTAAATGTTTTGTCTCACAACATGTCGGAGCTGTTATTCAATCATCAACCTTGAATCTTACACTACCGTAACCCGATGACAGCAACTCTTACACACGTCCCTTGCTTACACTGAACAAAAGACAATTGTAAAAGATGCTTTATAAAACTGGTCTTCTTCAGAGCACATATATTGATGAAAGACTAGGCTCTTTAACCTTGGTTAGGCAACTGGTCTAGGAGAAGGAAAACTCTGAATTCAAACCTGTTGAACTCCGCTTAAGAAATTGACCTTGTGTCACATCCTGCTCGTGCGGAGGGGTTGGTAAATATATGTATATATATATGAAACAAAATAACTGTCAGAATGTAATAGAAATAATTTTTGAAAAATAATATAATTTGAGGGGTTCTTGACATTTCTGTCCCCCTAACAGATCTGGTCATTCTCAGGTCATATCAATTTTAAGTATCAACCAATGGAACACAGAAAACTTATACACTACATGGAAAAATAGTACTTATTAAAAAATTAATGAAAACCTTTTTAAATTATGTAAAAGAGTGGGCAGTGATTTAAAAAGGAGGAAAATTTAACTGTTTGGCACGAGAGGTTCAAATAACACTCAGGTCATTTAATGCCAAATCAAGTCATTTTGATAAACAAAGGACTCAGGTGGTTTACAGTATCTGCTTTTGCTACAGTGGTCACCGAATTAAGTATTGAACAGTTACATCATTCTGTTTGTGCGTGTAACTGTATCCCAGCAAAAACTGCACATGAAAGTGAGAATTTCATTAAAGCAACACACTTAAAATGATTTAGCTTAGAGAATAAAGCAATTTCCAGTTTAAATAATTGATAATTTTATGGGGTCTACATTTATGTGAACATCATTTTTTAATAGATAGATTGATAGAATATAAGCAAACTGATATATATATCTTATTATAATGGAGATTGTGGGTTTGTCTGTATGTAACCGAAACTATATTACTATACAAGTCACAATTCCTTTAGTTATTTACATCATATTCTCCATGATTTTATTTTTATTTAAACCTCAATTATTAATAAAATTGTTTTACATTACTTACACTGTTGACCATATCTACATACATGCAATTGTATTTATATATACAACAAAATAGAGGTTTACAGTATGAATGGGAAGGCTAATTTGCATATTGATCTTTAAAAAATTGATTTTAATAAATATATGCTTAGTATTATTGATTTCTAATTGTTTGGTTTTATCTTATTGAATATGAGCAAAAATCTCTTCAATAAATCTTAAAAGAAATCCCTTAACAAGAAGAAATAACTGTAATATTATTCTTTACTTCCTACTTTAACTAAACAGTTTAATTAGGAAAATTTACCAATGAAAGACGGGAGTAACGGAAAATGATGGAAGAGTTAGTCTCAAAGTTGTTCTATTTTTCAATCATACCCCCTCTGTTCAAAATCTTTTTATCTACATTCTTATTCAGTTTCATTAGTCTTTCTAATTTAATATCATATTTTATTATAAAATTTAACTAAAATACTTGCACCCGGAGGGTGCATATATTTGCTAGTATATATAAAGAAAATTTGAAAAAACAAGTGTTCCGAAAATGGGATGAATTTAATTATCGATGTTTAAAACATTTCGGTTACATTGAACCTTCATCAGGATGTCTCTTGGGGTGAAGAAAATGATGGATGTTTTTATATGTTTCCCTATGTTCTCTTAAAAATAATCAGTCCATTAATACTTTTTCTCGTCTTTTGCATTTCTTCGAGTTGCGTCACGCGTCATGACACCTTTGCATGAGTAGATCGCGACTTGCCTTTCAAAAATAAAACGCTGATCAAATACAGTTACATAACTAAAAAGATTTTCATCTCCTGTCACATATAAAAACATCCATCATTTTCTTCACCCCAAGATACATCCTGATGAAGGTTCAATGTAAACCGAAATGTTTTAAACATCGATAATTAAATTCATCCCATTTTCGGAACACTTGTTTTTTCAAATTTTCTTTATATTGTCGGATTTAATTTCCATATTTACTCCCATATATATATATATATATATATATATTTACCAACCCCTCCGCACGAGCAGGATGCGACACAAGGTCAATTTCTTAAGCGGAGTTTAACAGGTTTGAATTCAGAGTTTTCCTTCTCCTAGACTGGTTACCTAGCCATGGTTAAAGAGCCCAGTCTGCCCTGCTATTTACCCATAGCTGGAGGGAGAATTGGATTCATACCTTTCCCAAGGGTATTAGCGCCATGTGAAATGCCAACAGCTTCGTCCAGGAATTGAACTCGTGTTGACGAGTCCATTTCCTACGACTCTAACCATTAGACCACGTGCCTCCATGCGCTATATATATATTTATTTATTTATTATGGAACAGATGACTTACCGGTAAATATGGTCACGGTGGTTAATGTGAAGTTCATAAAGGTAAGGCAGTGATATAACAAATAAAAAAGTGCTCAATACGTTAGCAGAGCAAATTTATTTTAATATAGGTCCAAGTGATAACCTACTCGAGTTTCACCATGAGGATCTTCAGGGTTATTTCCACTGTGTAAATCAACCAAAAGACACATACATATAATTGTCTACAATCAACCAACATCTTGATTTACACAGTGGAGTTAACCCTGAAGATCCTCATGGTGAAACTCGAGTAGGTTATCACTTGGACCTATATTAATATATATATATATATATATATATATATAGATAGATAGATAGATAGATAGATATATGGATAGAGTATGAGCAAACAGAGATAGATAGATATATAGATAGATAGAATAAGAACTGAGATAGATAGATATATGGATAGAATATGAGCAAACAGAGATAGATAGATATATGGATAGAATATGAGCAAACAGAGATAGATAGATATATAGATAGATAGAATATGAACTGAGATAGATAGATAGATAGATATATAGAGAGAATATGAACTGAGATATATATATATATAGATAGATAGATAGATAGAATATGAACTGAGATAGATATATAGATAGATAGATAGAATATGAACTGAGATAGATATATAGATAGATAGAATATGAACTGAGATAGATAGATAGATAGATAGATAGATAGATAGATAGATAGATAGAATATGAACTGAGATAGATAGATAGATAGATAGATAGAATATGAACTTAGATAGATAGATAGATAGATAGATAGAATATGAACTGAGATAGATAGATAGATAGATAGATAGATAGAATATGAACTTAGATAGATAGATAGATAGATAGAATATGAACTGAGATAGATAGATAGATAGATAGATAGATAGATAGATAGAATATGAACTTAGACAGATAGAATATGAATGAGATAGATAGATAGATAGATAGATAGATAGATGAACTGATAGATAGATAGATAGAATATGAACTGAGATAGATAGATAGATAGATAGATAGATAGATAGATAGAATATGAACTGAGATAGATAGATAGAATATGAACTGAGATAGATAGATAGATAGATAGATAGATAGATAGAATATGAATTGATATAGATAGATAGATAGATAGATAGATAAAGTAATATTATGGAAGGAATAATCATATTATGTCTGAATGTGAGCAGAAAAATTTCTCTGCTTGTTTGAGAGATTTTTACACCTGCATGAATGTCAACTGTTAATTTTGCATTGAGAGTAAAAGTTCTGACGTCCCCAATGTCAAATCATTTAGACATTCTCAATATGACAGATAGATAACTATGTAATAATCAGGAGAATCTTTCACTCCTTCTTTGATAGAAGCATCAATATCATCATGGACCTAATTCATAATAGAACATTGTTTGGTTTCTTTGTTTAATAGTATACCAGCCTTTTTAGGTTATTAAATGCCATAGCCATCCTTGTATAAGAACAGTAGTGGTACTATTTTACCCATAGTTGGGGGAAGCATAATAGAAATAAAACAAGCTTAGTTTAATTCTTTGCCTACTTTAAACTGCTCACAGCAAAAAAATGATGGTTAGTTTATTATAATTGAGCAGAAGGACTCAATTTGAAATAATAATAATAGGACTTTATTTGAATAGAATTAGTTCTGAGGTGAATAGATAGTGAATTTGGAAATATACCATCAAACAGGTTAAAAAAATACCAAGAAAATTTGGTACAGCTGTGGGGGTAATTTGGAAGGCAAAGAGTTAAGCCATTCACAGTGGTTCTCTGACCACACCCAAGCAAAGTATAAAAACTGATGGTTAGTTTATTATAATTGATCAGAAGGACTCAGATTACAATGATAGGTCTTTATTTGAATAGAATGAGTTCTGAGGTGAATAAATAATAATAATAATAATGAAATTTATTGTGTACAGTGCTCAGGTGCACCACAACTCATCAAAGTCTCATGTCAAGTACGCAGAATAATGTATTAGTGTCAGGAACATGAACAGTTTACAGTAGTAATATGCATGTATGTGTGCGCGTGTGTGCATATGTATGTGGAGAGTGGCATCAGGTATAGTGTCGGTGGACTACAGGAAGCATGGAAGCTTTGAAAGATTCAGTGCTTCGGCAGCCTACAACAGATGCGGGCAGTTTATGCCATGTCTCCGCAACTCTGAGCGTGAAAAAATGTTTCCAAAAGTCATATGAGCAGTGCTGTTTTCTGACTTTGTAGGCATGCCCACGTGTGTTGGAAAGATGGAGATCAAAAAGGTGCTCAAGGTTGCTGTTGTTAAGATGATTAATGACCTTATGAGCGTTTACCAGGTCAGTTGCCAGACGCCGAAGTTTCAGCGAATCCATTCCCAGGGCTGCGAGACGTTCAGAGTATGGTAAATGCCTGATGGAGGGTATCTGCCTGGTTGCACGTCTCTGTACAGTTTCTAGGAGGTTAATATTCTGAGCAGAAGGACTCAGATTACAATGATAGGACTTTATTTGAATAGAATGAGTTCTGAGGTGAATAGATAGTGAACTTTGAAATAGCCCATTGTAAAGGTAAAAATACCAAGAAAATTTTTACAGCCGTGGAGGAAATTTGATAAGCAAAAAGTTAATATAGAAATTTTATTAAGATGTGTTGATTTAATTATTCTCATATTATTGACCTCTCTATTTATTTATTTATTTATTTCAAACTACTCTCTCTCTCTCTCTCTCTCTCTCTCTCTTCCCCTCTCTCTCTTGCGCTCTCGTGCTCTCTCTCTCTCTCTCTCATAAATTAACACTCACTCTTTTCTTGTTTTTTTCTTCTTGTTTTTTTTTCTTTTCTTCTTCCTTTCTTCTTTTTTTCTTCTTTTTTCTTTTTCTTTTTCTTCTTCTTTTTTTTCTTTTTCTTTTTATTATTCTCAGATAATTGACCTCTCTATTTATTTATTTATTTATTTCAAACTACTCTCTCTCTCTCTCTCTTTCCCCCCCCTCTCTCTCTCTCTCACAAATCTAAAACAGATATTCTACCAAATAAACCCAGAAAAACTACTTGGATACATAAAAGAAGCACATATCTACAACAATATCTAAAAATCTCCCAAAAAAATGAAAACACAAAAATATATGTTTAAAAATCATCTAAAAGTTTCATTCACAAAAAATATGTCAAAAAAAAAAAAAACCTTTAGAAAATTAAACATTATCACCAATTCAATTCAAATACGTAGTCGGCATTAAATGACCCATTGAGGTTGATATGCCGTAAAAACAAGAACAAATCAAATCAAATCTCTCTCTCTCTCTCTCTCTCTCTCTCTCTCCCTCTCTCCCCTCTCTCTCTCTCATATACTAACACTCACTCTTTTCTTGTTTTTTTTCTTCTTGTTTTTCTTCTTGTTTTTTTCTTTTCTTCTTTTTTTCTTCTTTTTCTTTTTTTTCTTCTTTTTTTTTCTTCTTTTTTCTTTCTTTCTTTCTTTTCATTGTGATAAAAAAAAACCATTTATTTTATCATATGGTTTTGAGACTGTAATCTAAATTGCAGAGACCTATTTAATAACTGCTGCTTATCTATTTAATATATATCAACCTATCCATCTGATCCTATATCCTACCCTGTCAGCTGGAGGTGTACAATACACCAACTGCACCTCTGCAGAGGGGTAACCCCCCCCCCCATGAGACTACCTGTTAGCTGTCCGTGGGAACTCATAATACCTGAATACAGAACTGTGGTGTCTCAGCAGTCTGTGACTCTGGTATATATATCTATTTAAGTGTTCATAATCTATCTATCTATCTATCTATATATCTATCTATCTATCTATCTATCTAAGTCTGTTCCCTTTCTATCAATCTATCTGTCTATTTATCTATCTTAATTTGCTCCCGACTAGGAACCACTAGGTTCTGAGTTCGATAACGGCCCTTGCCAACTCAGCGTATGAGTAGCACACAAGATCTGTGTGGTAAAGTGAGGAGCTGATGGCCGGTGTGGTGCTCAGACCCAAAACAATCTCCTTGGTCTAGTGCTAGTGAAAAATGGATTGACTCCCTCGTTGTCTAGTTGATACTGACTTTAGGTCACCCTGATGCCTTATATCTATCTATCTATCTATTTATCTATCTATCTAAGTCTGTTCAATTCAATCTATCTATCTATCAAAGTCTGTTCAATTCTATCTATCGATCTATCAAAGTCTGTTCAATTCTATCTATCGATCTATCAAAGTCTGTTCAATTCTATCTATCTATCTATCTATCTATATATATATATATATATATATATATATATCAAAGTCTGTTCAATTCTATCTATCTATCTATCTATCTATCAAAGTCTGTTCAATTCTATCTATCTATCTATCTATCTATCTATCTATCTACCCACCTACCTACCTCAGCCTGTTTATATTCTATTTATCTATTTATCTATCTTTCTTAATTTGTTCATATTCTTATTTCTTTGTGGTGAGTCGTAGGTAAATTGAATTTTTGAAATTATAATTAAAATCTGTTCATATTATATCTACCAATCCATGTGTGTATCTCAGTTTGCAAATATTCTATCTACATAACTGAGTTTATTTAGGCTAGATGAGCAGTCAGAGAGGTCCCCTCCGATCAGTCAGCTGGTCACGTTGAGCCCTAACACCTATATGATTGTCCCAACCCTAGTGCCCTTATGGCAAGACCCAACCCTTTTTATCATATATATGCTAGAAGGCAGTGGCTGAGGGTCTTCATGTCTTGGGAATGACATTAAACTCTATCTGATGGTGAGGTTCCAATTCTGGAGGTTTGGGGAATGTGGAGCACCCCTTCATCACCATTGCTCCCTGGTCCACTCTGACCTGGAGTGGCAGTACCTGTTA
>CM042173.1:3595581-3683827 GCA_023376005.1 Doryteuthis pealeii
GTTGTGTGTGTGTGTGTGTGTGTGTGTGTGTGTGTGTACCCATGTGTGCATATGTGTGTAGATGGGGGTATCAGGTATAGTGTTGATTGATTACAGGAAGCATGGAGACTTTGAAAGATGTAGTGTTTCGGTAGCCTACAATGGATGCAGTCAGTTTATTCTATGCCTCAGCAACTGAGCGTGAAAAAATGTTTCTGAAAGTCATGTGAGCTATGCTGTTTTCCGACTTTGTAGGCATGCTCATGTGTGTTAGAAACATGGAAATCAATTGGCTGATCATGTAAAACCCTAATAGCAGCCGAATGTTCGGGTAGTTCCGCTGGACTAATGGAGTCGCACGAAGGTCCCACACTGTTCCGGGGCATAGTAGACATACTCATAGAACGGGTTGATGTCGATGGCGTCACACTGTCATCCGCCGTCACGTCAATCGGTTCTCCACTACAAGCCGAAGCAGTGGCTCCATCAGCAATCTCTGTACTTGAGCTGGGTGCTGGTTTTTTCTTTAAAAGGGTAATCAAGCCAATGAAGTTGAAGAAAGGATGACGAGCACGGTGTCGAATTACGGGTGCTCGGTGTTCCTCGTTGCTGTCTTGGCCAGCGACGACGAGAAACGGGCCAGGTCCCGTTCTGGAATAAACAGTGCTGGTACCTTGTCTTTTTTCTTGTCTTTACGCATGTTAGGGTTTGACATGATCAGCCAATTGATCTCCATGTTTCTAACACACATGAGCATGCCTACAACACCTATATGATTGTCCCGACCCTATTACCCTTACAGGAGTGTAAGAGAATCTGGTTGTGTTTTGCCTGCTTGGATCGAACTCGCATGTTTTGGACTGCAAAAAAACATAACCGTGGCTGTCACTGTTTTAGGCTGATTTCCAGCAGTAATCTAAATTTTGTCTTGTCATTGGCATCATGTCCGGTTTTAGGCCTCCCTTTCCCACTTCCTCCTCTGACCCCAAATAAAGTACCCTATGATCCTGGTCATCCTCCTGGTAAAAATGGTAAAAAAGTTGTTCCCAAAAATGAGAAAGTTATGTTTTTTTGCAGTCCAAAGCATGCGAGTTTGATCCAAGAAGGCAAAACACAACCAGATTCTCTTACACTCCTGTAAGGGTAATAGAGTCGGGACAATCATATAGGTGTTAGGGTTTGACATGATCAGCCAATTGATCTCCATGTTTCTAACACACATAGGCATGCCTACAACACCTATATGATTGTCCCGACCCTATTACCCTTACAGGAGTGTAAGAGAATCTGGTTGTGTTTTGCCTTCTTGGATCGAACTCGCATGCTTTGGACTGCAAAAAAACATAACTTTCTCATTTTTGGGAACAACTTAGTTGGTAGAGCGTTCAGCTAGGAATCCAAAGGTTCCAGGTTCGATACCAGCCCTTGCAAACTCAGTGTATAAGTGGCACAGGAATCTGTAGTTTCGATCTATGGACCTCTGCTACCATGTAAAGTTTTTAAATGCCATCCTTGGCCAGTTGAAAAGGGCTTATAGTTAGTAAGTCCTGAGTTATAGAATCCTTTGGTAAGCGAATAAGTCTTCAGTTGTAAACATCAAAAGGTGAAGAGAAAAGATGACAAAACACATGAGTGATGCAGATTCATAGCTTGATTCAGGTGCGCAGATACACCAAAAAGTTGTATGATCCCTTATGGCAAGCTCCCAACCATTTTTATCATATATGTGCTAGAAAGCGATGGCTGAGGGTCTTAGTGTCCTGGGTATGACATTAAGCTGCATATAATGGTGAAGTTCTAATTATGGAGCTCTGGGGAGTGTGGATTACCCTTTTATCACAATTACTCCCAGGTCCACTCTGAGCCAGAGTATTACCCCTTTGCAGGTTTGGTTTGGTTTGGTTGGTTGGGTTTTATGGCATGTCAACCCCTTGGGTTATTTTATGCCAAATACTTCTATTGGTAAAAAAAATGTTTAATGCTAACAAAGTTTTGAAATAGTTTCATTTTTAATGGATAATACAATTTTGTTTATAAACTCATGTTTTCTATTTAACCCATAGAGCCTGAGTTCTATCCTTAAGCATCACGGGTCACCACCCACGGCGAACAGGTGGCCCCATTGGGGAGTCTTATCCCTCTGCAGAGGTGCAGTCAGTGCATTCTAATGCTCCACCGACAGGGTGGGCCCCTCTGCAGGGGATACAGTCAGTGTATTCTAAGCCCTGTTGGCAGGACATACTTTCAATTGATGAATTTCAAGAAACAATAATTGATATGTTTTAATTAGTGAATTAATTGGTTGGTTGGTTTTAATGTTAATCCTTGTTAATCCTTTATTCGATGGATTCAACCGATTAAAGATAATAACTATTTGTAAACAATTATATCTATTCTAACAATTCTAACTTACTTTTATAGTTAATAGTAGTCCATAATGATATTGATGCTTCTATTTAGGAAGGAGTAAAAGATTCTAGTTCGCTTTTCGTAGTTAACAGTTATCCATGATGATATTGATTTTTCTATTTTGGAAGGGGTGAAAGGTTCTAATTAGCATTTCATAGTTAATAGATATCCATGATGATATTGATGCTTCTGTTTAGGAAGGAGTGAAAGGTTCTAATTAGCATTTCATAGTTAATAGATATCCATGATGATATTGATGCTTCTGTTTAGGAAGGAGTGAAAGGTTCTAATTAGCATTTCATAGTTAATAGATATCCATGATGATATTGATGCTTTTGTTTAGGAAGGAGTGAAAGGTTCTAATTAGCATTTCATAGTTAATAGATATCCATGATGATATTGATGCTTCTGTTAGGAAGGAGTGAAAGGTTCTAATTAGCATTTCATAGTTAATAGATATCCATGATGATATTGATGCTTCTATTTAGGAAGGAGTGAAAGGTTCTAATTAGCATTTCATAGTTAATAGATATCCATGATGATATTGATGCTTCTATTTAGGAAGGAGTGAAAGGTTCTAATTAGCATTTCATAGTTAATAGATATCCATGATGATATTGATGCTTCTGTTTAGGAAGGAGTGAAAGGTTCTAATTAGCATTTCATAGTTAATAGATATCCTGATGATATTGATGCTTCTGTTTAGGAAGGAGTGAAAGTTCTAATTAGCATTTTTTAGATAGATATCCATGATGATATTGATGCTTTTGTTTAGGAAGGAGTGAAAGGTTCTAATTAGCATTTCATAACAGCAGTCCATAATGATATTGATGCTTCTATTTAGGAAGGAGTGAGAGATTCTAATTAGCATTTCATAGTTAATAGGTATCCATGATGATATTGATGCTTCTGTTTAGGAAGGAGTGAAAGGTTCTAATTAGCATTTCATAGTTAATAGATATCCATGATGATATTGATGCTTCTGTTTAGGAAGGAGTGAAAGGTTCTAATTAGCATTTCATAGTTAATAGATATCCATGATGATATTGATGCTTCTGTTTAGGAAGGAGTGAAAGGTTCTAATTAGCATTTCATAGTTAATAGATATCCATGATGATATTGATGCTTCTGTTTAGGAAGGAGTGAAAGGTTCTAATTACCATTTCATAGTTAATAGATATCCATGATGATATTGATGCTTCTATTTAGGAAGGAGTGAAAAGTTCTAATTAGCATTTCATAACAGTAGTCCATGATGATATTGATACTTCTATTTAGGAAGGAGTGAAAGGTTCTAATTAGCATTTCATAGTTAATAGATATCCATGATGATATTGATGCTTCTATTTAGGAAGGAGTGAAAGATTCTAATTCTTCAAATCTCTAGAAATGGAGCTTCACCATCCGGTACAGTTTAGTGTTAAACCTAGGACACTCCTTTGGATGGGTCTTAAACACTCTGCAGGGAATACACTTAGTGTATTCCAAGCCCTTCCGACAGGACATACTTTAAATTGAAGAATTTTATGAAACAATAATATAAAGTTTTAACCACGAATGGTGACAGACAGGTCAAGAGTTAAGAATGAAACGAACAACTTGAAATCTTTCTTGTGGCGAGAGAAACCACGAATGTAGTAGTTCGAAGCGTGCACGACTGTGTTTGGCATGCAGAATGAGATCAGAGGCGAGTGGGGAGATTGAACTCGCATTCTCCTGATCGTGTGCCGTGGCCTGACGCATGGGAATTGCTAAACTATCCAGAGTGGCCCAGATGGGAAGGATTGACGCGTGCTGATTAGTGTCGCATGGCAGGTCAGAGTAACGAGCCTGGATGAACACTGTAAATGTGTATTTATTTGACCAGCTCTCAGAAACCGGGAGGAAAGCTTGCAGTAGCAGTTTGGCTGTGATGACGAGTAGACAATAGACAAGATATTTTGATAGTGTTGGTGAGAAGAGTGCAGCATTGTTGGGAGAGTAATTGCGTCGTACTTAACTGAGCCCCCGAGAACATTCTTATTAGACTTCTATTAATAATGGAGATTCGCTATCTGTCTGTAATGAAAACTACGTCACTGTTTACATCACAAAACCCAATATCACCATACTCACACCTTTTTTTTTTCAGTAACAAGAAGTTAACTAAAAGGTTTACAAATAAATAAATACCTACGATTTTGTATAAAATTTATGTGTAAAATATTCAAAATAGTTATCTAATTAATAATTAATAGTTGTGTAGCGTTACTTTCATATCTGGCCTGGAGAGTTGTCTGCCCATTTAGTTTGCTGGTTCCCGCTAGGGGCCGTTTATTATTTAATGGTTTGAACGTCTCTTTCTCTCTTTTCCGGTTCCTCGACCTACGAGACACATGGGGTAGACACTGTCCACCCCTTCTCGTTGGGGCTTTTGACCCCCCTTACATTACTGTAAGTGATTTATACAGCATGGACTATTCTTAGTCTCATGTCTGTACTTTTATGTTTTTCCCTTCTACTTTCGTATGTATGTCTATGTACACCTATGCATTATGTACTATGTTTATCCATGTGCTGTATATAAAATGTTTAGTACCATAAACCTTTGTCGGAGTTTGTATCTTCAAGTATATATCACTTTTAACCTTACAGTTGCATGCAACATTTTATTTCAAGGGGACAGAATTAAGTTTCCATTTCAAATTGTTTTATTTCTTTACTCCTTTAATAGATTTGATGATTTTGCTTCCCCCAGACACTGAATTTTTAACTCCCCTCCCTCAGTTAATATCTTTCAAAAAT
This sequence comes from Doryteuthis pealeii, assembly GCA_023376005.1. Taxonomy (NCBI): domain Eukaryota; kingdom Metazoa; phylum Mollusca; class Cephalopoda; order Myopsida; family Loliginidae; genus Doryteuthis; species Doryteuthis pealeii. The sequence goes on from CM042173.1 coordinate 3,600,754, forward strand.
TAATTTTTAATGCCACCCGGAGGGTGTTTTATTTTGCTAGTAGGAATAAAAGATATGTATTACAGATATATAACAATAAGGTTGAAAACTTTTAGTTTGTCTGCACAAATGTTTACAATTTGTCCACTTAACTGAAATCCTGAGGTAGGGTGAATTATCGGAATCCCCTGCTATGGCTTTATCTGGTCGTAATGCTGGATATAAGAGACGTTCAATTTTGTGGTCCGTCTTTGATGCTGGTTGAGCAGAAAAAGGAAGAATTTCCCACTTTGGGTTTGCCGCCAAAGTATTCTAGCCTGTGATTGGTTGGTTCCATAGTGAGGCTCGTAGACAAGGACGATAAACCCTACCTCAGATTTCTTAATAATAATGATTCCTTGCAATTAATATGTTTGTTAATTATATATTAATAATCTTGTTCCTTAATCTTTCGACCATTATCATCTTTCATGGTTAAAAATAAGAGTCCATATAATCCAAGATGAAATGCAAAAATGTAAGTCCTGATTATCTGGTGTCACTTAATCGTTGAATTCTTATTTTTAGACAAGGACGATAACCCCTACCTCAGATTTCTTAATAATAATGATTCCTTGCAATTAATATGTTTGTTAATTTATATATTAATAATCTTGTTCCTTAATCTTTCGACCATTATCATCTTTCAACACCCTATGGTTAAAAATGAGACAGTTCATATAATCCAAGATGAAATGCAAAAATGTAAGTCCTGATTATCTGGTGTCGCTTAATCGTTGAATTCTTATTTTTTATGAGTGTTGTCACCTCAGTTAATAATGGACCATTCTGTTTTTATTATAAAGAAAGAAAGGGAGAAAGGACATGCTACACAGAAAAAATATAATAAGAAAGAAAGGGAAGAAAAGGACATGCTACACATAAAAAATATGATAAGAAAGAAAGGGAAGAAAAGGACATGCTACACAGAAAAAATATAATAAGAAAGAAAGGGAAGAAAAGGGACATGCTACACATAAAAAATATGATAAGAAAGAAAGGGAAGAAAAGAACATGCTACACATAAAAAATATGATAAGAAAGAAGGAAGAAAAAGGACATGCTACACATAAAAAATATGATAAGAAAGAAAGGGAAGAAAAGAACATGCTACACATAAAATATGATAAGAAAGAAAGGGAAGAAAAGGACATGCTACACAGAAAAAATATAATAAGAAAGAAAAGGAAGAAAAGGACATGCTACACAGAAAAAATATGATAAGAAAGAAAGGGAAGAAAAGGACATGCAACACAGAAAAAATATAATAAGAAAGAAAGAGAGTAGGGGAAAGATAGAGAAAGAGGCGAATGTGCAGAAGCGATAGCACTAATCTGTTTCAATCAAACATAATGAAAAGAGGAAAAGAAGGAAAGAAAGAAAGAAAAAAGAAGAGAGAGAGAGAGAGAGAGAGAGAGAGAGAGAGAGAGAGAGAGAGAGTGAATTAAATCAAGATTGAAAAGAGGTAAGGGCTGATTAGTAGGGTCAGTAAGGACAGTAGGATTTGGGTTATGCTGTAGTGGTGAGATTATTATACTTTTTACCTATTGAACTATTTTACAATAGCTCTTTAGTAAACATATCAAACATTGTAATAATTAAATCATTGCACTGTGGTATATCCACAGGTCCTGCTAGTTAGTGAACTTGATTGGTTGGTTTTAATGTTAATCTTTCTTAATCTTTCTTAATCCTTGTTAATCCTTTATTAATTGATTTCAAACACTTTGTAAACAATAATAACACATCACTCAATAAGTCCCGGGCTTAACTAATAAAACAGCTTTTAGCCAGAATGCTAATGAAATTTATTGTGTACAGTGCTCAGGTGCACCACAACTCATCAAAGTCTCATGTCTAGTACACAGAATAATGTATTAATGTCAGGAATATGAACAGCGTACAGTAACAATATACATGTATGTGTGCGCGTGCGTGCATATGTTTGTAGATAGGAGTATCAGGTATAGTGTTGGTGGACTACAGGAAGCATGGAGGCTTTGAAAGATGCAATGTTTCGGCATCTTATTCCATGCATCAGCAACTCTGAGGGGAAAAAATGTTCGACTATTCATCAACATTGTCTCCTTTAGGGGATACACTGATTCCAATGCTTCTCTAACAATTTGATGCCTGTCTTTGTCTTTGGCCTCAAAATACACCTCAGTTTCTGATATCGCTTCTTCATTGGAGCTGAATCTCTTTCCTTGGTGTATTCTTTTGAGGTCTGCAAACAGCCAGTAGTCACTGGGGACCAGATCTGGAGAATAGGGTGGATGCAGAAGCAATTCGAAGTGCAATTCATGTAGTTTTGCCATTGTTGCGATCAACTTGCGACACGGTGTACTTTTTCTTCTTCTTTTGTGGTCAGTTTTTGGCAATTTCTTCCTTCAAACACACCAATAATGCTATATAATATTCGCTATTGATGGTTCTTCCTGTTATATACTGACGTTTTCACAGTACCAATCGATACAATGTTGTATACCTTTCTTACTTCTTACTCTGGTCGTATTTTCTTCTGGCCAGCTTTGCTATTCTGATCGTTTATCTTCTAACATCTTGGTCTGGTTTCTTCTAAGGTCTTCTGTTGCTATGTTCCTGCTGGCTGGTCGTCCTGGATTCATTTCTTAGTATTGTTACCAAGACATTCATCAACCACAAGAACATATTACTTATATAAACTTTTATTTCCTTAACTATACATTTCACGTAACTAAATATCTGACTAACATAGCGCGCGCGAGTTCCAGCCTTAGGCAGAGCACAAAATGGCTGACTGCTCTGCCTGACGTCCAACTGCAAACTCGGGACTCTGAAAAAGGTCCCACGTGACTTCACATATTTGGCGGGCTTCTGTAATTTTCCATAGAAGGACCCGGCCATGGTATGAAAGGGGTCATCCCCTCAGAATTACAGGGGATTGACAATAATCTTATACAACTTATAGGAAATAACCAAAAATTGCCCTGTCCTCACTAGCAATATCATGATACAACATAGATTATGTAACATTCCTTTCTCAAGGTAATCGATGAACAAAATACCTTGCATCCCAAAATATAGATGCCAAAACCTTGCCTGCTGATGTTTGCATCTTTGGTCACTTTGGACAGCTTTCACCTGCTGCTGTCTACTCAGCTGACTACAGATTTGTTTTTGTTGCATTGAAACCATTGCAAACAACGCTCTGAATCATCGATGCGTTGTTATTTTTTGATCGACTGTGAATAAATGTGGCACCCACTTTGAACACAGCTTTCTCATTGAGAAATGTTCATGCAAAATGGTGAATACACTCCTTTCTGATATCTTCAACTCCTCTGCTATCTCACGCAACTTCAATTTACAATGGGCCAAAACGAGTTTGTGGAGATTTTTGGTGTTTTACAGGACAACTGCTGAATTTAGGCGACCTGAATATTCAACATTATTAGTATCTGTACAACCGTGTTTAAAGTCAGCATACCACCTCTTAACTGTTGTTTCCGACAGAGCAGGTTTCCTTCTTATATGAATGCTACTTTATGAAAATTAACATATAGTAGAATAGGGGCCCCATATCATAGATTCGGTGGGAGAAGGCATTTGATCCTAGCATCGACCCTGACTATGTTTTTTGTTTTGTATTGAGTCAGTCAGTCAGTCAGTCAGCCAGTCTACTGTTGGTTTGAACAACAGCAACTGGCTAAGCACAACTCAAGCAGTGTCCAAGGCAGTTGGTATTTATGGAAATCAAGAATAGTCCATTCATGTATTTGGGTGATTCCATTCCTTGAGTTCTGATTGGCTGCTTGGATTCTATGATGCTGTGGAGTTTCATAAATACCCTGTCATTCTGCAGTAGGGTTGCAGCAAACAGGTTCGTATTAAGTTATGATTGCTTGTTGCCGTGTCTTACCAATTCAATGGTAATTGGAACTTAGCTTGATTATTCTACAGCTTTTATACCCTAATAGTGATAATAACATTTTTTCAACACTTTCTTTTATTTACATTAGCAAATATATGCACCCTCCAGTGTAAGTATTTAAGTTTTAATATAATAAAATATCATATTAAATTAGAAAGGCTAATGAAACTGAATAAGAATGTAGATAAAAAGATTTGGAACAGAGGGGGTATAATCGAAAAATAGAACAACTTTGAAACTAACTCTTCCATCATTTTCCATTACTCCCTTCTTTCATTGGTAAATTTTCCTAATTTAACTATTTAGTTAAAATAGGAAGTAAAGAATAAAATTACAGTTATTTCTTCTTGTTAATGAATTTCTTTCAAGATTTATCCCCGAGATTTTGCTCATATTCAATAAGAAAAAAAACCCAAACAATTTGAAATCAATAATACTAAGCATATATTTATTAAAATCAAATTTTTAAAATCAATATGCAAATTAGCCTTCCCATTCACACTGTAAACTGCTCTTTTGTTGTATATTTAAATACAATTGCATGATATTAGTATGTTGATATGGTCAACAGTGGCTTTGGCCTCTGGACCATTGATATAATTAACGGCGTCGATCCCAGGGGGCCATCCCCCCAGGCAATACCTGCCCCCTCGATTTAAAGGGGCAGGGCTGGGTTTATTGCCCAGTGCCTGAGGCGTCCCCCTTGAGGGGGAATGCCGACGGGATCGACGCAATTTTTCACCCACCACCCCATGAGTCTCGGCTTGTGGGTGGTCCCACATAAATAGGGCCTTGTGCCTGACCCGTACAAGTGGGGTACGTGGAAAATATCATGTAGATATGGTCAACAGTCTTAATGATGTAGACAATTTTATTAATAATCGAGGTTTAAATAAAAATGATATCATGGACAATGTGATGTAAATAACTAAGGGAATTGAGATTTGTATAGTAATATAGTCTCGGTTACAGACAGAAAAACACACAATCTCCATTATAATAAGATTAGTTAAATAAATAGACCATGCAATTTGCATCTATCTATTTAAAAAGCATATGCGGAACGTACACTTCAATAGTGATAATAATATATTTTCTTTTCTTTCAATAGAAAATACTAGTCAGAATTAATCTTATCATAATGGAGATTCAGTGTCTGTCTGGTTGTCTGTAACCGAAACTATGTCAATGCTTATGTCTCAATACCCTCAAGAATTGAGTAAGTTTATCAATGAGTATTTAATTTATAGTCAAAATCATTAATACATAGAATAGAATAGATCTTATTTATCAATGATGTCTCTATGAAAATTTGAGTTAGATCTGCCTCAAAACAGCCCTTGTTATTAGTACATTTAAAATCCTGCAATGTGTCTTGTATATCACTAGAAATAAAGGTTTACATAATATATGGTGTGATTCATTTGCCTACTGGTTTTAACAAAATCAGGTTTAATAAATAATTACTTGGTGATCTCTAACATTATTGTTTTATTCTTTAACCTTGGTTAGGCAACCAGTCTAGAAGAAGGAAAACTCTGAATTCAAGCCAGCTTTACTCTGCTAAAAAATTGGCCTTGTGTCACATCCTATCCGAACTGTAGGGGTTAGGTAAATACATATATTTGCATTTCATATGAATACTATTTTATGAAAATTGACATGTAGTAAAATGAGGACCCCATAGCCTAGATTGGGGGGGGGGCGGGGCTACATGAGCCCAAAGATCAGCACTGAATCCTAGTATTTATTGACTTCCCCATAAAACTATGAATAAATAGCAAGGCAGACTGTTTTTTTAGCCTTGGTATAGCAACCAGTATAGGAGAAGTAAGACTGAATACAAACCAGCTCTACTCCGCTGAACAAATTGACCTTGTGTCACATCCTGCCATGGTGGACGGTGTGGGTAAATACTTATATATATTTACCAAAGGAAGCGCGTGGTGTAATGGTTAAAGTCATGGGAAATGGACTCGTTGCCCCGAGTTCAAATCCTGGACGTGGTAATTGCATTTCACTTAGCGCTAATACCCTTGGGAAAGGTATGAATCCTACTCTCCCTCCAGCTATGGGCAAATAGTAAGGCAGACTGGGCTCTTTAACCTTGGTTAGGCAACCGGTCTAGGAGAAGGAAAACTCTGAATTCAAACCTGTTAAACTCCGCTTAAGAAATTGACCATGTGTTGCATCCTGCTCGTGCAGAGGGGTTGGTAAATATATATATATAATATATATATATATATATATATTTACCAAACCCCTCCTCACGAGCAGGATGTAACACAAGGTCAATTTCTAAGCGGAGTTTAACAGGTTTGAATTCAGAGTTTTCCTTCTCCTAGACAGATTACCTAGCCACTGTTAAAGAGCCCTATCTCTCCTATTATTTACCCATAGCTGGAGGAAGAATAGTTAGATGCATACCTTTCCCAAGGGTATTAGTGCTAAGTGAAATGCAAACAGCCTTGTCCAGGATTCGAACAAGTAATGTTAAGCAGCATTGAATCTGGTCAGTACTTAAGTTGGTAACCATTTAACAACAGCAGGTACTGTAAGCAATTTGGTATCTGTGTAAAGTATTTACCACGTACCCCACGTGTACGGGTAAGAATAAATAGGCACAAGGCCCTATTAATGTGGGACCACCCACAAGCCGTGACTCATGGGTGGCGGGTACAAAAAATGCGTTGATCCCGTTGGCATTTCCCTCAAGGGGGCGCCTCTGGCACTGGGCAATAAACCCAACCCTGCCCCTTTAAATCGAGGGAGTGTGCCAGATCAAGCAAAGCTTAGCAAGTAAAAATTACTCCCTTGGGAGAGGTACTGCTTCAGGGATGGTATCTCTAGGAACAGACTCGTCTTGTATTTTGACATGCCGTGCCTAAAAGATAAGAACATAGGAAGAAGCACAGATACTACGTTCTTATCGCAACACGAAGTTCAAGGAAGTATGTACTTGCCCATCAGGATAGAATAAAAAATAACACATGGTCAGTTAAACAAGTGTGTGTGACTAAAAGATAAAAAAAAATTGGGTTATTTCCTATAACTCCAACATAAACAAAGGGGAACCACTCTTGACTGATAAATTATTTATTTATTTTCCCATTAAACTAACCCTAAACCCTAACCCTAACCGTCTTATTTTTTCCTAGTAGATCAATAAATAAATAAATAATTTATCATTCAAGAGTGGTTCCCCTTTGTTTATGTTGGAGTTATAGGAAATAACCAAAAATTGCCCTGTCCTCACTAGCAATATCATGATGGCATCATAATATTCCGGAGTCCACCTTTCCGCTTATAGTGCAATACGTAGTCAAAATTCACTGGACCAAACTTCCCTTTTCTCTTTCTTAAAATACATTGTCCTGCTCAAAATAAAAACGGAAACACAACTAAGAATGAGAGAACAGATACTATACTTTGACCCTAATCCAAAGACAAGTAGCGAAACCGTGCTCTTGGTCAGCCTGCACTAATACTACACCCTTTATCCCAAGTAGAAAAAAAATGCCGATCCGAATCTTTACGTAAATAACCTCATCGCGTCATATATACATTTTTCACGGCGGAGATCTTCGAACACACAATATTGTTGTGCAACATATTCATTGTATATCATTATATCTTATAAATTAATATATATCGTTAAAATATTATTTATTTATTTTTTGAAAAAATATATAAAAATATATAAATAAATAAATAAACAAATCCCAAATTTTAAAAAAAAATAGTTATACGAAACTAAAAAGTACGAAACTAAAGTTGCTTATCTACTTGTTTGCGGTGAATGTTTAATCAGTTGTCGTCGTCTAATTCCGTCGGACGTGAAAGAGCCCACCTGTTAAGTTAAGCTTCTTCATCTCCTTTTTCATTCATCTTTTTTGCGATGGTCTGTGGAGGATTTGCCTGTTCTAAAAATGCCTTGGCAGCCCTTAACGTATTATACATCGTAAGTTAATTTAATTTTTCATCTTTTTTTAATATCCATTTGATATATCTTTTTTTAAAAAACGTTTTTAACTTAAATGTGTTTAAAAACTCGTATAGTGTGTCGACTGCTGTTTCATTTTTCTCATTTTTGTGTGTTTTGATTGCATAATGAATAAATTTGAAAATCTTGTTTTTCTTTTTTTAAATAAATAATCATTAAAGGATATTTTAAATCAAAATTATAAATATTAATTACCCTTATCATTATTATTACTATTTTTATTTTTCGATTTAATATTTGAAAAATAAAACGTTATGAAAAATATTGTTTAATTTTAGAACCCTCATTTTATTTTCATTTTCCAAATATTCTAAAAAGATCTCTTAAATTAAAGTTTCCTGAATGCAAATTATATATATAACCCTCTATCGGATTCCTTATTTTTTGTTTGTTTTATAAAACGTTGTAAAAATGTTGTTTAATTCTGAATTCCTTGTCTGAAAGAAAAACAAAAAAAAAAAAACCAATTTAAACAAAGAATTCTTTGAAAAATATATTTAAATATCAATGCTTCCGGTAAATTATATTATTCTGTACGTAAAGATATATTCTTTTAGATTTAATTGGCATATAAAAAAAATTGTTTAGAATGGGTTTACTTTTTCAAAAAGGAAAAAAAAGATTGCTTTACAAATTATATGTAGCATTTTCCAGCAAAATTATATGTATACATAATTTTGCTGGAAAAATGCTACTTTATTAAATACTTTGATTATCTATCTATTTATTTGTTTATTATTGGTAAAAAAAAATGCCTTCAAGTTGTCCTTTTATTTCAATATGTGCGTATTCGTTTGAGGAACCAACATTGCTTTTTTTGCGTTTTTCTTTTTCTTTTTTTTTTTAAATTTTTGGTATATAACTTATTTATTTTTTTATACAAGAGCTACGACCAGTGATTAGGTCTTAGCTATTGATTCTAATATATACTACCCGTTTCTTTAAAAAGATAAGATTAGATTTCATTAAAACATTGTTAGAATCGCAGTGTGATTCACACACACACACACTCTCTCACACACACTCACACTCTCTTTCTCTCTCAAATTAATTCCTTTTTAATTGGAATCTGTGATTATTAGTCATTAATGTAGGATTTTCTCAATTGTGATTTTTTTTTCTTTTCTGAAAAAAAAATCTAGTTATGACAATTTATCATTAAATTCAGGACTGTCAAGTTCTCTGTTTAATATATTCATACGCACACCCTCTTTTTCTCTCTATATATATTGTGTATACACACACACACACACAAATAAATAATACACGCGTACACATGTGTGTCATATTACTTCCATAAATACTCCCTCAAATCCATGTCTGAAAAATACTAATGTGTCCTATAATGATTATATTATTTGCATATAAATTTCATACACTTAATGTACCAATTATTAAGGGACAACGGTATTTTTACTTATTTAAAAAAAAATTGTTTTAGAGTTACTGTGGAAAAGAAGCAACACTTTAAGTTTATTAATTCCTTATGTCGTGTTTACAGAGGGCCGGCGCGGTCTACATCACCCCACCTCCGATCGAAAAGAGGGGGGGGGGGTTGTTTGAGAGATCCTTGATTTCATATATTTTATATGAATATTACTACTTTATCAAAATCAACATGTAGTTGAGCGGGAGTCGGGGGTATGAGTTCCTACCACCGGGCTTGGTTGTAAATAAAGAGGCGGCGAAAGGACAGTCTCAATTTTGATGCCTGATATTTATGTTGTCGGTGCTACTGTAATCGATCTATTAAATTCGATAACCCATTTTATGCTCAACGTTGTTTTTTTAATTCTCCACTTTTCTGGAAACGAATTCATAATATTTATTTTTCATTTAAAAAAAAATGTCAATTTACCAATTTTTCATTGACGGAGGAGGGGCGTTGCCTACCAAATTTCCTTGGTATTTTTTTTTTTAGCTGTAGTGTAGTGTATGATGAGATATTTCAAAGTTCAGTATCTATTCACACCAGAACTAATTCTATTCAAATAAAGTCCTATTATTATTGTAATCTGAGCCCTTCTGTTCAATTATAATGAACTAATCATCAGTTTTTGAACTTTGCTTGGGTGTAGTGGTAGAGCCGCTGTGAGCGGTTTAACTATTTGCCTACCAAATTTCCCTTACAGCCGTACGGAATTTTCATGGTTAGTTTTAAAGTGGGGGCTCGTTTTACAATTGAGGCATAAATTGGATCCTCTTTTTATGACCGTAATTTTGTTTTTTCGTCGACGATGATTAAAATCTGAGGTTTTTATTTTAGAGTACCAAGAAATAACAACAAAACGAGCCCCCACTTTAAAACTAACCATTCTCATAAAATAAAAACTTTTCGAATATACACATTGAAGTGAATATTAAAATAAATAAATAAAATATATTTAGTATTGTAAAATAACGGGTGCAAAAAAAACATTTATTGCAAAAACACGGACATAAAATGAGGGTTCAATTTATTTTATAGTAAGAATTTACGAGGAAATAGTTAAGGATTACCAAATTCTTTTTTTTTATTTTTATTTTTTTTACCTGTATGATGAGATATTTCAAAGTTCACTATCTGTTCACAACTCATTCAATTCAAATAAAGTCCTATTATTATTGTAATCCGAGCCCTTCTTAATGAACTAATCCTCAGGTTTTGAACTTTGTTTGGATGCGGTGGGAGAGCTGCTGTTAGGGGGTTAAAGTAGGCAAAAAATTAAGATGCCCCTGGGTTAATAGAACTTGGTGCCCCTTCATTACATATGTTCGCCCCTCCTCCGTGTTTATAAGAGAAAAAAAGTGGACGGTGCTTTTTGTATGTGTGTGTGTGTATAAAACAAGAAGAAAATTTTCGCTTTGAATTCACGATATATATATAGCAACGAGAAACTCAAGTTGTTCCAAATTAATTTAAAGGAACCCCCATTAAAAATGAAAATAAACAAACCTCCTGTCCTTATGTCTCTCTATATTTTTAATTTATCTGTACTGCACCCCATACTGGCACATATGTAAATTCGGCAGGTGGGGACTTTAATCCGTATGAAAATATTTTAATTATGGAAAACTTTTTAAAACTTTTATAAAAAGACAAATTTAGGAAATAATAAGAATGTATGAACATTTTTTGTAAAAAAGATTTTATTTCATAATATTCATTAATTTATATATTTTTTTATTCAATATTAATATATATTTTTATAAAATCATTGAAATGCATTAGGGAAAACTATTTTTTAATTTTCATAAAACAATAAGAATGAGAAAAAATGAATTTATTTTCTTAATATTTTATGAATAAATTTTATTCTTTAATATTTATATTTCATAATACTATTATTTTATATGAAAATATTTTAAGCATTTAATAAGCTGTGAAATATGACGGTGATACCAGTTGTAGTTGGCGCGCTTGGAATAGTCCCCATGGGCTTGGGGGAGGGGGGAAAGACAGGAGGAATTGGAAATCCGTAAAAGTCGAGACCATACAGATCACAGCTTATTCAATTCTGAGGAGACTTACCGTCACGCAGACTTCAGTGAAAGATCACCAGTTAAACCTGGTGTAAAAAAAACCTCGTAATTTATGAGCATGTGCGTCCCGGTCTCCTGCCTCAAAAATTGCTACCCGGTGACTATCAAAATAACAACCCCAGCTCGTCGTAATTTGTCGTAATTTTTGTTTAGATATGAAGATGGATATATAGTTTGGAATAGACTGAGATAGATAAACAAACAAAATAATATAGATAGATATGAATAAATGGAGATAGATATTTTCGACAAGTAAATGTATTTGGAGGGGGGGGGTCGCATCTTTTTTTGTCATAATTCTTATTTATTTAAACTAAAAACAAGACATTAAACAAACATGAATAAAAAATCTTAGTATTTAAAGTAATATAGATAAATATGAACAAATTGAGATAGATAGATAGATATGAAGATGGATAGTTTTGAATAGACTGAGCTAGGTCGTTATTCTAATAGTCACCGGGTAGCAATTTTTGAGGCAGGAGACCGGGACGAACTTCCTCATAAATTACCAAAAAAACTTTCAAGAAATAAAATAATGATAATTTTAAGGTACTTGTCCAGAATATTCCCCCTGAGGATATGTCTGCCCTGCAGTAATGCATAATAACCGACTTTGAAGGAAGAGGCTACTTAGCCGGTTCCAGTCAAATAGACAAACCTGCTGTTATGCTTATGTTACTGTCAATTCTCGCTGTAGATATTTTTTATTTATTATGAATGCAAATTAAAAATAACAACTCAGATTTAAACGAAAGTTTTATTTAAATTCATTTATATTTATATTTTGTGAATGATAAAGATACAAAAGAATTCTTCTAAATTAAAAATATAGATAACGTTAATGACTTTGCGTTCAAACATGTGAATTCATACATTTTTTTAAAGAATCTAAAGGAAATAATAATGGTAAATTTGACTATCATGATTTTTTTCCAAATTGGAAAAATGGCATTTTCCACTATTAATTGTTAAAACACAAAATTGTAACCCCAACCCTAACCCTAACAATGAATTCTTGTTGATATTTATGAAAACGTAATATAATCTTTTATTGTTCTAAACACGAAACGTGTAAAAAGTTGTTTACATTACGTTTTATAAGGAAAAACATTAAACATGAAATGCCCGGATGCTAGCTTTTAGAACTGGCTAAATAGTCTATTCGGACTTTGAACGGCTTCCAATATATCAATTGTATCAGCGAGCTATTCTGACCAGCAACAATCACCATCAACAAAAACAACTGAAAAGATAAATAAATGAAAATAATGAAAACGAAAAATAATGCAAATATGATGATGATGATGATGATGATATTGTAATTAATTTAATTAGTTTTCCCTTTTTTTTTTCTTTCCAAAATTGGCAAAAATTGGAAAAAAAACAAAAACTTTATGTATTTATCTCTTTATTTTATTGTGTGTGCGTCAATTAAAAAACTACAAACAACAAAAAAAAAACAACTTTTAATTGATTAGATAAGATAATAAAATAAATAGTGAATGAAAAATATGACGTACGTACTACATCTAGAGGTTTGTTAGTTTTATGAAAGAGTAAAATTCAATTATGTGATTATTTACTTTTAAAATATCTTTTTAAAAAAATCAGATTTTGCTGTTAAGTCAAAATATTAATTTTCTGTATGAAAAAGTAGTAATAGATTTGAATATATGATTTAAAAAAAAAGTTTAGGCTTAAAAAAAAAGAAGCTTTTTTTTAGGGTTGGAACCGTTTTCTTGAATAGTTAAAAATCAATAATGAATCACAACTCATTTCTTTCTTTCAGTTGTATTTTCTTAGAATTATTTCTGGGGGAAAAAAAATCAAACGTGGTACTTTTTAAGAATCTTTTAAAAAATTTTTTTTTAACCCTTCGTTCTATCGAAAAATATGAAATAATTTCTACAGAATAAAAAAAAAGTTTAATTTTATTTTCTATTTGTTTTTCATTTTTCATTTTTTTCTTAATTTATTTTTAATTTTTCTTTTAAAAAGTCACACATTCTTTAGTTTTATTTTAACTGTATCTCCATATGAAATTGATATATATATATATATATATATATATATATATATATATATATATATGATTAAAAAATCAATTCATTTTTTGGAAAACCCAGAATTAATACTATATATATTTATAGTTAAAACTTACATGAATTAGCAAATCTTAAAATTTAAATTAAATATGAAACTTATATATATATATATATATATATATAATTATTAAGGCGTATATGGAAATAACCCACTTAAGTTTCACCATAAAGGATCATCAGGGTTAATTGTAATGAATTAATGAAGATATTGATTGATTTCAGGCAATTGCAGAAATGAACATATATATATATATATATATATATATATATATATATATATATATATATATATAATGTAGGAACTCATTTTTGTGTTAGAAATTTGATGCCTTTTTTTTTCAATATTCAATCAATTAATCGAAAATTTATTATTGATCACCCTTTTCACAGTAATAAACTTACACATTTTTTTTTTTTTTTTAACTAGTCCTTATTTTGATATTTTCCTTCCCCAATTTGTAATGTATTCTGTATTTATGACTCATACTGCATTTTGGACTTTGGTTAAATATTTGACAACACTGTTTTTGCTGTTAATACGCTTTGGAAAAAGATAAAGTGTCTAAAAATATACATTGTTTATTTATTTATTTTTATTTGTTTACATTACAGTTTACATAGGTATTTGTGTGTAAGCAATTCTTTTGTTTGATTTCTGTTTGACTAAAATATTTATTTTTCGACCCTGTCAAAAATTCAGCTGGTGTCGAAAACGTATTTAATTTAGACATTCTTAAGATATATTTCTAAAGCATCGAGAGAAAGAATTAAAAGTTGTAAATAATGTATATTTGCAAAATGAGGCAGGGGTAAAAAAAAAAAATGTTTTAAAAATAATTTAGGAGTTATCAATTAGGTGATCGATTCTGTACACTGAAATAAACAATTAAATTTGTTTGAACCCTAACGGAATACTCTAAAAAAAAGAAGCGTCTGTAAGGTTCACTAAAAAATAAGACGGAAAAAGAAAGAGAAACCATTCTTTATCGAATTTAATAATTCTTTCTTTCTTTACTTTTTTTGTGTTGTGTTTTAGTCTCGATGGAGAGAGGGAGGACTTCTTAAAAAAATATTTTAATACAACATATTCCTTGCACGGTATTTTAAGAAAAAAAAAAACAACAAAAAAACGAAGCCCTACCTAAAGAAATATTCGGGCTGCTCATTTTTAATTCTCTACTCAATAATTGAACTCGCACAACAAGTGCTCTTTATGTTACTTTAAGTGTTCCTCCTCCCTTCTTTTAAGAAAACAAGTCAAGTGTTTTTTCTTTGTTTTTTTTTTTTCTTAAAAAAAAAAAAAAGAAGATAATGACATTTCTTGTATTCTTTAATGAACAGGCACTAAAAATAATGATAATAATAATTTTCAGACCTGAATTTTTTCCAGTCTTCCTCCAGAAGACAAAGAAAAGAAAAAAAAATTAGCAATTTTGTTCATAGATTGGTTTCTGGATTATTTGTTAATGAACCTATAGAAAAACATTTTTTGTCTTTTCTTTTTTTAATGTCAATTTCTATTAAATTGCAACAAATTTATTTCAATTGCTTCACTTTGTTAAAAACTCTTTCTTTCCTTTTTACGACAACATTAAATTAAAAGCAATTTTTAAAAATAATAAATAAAATGATAAAGCAAAACTTTTTACTCATCCCACAATAAAACGGAAACCCAAAGCATGTTTATCAAGTTTTAACATTTTTATTTTCTCAATTATTAATTCGTTTTGCTCTGTGATTTAAAAAAAATTTACATAATCATCTTTTGTGTGGAAAAAATCAAACCAGCTATAATGTAGTCATTTAAAATAATAATGAAATTTATTGTGTACAGTGCTCAGGTGCACCACAACTCATCAAAGTCTCATGTCTAGTACACAGAATAATAAGCTTTGCTTAGTTTGGCACAAGGACAGCAGTAAGGAGCACCAATTGGGAATCTAGGTATAATCTAAGAGTGTAAGATCTAAACTTCATAAACAAAAATTAACCTAATGTTTACCATCCTTTAATAAGCCGAACCGGTCGGCATCCTACCCTTCTTTTAAATCTTCCATAGTGGTATTTTTATGATTAAATTGATATTTTTCTTGAGAACCTTCTCAGTACCCCTTGAAATTAATTTTTAGCACCCCAGGTTGGAAAACAGCGACATAACCCCTTTCAATATTGACGTTTTGAAAGTAAAACCAAGTCCAGTAGAACCACGTAACAAACAAAACTATTTTTTTCTAAAATAGAATTTAAACTCCGAAAAAAAGGACAATAAAATCTATAACTAGATTTTCCCATATTTATTTTTTTCTTCCTTCATATCCCCCCACATTGTATTTAGATTTTAGACCATCTCCCTTAAAATTGAAAATAGACTGTATGATTTTAAAAGCCCTGTTTGATACAATATGTATCATCATAGCAGTCCGACAAAAACAAGACAACGTAACCCCATGAATCTTTCTTTCTTTGAATGATAAATTTTATGAACTAATAATATCAATTGAAAGGAAATTAAATTTGTAATTAAAAAAAAAAATAATAATAATGATACAAAAAACAAAAACAAAAAACGCCTCCTCAAGCAAATTTGGCCATCCCTATAAAGAATCAATAATGTATTGTTGAGTCACACGTGTTCTTTTTTTATTCTACAGAATACTGAGCAAGAGAGGTTAGAAGTGTGTGTGTGTGTATGTATTAATGTATATTATATATATTATATAAAATCTCATCAAAAGATGAGGTATTAGGAGATGGGGGTATTTTTAGTTCCAATTCAATATTCACCATCGGAAATGGGGGAAAAATATATTGTAGATTATTTATTTATTTTTATTATTATTATTTTTTTTTTTTTTTTGGCATATTTTTGGATCAATAAGAAAAAAAATCAGCCCAGCCTAATAAATCGTTAATATTGTGATTAGAAATGAAATAATATACACAACAGAAGAAGGGGGAGGGGTCTGGGTCAGTCTAAACTGACAACTCTGATTTAAATCTTTCCCTTACTCTACAATGAATACTGTTTGTTTTATTATCCTTATTATTATTACTAGCAAATATATGCACCCTCCGGTTGCAAGTATTTAAGTTTTAATATAATGAAATATCGTATTAAATTAGAAAGTCTAATAAGAAGGCAGATAAAAAGATATGTAACAGAGTGGGGGTATAATAGAAAAATAGAAATGAAACTTACTCTTCCATCACTCTCGTCTTTGATTGCTGAATTTTACTTATTTAACTATTTAGTTAAATTAGGAAATAAAGAATAAAATTACACTTATTTTTTCTTGTTAATGGATTTCATTTAAGATTCATTGGAGAGATTTTTGGTTATATTCATTAAAATAAAACCAAACAATTAGAAATCAATAATACTAAGCACATATTTAATAAAATCACATTTTTAATATCAATATGCAAATTAGCCTTCCCATTCACACTGCAAACCGCTATTTTTTGTATATATAAATACAATTGCATGTTATTTGTATGTAGATATGGACAACACTAATAAAAAGGTGAAGCAATTTTATTAATAATTCAGGTTTAAATATAAATAAAATCATGGAGAATGTGATGTAAATAACTATGTTAATTGTGACTCGATTAGTAATATAGTTTCGGTTACAGACAGAAAAAACACACAATCTCCATTATAATAAGATTTTAGTTTTTGTTATATTAATTTTTTTTAAAGTTGTTTGTTTTTATAGCTTATAAATTCTAGCGAATAAAGACAGACGACGACTTGAAGATAGTCCAACCATTTTTAAATCCCTATTGTTTGTTAAATATCTACATCTGCCTGTCTGGTACACACCACTTGAACTACCTTTTTAATATAAATCCAGCCGGTGCGTCACAAACACCTTGCAGTTAGAAAACCATCAACAGGATTGTTGTCATATTTCGATAGTATTAAAATGAATAATAATTTAAATAATGATTATTTAAAATTCAGTTACGTTTTTCTATTATCAATTTTATTTATTTAATAGATAAAATCAAAAACGAAAACAAAACACACGCACCTGAATTTTAATAGAAGTGGGAAACGGTTTTTTAATTTTTTTTTTCAACAGTTACTTTTATTAACAATTTTATTTATTAAAAAAAAAAACGATTTCTTTTATCTGTGATTTTTTTTTTTTTTAGTTTCCTTTTAACGGAACAATACATATTGGAAAGTCTCTCGGTGAGACACGTCCTCTTCACTCCTTTAACAATGGTTGATATTTTATCTAAACCTAAAATTAAATATATTTGTTCTTGCTTCTTGATATGTTTATTGGGTAAATAAATATCACAGAGATAACGCAGTGTTTTATCAACTAAAACGTTATGAAATATTTTTTGTTTATTTGTTTCTTTTAAACTTAAATTTGATTTATTTTAATTTAAGAAAATATTTTTGTACCTTTTTTTAAATGCGACTCTTTATTGTACTTAGCCGAGCCATAGAAAAATTATACTGTTTAACCTAGTTATAATATGAAGCGGGGTAAAAAAACAAACTGCTTTCTAGCTTTGATGAACAGAACAGCTTTTGTGAAATCCGACAACTGCTTTTCATTTTTTGTCGGTTGGTTGGATTTTTTGTTTATTTGGGGGAGGAGGTTGGGGGTGGGGAATTAGGACTCAGACACAGCTCTCCAAAATTTAATAAGATCAGTTCCCGTTGAACCTACCCCCTCCCCTAGTTTTACATTATTCTTATCTTGAACTGGGGTAACTTCTTATTTATTTATTTATAACGAAAGTAAAAAAGCAACACTATTTAATTTTATTCGTTTATTAAACTGGTAATATAGGCATATATATATGCAGATAGAAATATAAGGTTCCAAAACAAGGCGTATATCAACAGTTAATTATAGCTAAAATTTCGCGCATTTTTTACCCCTCCCTCATGAATTGAAATTCTACAAAACTGAAAAAAAAAAAAAAAAAAAAAAAAATCTCGTGTACAAATTTTGTTTTACTGTCTTTAAAATGAGAGAATCTTATAAATTAAAATCTGTATCTGTCTAAATGGCGCATTTTTTTCAGTTTTTTTTTTTATCTTGAAGATGTGCATTTTTTTAACATGATTTATTTCATTGTTATAATTAAAGATTTGTTTTGTTAGAATTAAGAAAGGGGTAGGTGATTTCGTACTGATATTTTGGCCACACTTATCAAACGGAAGCCAGACTCAATATCTTTTACCATTCCTCACGTGACTTTCGGAAAAATTTTTTTACGCTCAGAATTGCAGAGACATGGAATAGGCTGCCGAAGCACTGAGTCTTTCAAAGCCTCCATGCTTCCTGTGGTCCGCCGACACTATACCTGATGCCGCTTTCCACATACATATGCACACACGGACACACATACATGCATATTACTACTGTAAACTGTTCATGTTCCTGACACTACATTATTCTGTGTACTTGACATGAGACTTTGATGAGTTGTGGTGCACCTGAGCACTGTACACAATAAATTTCATTATTATTCCTTGAATTAACACATACCTATACTCACACATGCTCAGGCACCTCACGTGGTGTAGTGGTTAACAAGCTAGACTCGCAAACTATTGTTACTGAGTTGGAGTCTCATTGGGTGCCCCATACTTCTGGCCTTGTGTCACACCTAAGATTAGCTTAGTAAATAACTAAACTCACAATCATTCTACAGATGGTTAGAAAAAGACCATCAATCTCCTACAATGTAATACATACATTCCTTTACATCGAAGATTGAAAAATTTAATATCTATATATCAATACTCTTGTTCATTAAACTTCCGACCGTTATCATCTTGCAACACCCCCTGGTTAAAAATGAGACCATGCAAATATGTAAATCCAAATTATCTGGTGTTGCTTATCCACCGAATTCTTATTTCTTATGAGTGTCCATGATGAGTGTCAATGAGCCATTCTGTTTTTATTATAAAGAAAGAAAAGAAAAAAGACATGCTACACAGAAAAAATATATAATCAGAAAGAGTAAGGGAAAGATAGAGGGGGTGAGTGCGCGGAAGCGATAACGCTAGCCTGGTTCAGTTAAAAAAAGAAAGAAAAAAAAAGTGAAAGTTCAATCAAAATTATTATATTTCTTACATATTGAACTATTTGGCAATAGCTCTTAAGTAAACATTGTAATAATTAATCATACAGGTCTTGCTAGGTTATTATTAGTTTTCACACCAGCTATTGCTGGTATTTATTCATTTTTATTCTTACTAGCAAATATATGCACCCTCCGGGTGCAAGTATTTTAGTTAAATTTTATAATAAAATATATTAAATTAGAAAGGCTAATGAAACTGAATAAGAATGTAGATAAAAAGATTTTGAACAGAGGGGGTATGATTGAAAAATAGAACAACTTTGAAACTAACTCTTCCATCATTTTCCGTTACTCCCGTCTTTCATTGGTAAATTTTTCTAATTAAAATGTTTAGCTAAAATAGGAAGTAAAGAATAATATTACAGTTATTTCTTCTTGTTAAGGGATTTCTTTTAAGATTTATTGAAAAGATTTTTGCTCATATTCAATAAGATAAAACCAAACAATTAGAAATCAATAATACTAAGCATATATTTATCAAAATCAATTTTTTAAGATCAATATGCAAATTAGCCTTCCCATTCACACTGTAAACCTCTATTTTGTTGTATATATAAATACAATTGCATGTTATTAGTATGTAGATATGGTCAACAGTGTAAGTAATGTAAAACAATTTTATTAATAATTGAGGTTTAAATAAAAATAAAATCATGGAGAATATGATGTAAATAACGAAAGGAATTGTGACTTGTATAGTAATATAGTTTCGGTTACAGACAGACAAACCCACAATCTCCATTATAATAAGATATACATAATGTTTCAGCCAATGTGCCCTCTGGCCTTTGTTGCTTCCACTTCTTCGCGGTCGTTATTGTTGCACAGCTCATAGGTGTCATTAGCTGGGTCAAACATCACATGTGCAATGAGAGCGTCCATAGTGGCTCCTTCATCATTGAAACACCTTACGGCACCTCGTTCATTTTCACCCTTTGACTGGCAAACCTTTGCGAAGTGGTTTTGCTTGCCACATGCGTTACATGTTTGACCCCATGCAGCACATCTTTGCGGTCGGTCGCCTATTCCAGCTCCACCATGCTGGTAGCTACCACAACCTCGGCACGCATTACGTTGCATACTATGGTCTTTCCGCCTTGATTGCGGCTGGCGTCCGAACGGGCTGTATTTTGGGCCTGCCTCTGACGGCGATAAGCTGATGTTCGCAGTCTTGCTACATCCGTGACACCGGACATTTTATTCTGGTCTCGCATGGCCATTTCAAATGCTCTTGCATGGCTTACATTATCGTCTAATGTCTTCAGCGATCCTGCCTTAGCCAGCATGTCCGTTTGTAGCACATCATTGGCTATACCCCGGATAAACTGATCCTTGATGTATGTACTGGATAGGTCATGATCGCAGTTGGGGCATATGAAGTTGCAGTCCTGTGCTCCTGACCGTAGCCGGATCAAATAATCCTGTATGGATTCGTCTTCATTCTGCAGAATGGTTGAGAATGATATAGAAATCACTCAGGTATTTCTTCACCATCCAACATTGCCCAGGCAAGTGGCATAAAGGTGCTGATGCTATCTCTCGCAACCCAGTGGCCACAGTAGAAGCTCTTCTGAGTCTATGCCCAACACAACCCTCTTCCAAAGATGTCCACCTCTCGGACAATATAGATGCTGCAACGGAATTGGCAACCATTCAAGCAATAACAAATTCCAATGATGAGAAAATTGCCATGTCACCTGACAACATCCGCGCATCGGGCCGAAACGACCAGAGTTACACAACTCTGATAAAAACAATCAACCAGGGATTTCCTTCCAAACGTTCTTTTACAGAACCTGACATCCGCGACTTCTGGGAGGTACGGCCGACTTAGCACTGAGAGAGGCCTAGTATTAATGGATGGGAGGATCGTAGTACCAAAATCTCTCAGGGGAAAAGTGCTACGCTGTTTGCACTCGGCTCACCAAGGTGTGGATGGCATGAGGGCTCGTGCTAATGATTCTGTATATTGGCCTGGTATGAATGCATCTATACGAAACTTCAGAGCAAATTGCTCAGTCTGTATAAGCATTGCCCCAAGTCAGCCACGAGAACCAATCATCATAACCCCATCCCCGGAATGGCCTTTCCAACAAATAGTGATGGACATATTCCATGTCGGACACGTTGCATACCTCGCCTGCGCTGATAGACTCACGGGCTGGCTTATTTTGTACCATTTAAAACCAGGTCATGCCACCACTCCTAAGTTAATGTCCATTTGTCGAAAACTATTCCATACATATGGCACCCCAGATGAACTCAGTAGCGATGGTGGCCCGCCGTTTACTGCTAACACATTCCAGCAGTTCCTTGAGACATGGGGTGTGAAGCACAGACTGTCCTCAGTTGGATATCCTCAATCTAATGGCCGGGCAGAACTTGCAGTAAAAACTGCAAAGAGAATAATACATGGTAACACAGGCCCCCAGGGTTCGTTGGATAACGACAATGTGGCACGGGCCATCCTGCAATACCGAAATACCCCCATCCAAGGTATTGGCCTATCCCCTGCACAACTCCTACTCCACCGCCGACTTCGTGATTCCATTCCCTCACAACCTATCCTCTACAGGCCACACCCTGAATGGATAGCAGCAGCACAACGCCGTGAGGAAATCCTTCACCACCGCAATGCCAAAATGATTAAACGGTACAATAGACATACCCACCCCCTTTGCCCACTACAAGCTGGCGATACAGTAACCATTCAGAATCCACTTAATCGCCGGTGGAACACTACTGGCAGGATCGTTACTGTCCTTCCAGATCGTCAGTACCAAATCAGGGTCGATGGATCAGGAAGAGTCACCCTCAGGAATCGCCGTTTCTTGAGGAAGTTGGAGGCCAAAGCAAAACCCACTCCAATGCCAAGTGCAATGCCTGAATTTACAAGCCCTGCAAGCAATACTTCATCTATGCATTCCAATCTCCAACATCTCCCAGAAATGATGCGCATACAGCAATTCGACACCCCACAGTGAGCACTGATACATCAACCTGCCTTCGTCCATCGAAAATCCCTCGAGCCTTGTCCAGGTTATTCCCGCATAACAGGACAGGCCTTAAAGAACAGCTCACTCCTCGTAGAGCCTTGCCTGCACGCGGGGGAGGGAGAGGGGAGATGTAGAAACAATGATACTCACCATTGTGAAGAATAAGTTCTACTTAGCTGCTGTAGGCTAACTGACTTCAATAGCCTTCTTCAGGTGTTTCTTGTCCAACTCTGAAACCTGCTTGTCCATGGATTGAATAAAGAGTTCACTTTGAAATTCTGTGAAGGCTCCCAATTATAACATCAAAGCTCCTGATTACGCTAAGAAACACCTGAAGACGGGCAGAGAGCACATCGGCCAAAACATTGTGTATATCTTATTATAATGGAGATTGTGTGTTTTTCTGTCTGTAACCGAAACTATATTACTAATCGAGTCACAATTAACATAGTTATTTTCATCACATTCTTCATGATTTTATTTATATTTAAACCTCAATCATTAATAAAATTGCTTCACCTTTTTATTAGTGTTGTCCATATCTTATACTAATAACATGCTATTGTATTTATATATACAAAAGATAGCGGTTTGCAGTGTGAATGGGAAGGCTAATTTGCATATTGATATTAAAAATGTGATTTTATTAAATATGTGCTTAGTATTATTGATTTCTAACTGTTTGGTTTTATTTTAATGAATATAAGCAAAAATCTCTTCAATGAATCTTAAATGAAATCCATTAACAAGAAAAAATAAGTGTAATTTTATTCTTTATTTCCTAATTTAACTAAATAGTTAAATAAGTAAAATTCAGCAATGAAAGACGGCAATGATGGAAGAGTAAGTTTCATTTTATTTTTCTATTATAATCCCACTCCATTTCAAATCTTTTTATCTGCATTCTTATTAGACTTTCTAATTTAATACGATATTTCATTACATTAAAACTTAAATACTTGCACCCGGAGGGTGCATATATTTGCTAGTAACAATAAAGATGAAGACAGTCTGAAAAATATAAATAATACAAATTATCAAACCTTAAAACAGATTGAGCTCTCTTTAGTAGCTTTACATATGCAGTGATGCTGATAGCTTTTTGATTTAGTGTGTCCTGGGACACACATATTTGCTTTGAATGAGTCACTGGGAAAATTTATGGGGTCCCAACTTACGTTTCTTAATAAATTGTAGGGTTTTTTATTTATGATCTGGGGAAACAACTAAAGCTGCCTAACTCCTACCTTGTAACCTATCCTGTGTAATTCATTTCTAAGAAACTATTGAAATGTATATACAGTTAGCTTGAAATAGTTGTAGAAGTTATCCTTCAGATATAGAAACAATATGATACTCACCGTCGCAGTGGGGTTCTAACTACCGTCGAGTTAGTAGACAAAAACAACAGACAAGTTGTAACTTAATACAGTCCTTGCATGCTGCTGGCATAATGCAAAGTGATGGCTGAAGAGTGGGTACTTATCCATGTTCTTACTCACCCTGAAATCCAACAGCCAATCAGAACTCAGGAAGTGAACTTGCCTGAGTTCATAATGGAACAATCCAAAGCTCCATATAAGCCACCTACCAAACTCTAGTTTTAGTCTTGCATTCATCTTGTAACAGAGTTGAATACTTTACACAAAATCCAACAATAGTGAGGGGAAAAAAAAGAAAAACACTGGGACGCATGGATACTATTTTACTGCGTCCATTTAGATTTTTGTGTGTCAGGGACGCAGGAGGCGTAGCTATCAGCATCTCTATGTATAAAATTTCTATTTTTGTTGTGTACAAATGTTTTTAACAATGATAATTTGAAGCCACTTAAAAACAAAACAGACTTAATTCAAGTAGGATGAAACAATTTTTTTTTTTTTTTTTCAAGTATCATCACAAGTGTGTGTGTGGGGGGTAGTAACTTATAGAATTTAAGTCACTAAATTTGACTATTCAAATGATGAGTAAAAAGATTACACAAACACTCAAAATCGACAGCTTGCTTTTCTCTATTTTCTCATTTAACACACTTTATCTGTGTCTATTGTCTAAATCATAAAACAGGCCGACTTTTTACGATTACAGGGTGGGGACTGAAAGGAAATGAATATTAAGTCAATAACAAAACCTAATATCTTTGGTTATTTCCTATAAGCCTAACATAAACAAAGGGGAACAACTCTTGACTGATAAATTATTTATCATAGACAATGAGGAAAAGATAAAAAGGGTAGGAAAAAATAAAATAAAAGGGAACAAAGAAAGTGGGAGAAGAGAAAAATGTCTGGGTGTCATTCTCATGTATGCATATTTTATTGAATTTAGTCTTGTTGGTGAATGAGATAATGTAACTGTATTTGTAGGCAGTTTAAAATCTTTCCAAAACTACACCGCCCTGTCGGCTGGGGCGTTAGAATGCACCGACTGCATCTCTGCAGAGGGGTAAGACTCCCCAATGGAGCCACCTGTTGGCCGTGGGTGGCGACCCGTGATGTGTGCATTTCATTCCCTCTCTCTCTCTCCCTGACCTGTTCACCATTAGGTTGCATATATTTCCAGCAAATTGCTAGGGAAGTTCTAAAATATTTAAAGAACTAAAATAAATTTTCAAAAATTATCAAAAAAACTTTTTTTTTTCTTTTTCTTTTTGAATGAAAATATTTTCATATTCTGATATCAAGTCTGAATCCCCACTCCCCATTGATTTAATTTCTAAATTTAGCTCAGTTGATAGAACCCCCCACCCCCTAGGAATTGCAAGGTTCCTGGTCCGATATGCTCCCCACTAACTCAGCACAATGAGTAGCACAGATTGGATAATCTGATTTGTGCTGTAAAGTTGGGAGTTGATGGTAGGTGTGGCACTCCACATCAACCAAAACAATCTCCTTTTCGTTCTTTCATGTGTACTTCTATTTTAACATCTGACTATTATTCATACAAGTTGAAAAGTCAATCTACAAACATGATTACGATTGATTAGCCGTTTTTCTTACACTTCCATTTGATGATTGTGCGTACTACATTGAACTTCACATAACCGACTTCTAGTGTTCATAATTATTTTTCATAGGGTCAGTTTAGCTCAGTTGGTAGAATACCCCCCTAGGAATTGCAAGGTTCCTGTTCCGATATGCTCCCCACTAACTCAGCACAATGAGTAGCACAGATTGGATAATCTGATTTGTGCTGTAAAGTTGGGAGCTGATGGTAGGTGTGGCACTCCAACTAGGAACCACAAAGTTTTGGATTTGATATCGGCCTTTGCCAACTCAGCGTATGAGTAGCGCAGGGATCTGTGCGGTAAAGTGAGGAGGTGATGGTAGGTATGGCGCCCCACCTCAGATGCCAAAAACAATCTCCTTGGTCTAGCGCTAGTGAAAAGGGGATAGACTCCATCGCTGTTTGGCTGATACCAACTTTAGGCCACCCCGATTACTTTATATATATTGTTTCTTTCTTCCATGTGTACTTTTATTTTAACATGTGACTATTATACTAGTTGAAAAGTCGACTTTTCAACTTGTATGTATAATAGTCACATGGTAAATTAAAAAGAAAGAAACTATATATTATATATATATATATATATATATAGTTTAAGTTGTTGGGGTGGCCTGAAGTCGATATCAGCCAGACAGTGAGGGAGTCTATCCTCTTTTCACTAATGCTAGTCCAAGGAGATTGTTTTGGCGTCTGAGGCAGAGCGCTACACCTACCATCAGCTCTTCACATTACCGCACAGATCTCTGCTACTCATACGCTGAGTTGTGAGAGCCAGTATCGAATCAGAAACCTTTTGATTCCTAGTCAGACACTCTAACGACTAAGATTTCTAAGAAAGGGAACGTTTGACCTAATTTGAATTTATTAAGAGCCAAGATGTTGGTCAGGTTGGCAGCTTATGAAACTTAACATACAAATCAGTTTCAAACTCTCTCTCTCTACTCTCATTGAGAAATTAACATATATAATGAGGAGGTAATCAAGATATACACAGAAGGTGAAAGCAATAGGCAGAATGTGAAGTAAGAGATGGGTCAGTTTTTGACCTAATTGGAAATTACAACTAATTAGAACCATTTAAAATGGAATATTTTTCAAACATAAATCAGTCCTAGAACTAAGGAATAATTTAGTATGACTATGGGCCGGGTTAGCTCAGTCAGTAGAGCGTTCGGCTAGAAACCACAAGGTTCCTAGTTCGATACCGGTCCTCACCAACTCAGCGTATGAGTAGCACAGGGATCTGTGCGGTAAAGTAAGGAGCTGATGGTAGGTGTGGCGCCCCACCTCATGCTAAAAACAATCTCCTTGGTTTATCGCTATTGAAAAGGGGATAGACTCCCTCGCTGACTGGCTGATACCGACTTTAGGCCGCCCCGACGACTTTACTTCTTTTTAAATGGAATATTTTTCAAACATAAATCAGTCCTAGAACTAAGGAATAATTTAGTATGACTTTTATGTCATTAAACAGTAAAAATGCCTTTTGGAGACGGATTGATTTGCTCAGCTTGAGTAGAATAATAGATAAGATGAGTATTATGAATTGCTTATGTCTATAAAATCTCCTCAGACTTTTATATTGTGACTTGTCAATGAAAACAAAATTGAGGTCAAATGTTGTGGAAAATTTTCATCTTAAAGGTCAGGATAGAAAGAAAGAAAAAAAGAAAATCTTTTAATGATTTCTATGATGAAACAATTTCTACACTAAACATCTTAACATTTTCACAAGGCAATGTTGGGTTTTAAGTGTTGCCAATCACATTTTGACCTATTATTATTATTATTATTATTATTAAACAAAAAACAACCCAACAAAAAACACCCTCCGGGCGGTGTAAAAATCTATTTTTGAAAGATATTGTCTGAGTGGGGTGGGGCTAAAAATTCAATGTCAGTGGGTTTGTATCATAAGTAAGTAAAAAGTCGTTGGGGCGGCCTAAAGTTGGTATCAGCCAGTCAGCGAGGGAGTCTATCCCCTTTTCAATAGCGCTAGACCAAGGAGATTGTTTTGGCGTCTGAGGTGGGGCGCCACACCTACCATCAGCTCCTTACTTTACCACACAGATCATTGTGCTACTCGTACGCTGAGTTGGTGAGAACCGGTATCAAACTAGGAACCTTGTGGTTTCTAGCTGAACGCTCTACTGACTGAGCTAACCCGGAAGTAAGTAAAATCATCAAATTTATTAAAGGAGTCAAAAAAACAAAAACAATTTGAAATGGAAACTTAATTCGGATAACTTTAAATATATATTAGAATAAAACAAACTATATTCACCTATTATTATTATTACTAGCAAAAAAAAAAAAAAAACCCTCTGGGCAGTGTAAAAATCTATTTTTGAAAGATATTGTCTGAGAGGGTTAGGAGTTAAAAATTCAATGTCAGGGGGTTCTTAACATAAGTAAGCAAAATCAAAATATTATTAAGAATAAAAAAAGTAAAACAATTTAGAATGAAACTTAGTTCTGTCCCCTCAAATAAAATGTTCCATATATCTATTAATTATTAATCAAATAATTATTTTGAATATTTTACACATAAATTTTACACAAAATCATAAGTATTTCTTTATTTGTAAACTTTTTAGTTAACTTCTTGTTACTGAAAACAAAAATGAGAGTAAAAAAAAACAATTTTTAAAATTGCTTACTTAAATTTTGAGTGTATATAACACAAGAATATTGTAACGTAAGCTGTGACGTAATTTTAGTTAGACAGAAATACACCTAATCTCCATTATTAATAGATTTCAATACTCATGTTTATACGATCATTATCATTTTGCAACACCCTCTGGTTAAAAATGAAACCGTCCAAGAAATGCAAAAATGTAAATCTGTATTATCTGGTGTTGCTTATCCACCAAATTATTTTCTTATGGGTGTTGTCACCTTAGCTAAATAATGGACCATTCCTTCTTTATTATAAAGAAAAGGATGAAAAAGGACATGCTACACAGAAAATATAATAAGAAAGAGTAGGGGAAAGATAGTGAGTGTGTGGAAGCGATAATGCTAATCTGTTTCAATCTAACATAATGAAAAAATTAAAAAAGTGAGAGTTAAATCAAGATTATTATTACTTTTTACATACTAAACTATTTGGTAATAGCTCTTAAGTAAACATATCAAACATTGTCATAATTAATCATACAGGTCTTGCTAGGTTATTATTAGTTTTTCACACCAGTTATTGGTGGTAGTTATTCAGTGGAGTCTGAGTCTCTTCAGGTCTCCCAGCTCTTCTGAGTCTCTTCAGGTCTCAGCGCTCTTCTGAGTCTCTTCTGAGTCTCCAGCGCTCTTCTGAGTCTCTTCTGAGTCTCCAGCGCTCTTCTGAGCGCTCTTCTGAGTCTCTTCTGAGTCTCCAGCGCTCTTCTGAGTCTCCCAGCGCTCTTCGCTCTTCTGAGTCTCTTCTGAGTCTCCAGCGCTCTTCTGAGTCTCTTCTGAGTCTCCAGCGCTCTTCTGAGTCTCTTCTGAGTCTCCAGCGCTCTTCTGAGTCTCTTCTGAGTCTCCAGCGCTCTTCTGAGTCTCTTCTGAGTCTGAGTCTCTTCTGAGTCTCCAGCTCTCTGAGTCTCTTCTGAGTCTCTCTTCTGAGTCTCTTCTGAGTCTCCAGCGCTCTTCTGAGTCTCTTCTGAGTCTCCAGCGCTCTTCTGAGTCTCTTCTGAGTCCTCTTCTGAGTCTCTTCTGAGTCTCCAGCGCTTCTGAGTCTCTTCTGAGTCTCCAGCGCTCTTCTGAGTCTCTTCTGAGTCTCCAGCGCTCTTCTGAGTCTCTTCAGTATTCTGAGTATTCTGGCTAATCTTAGCAATGCTGTAGTCTGGATGGTCTCGATTCTTCCTTTGACTTTCAATTCCTCCAGAAACTTTAGTTAGGACCCATCAAATTTCCCAGTGACTCATTCAAATCAAATCCATGTGTCTCAGGATGCATTAAATGAAAAAGCTATCAGCATTATTATATCAACAACAGGATTGATGAGTTTATGTTGAGGATTTTCAAATAAGATAGCTACCCGGCATCGCCAGGGTAGAGGGGGGAATTTTTAAAAAAAAGTTAGTCCCGCGGATCCATTATTACTCAATCGTGAGTTGGATCCTCATCGGATGCCCCATTAAAATCCCCATGTAAAAAAAAGACTGAGAATATGTTTCAGGCTAGCAGTTTTCCCACATGCTTTGCATAGGTCTGACGTAGCTAACCCCCAGACGTGAAGATTGACTGGTGTTGGTAATATGTCGTAGACTGCCTTTATCAGGAAACTTAATTTATTAGGCTCACGCAGCACCTGTACCTGTTAGGGTCTCCTCTATGGGGGTGACCTAATGGATAAAGTGCTGAACTTTAATATCATAATAAAGTCGTCGAGTTGGCATTATGTCAGTACCAGCCAGAATAAAACTAATCTATTAATAATGGAGATTCGCTTCCGTTTTTTTCTGTAACAAAAATTACGTCACTGCTTACGTCACATTACTCAAAATTGTCATAACGATTATTAAATACACTCAAAATTTAAACATGCAACATTAGACAGTCCTCATTGTTTTTTAAAACAAGTTTTAATAAATACATGACTGGTATTATATATCTATATATAGTTTGTTTTATTTTAATACATATTTAAAGTTTACATTTCAAATTGTTTTATTTTTTAATCCTTTAATGAATTTAGGGTACAAACTTGCTGACATTGAACCCCTCAGGCAATATGTTTCAAAAATCTATTTTTTACATCGCCCGGAGGGCGTTTTTTTATTTTGTACTAGTAATTATAATAATAGTAATAATGCCTCATCTCAGAAATATAATGCATTAAAAAAAATGGGATTGGCAGTGTTTGAGAATAAATGCAAGCACTACTGACAGAATTGGGCTATATATATATATATATATATATAAAATGAGAAAAAGGGATTGTTGGTAGTCAAATTAAGGGTAATATTACTGATTGATTAGGGCTATTATCTTGTAATTTACTAAATGTCATTTTTATCCATTCATCATCACCCAAGGTTTGTTCTCACTATGGCCATCGAATTTTTAGTATATACTAATGGAACCCTGGAACAGGATTTTTGAATATTATTGTTTGAAAATTTGAAAACTTTTAAGATTTTTATCAAAGGGTTTGATTTTACTGTATAATTATAATGCTAAACTCTACCTTACTTTGTATCAGTCATGTTAGCTAAACAGAATCTTTATCTTTTGGTTTAACAATATAAAGTTGAGAACCACAGTTGAAAGATATCCTAGATTCTAGCAGTTGATGCTGATAGCTTTTTAATTTAATGTGTCCTGGGATGCACGGATTTGATTTGAATGAGTCCCAACTAATGTTTCTTAATGAATTGTAGAGTTTTTATCTATGAACAACTAAAGCCGTCTAACCCCAACCTTGTGCCCCATACAGTGTAATCGTTTCCAAGAAAATATTGAAATTTTAATGTCAGTAACACAGAACACGTACCTATCAGCATCTCTGATCTAGTATATCTTAAAAATGCTCACCTCCAGCTCACCAGCAATATATATGCATGTAGATATGTACTTTTTGATTGGTATATGAAGAAAAAGATATCTGCATAGAGATCCACTGGTTTTATCTTCTAAACAGTCACTGCATCTCTGATTGGCTATTTTTTTCTACCTATCAGCATCTCTGATCCAGTATATAAAAATAAAAAAAATGCCTCCAGTATATCTTAAAAAAATGCTCGCCTCCAGTATATCTTAAAAAAAATGCTCGCCTCCAGTATATCTTAAAAAAATGCTCACCTCCAGTATATCTTAAAAAAATGCTCGCCTCCAGTATATCTTAAAAAAATGCTCGCCTCCAGTATATCTTTAAAAAAATGCTCGCCTCCAGTATATGCATGTAGATATGTACTTTTTGATTGGTATATGAAGAAAAAGATATCTACATAGAGATCCACTGGTTTTATCTTCCAAACAGTCACTGCATCTCTGATTGGCTATTTTTTTCTACCCTCCCCCACTACACACTTTTTATTTTTTAAAATATGAATGGAATTCTGTAATTGATGACTAGTGAAATTCTAGTGAACTTACTCTAACATTCATGTGAGGCTTTAGAGTACAAATTGACATGATTTGTCAATAGTCAACCAAGACGACTAACACGTTTAGTGTGTTAGTTATTATTCAGAAGCTTTTCTGCTATTTCAATGAGGCTGGGTAGGAAGGAAGATTAACACAACCCACGTGGAAAACCTGGGGGTGGGGTGGAGGAAATGCTTGACTGTTATCCTCTTATTATTGGACTCTGTTAAAGTTGACCGTGTCCGTAAAAGTTTTACAAAGTATGTATTTATGGAGGCGCGTGGCATAATGGTTAGTCGTAGGAAATGGACTTGTCGACCCGAGTTCAAATCCCAGAAAACGCTGTTTGCATTTCACATAGCGTTAATATCCTTGGGAAAGGTATGAATCCATATATTCTCCTTCCAGCTATGGGTAAAATAGTAGGGCTGACTGGGCTCTTTAACCTTGGTTAGGTAACCAGTCTAGTCGTTGATTGGGTGTGTGGCATTCCTTGTGCACCAATTCTTTCCTATCGACTGTACCAAAAAGTGCGGATGGTCCAACACAAGCGTTCACCACTATAAAAAAAACACTGTGTGAGCCATTCATTGGATGAACTCTCATGCGTCAAAATTAACAAGAGTCCATTTTCACCATTTCTTGAGTGTTCCTTCTCCTAGACTGGTTGCTTTACCAAAGTTACAGAGCCCAGACTGCCTTACTATTTACCTATAGGATTGGAACGAAAGTCTTGTCCAATACAAAGTAACATTTATTCAGTTTTACAGTATTACCGCATCCACAGTACTCACCAGACCTTTCCCCTTAAGTCTATTACCTGTTTTATCCTATGAAAATCTCATTTTGTGGGAAAATATATCAGTCCGCTGAAAACAGTCATTTGGAAAACTGGTTCATTTCAAAACCTGTATGCAAATGGCATAAAACAACTTCCAGAATGTTAGCAAAGATGTGTGGATCATAAGGGAGACTATTTTTAACATTTAAATACACTGACAAATGATGTTTTGTTTATATTTCTTAATTTACATGTTGTCTTTATTGGTTAGATAAATATTTTGCATCCAATTCTATATATTACTTAGGCTAGATGGGTGGTCGGAGAGGCCCTTTCTAATCAGTCTGCTGGTCACGTCAAGCCCTAGCACCTATATGATTGTCCCAACACTATTGCTCTTATGGCAAGCCCCAACCCTTTTTATCATATGCTAGAACGTGATGGCTGAGGGTCTTAAACGGTGAAGAAATCACTGAATTTCTTTTTTTTTTTTTTTTTTTTTTTTTTTAATGGTCGTGATTTGACATATTTTTGAAACAAAATCATGTCCACATTTGTACCCCAATTTCGGGGCTTGAAATTTTCATAACTTTTGAACCACTGGGGATATTTACATAATTCAAACAGTTCTGAACTCCATTTACACAGCTCTATATAACTAATGTGATTAAACAACAATAAACCCCAAATAAAAAAAATCAACTGGGAGTGCTACTTAGTGTCCTGGGTATGATGTTAAACTCTATCTAATATAGAAGTTCCAATTCTGAAGCTCTGGGGAACCCCTTCATCACCATTTATCCCATGTCCATTAGTACCTGTTAGTACTTGTTAAGGCCCCATGAGTTAAACAGAAAAAAAGAAATTAAAAAATGTTTTTAAAAAATTGTGAAATGCAAACAGCCTTGTCCAGGATTTCAACTCTGGTCGACTAGTCAATTTCCTACGACTTTAACCATTACACAACTCACCTTTTTATAAAATAATGTAAGATATGTGTGATTGTTTGCTAACCTCACCTGTCGCTCAGGTAATATCATCAGAAAATATTAGAGAATTATTGATTCTCTTTGTAATACAGTCTACCTTTACAATTCTCTTAGAATGGATGTTACAGTAGAAAGAATAAGCTAATAGATATTTTTAAGAACTTTGCTTGTTCATTCAGGCATAAGAAAAGAATTTCTACCTCATATTTATCAGTTTCATTCTATTCATATATACCTGTCTGCTTCCCATTCTTATTTTATCTATTTTTCTCAATCTGTTCTTGCCTATCTGTATGCTTCAGTCTATTTTTATATCTCTTTGATTCCGTTCCTATCTATTTGGTTCATTCTGTCCCGTTTCCCTTGTCTCTCAGTCTCATTCCCTCATTTCTCTGTCAGCCTCTCTCTGTCCCGTTCCACCCCCATCTGTCAGTCTTCTCTGTCCCGTTCCCTCCCTCCCTGTCTGTCTGTCCCGTCCCTCCCTCCCTCCCTCCCTCCCTCCCTGTCTGTCTGTCTGTCCCGTTCCCTCCCTCCCCCCTGTCTGTCTGTCCCGTTCCCTCCCTCCCTCCCTGTCTGTCTGTCCCGTTCCCTCCCTCCCTCCCTGTCTGTCTGTTCCCGCCACCTCGTCTCTATTTGTCTGTCTGTCCCGTTCCACCTCATCTCTATTTGTCTGTCTGTCCCGTCCACCCCCCGTCTCTATTTTGTCTGTCTGTCCCGTTCCACCCCCCGTCTCTATCTGCCTGTCTGTCCACCCCCGTCTCTATCTGCCTGTCTGTCCCGTTCCACCCCCCCGTCTCTATCTGTCTGTCTGTCCCGTTCCACCCCCCGTCTCTATCTGTCTGTCTGTCCCGTCCCTGTCTTGTCCCGTCCACCCCCCCGTCTCTATCTGTCTGTCTGTCCCGTTCCACCCCCCCGTCTCTATCTGTCTGTCTGTCCCGTTCCACCCCCCCGTCTCTATCTGTCTGTCTGTCCCGTTCCACCCCCCCGTCTCTATCTGTCTGTCTGTCCCGTTCCACCCCCCGTCTCTATCTGTCTGTCTGTCCCGTTCCCCCCCGTCTCTATCTGTCTGTCTGTCCCGTTCCACCCTCTCTCTTTCCTGTTATTGTCACTTATTGTGACATAAGCAGTGACTTAGTTTCGGTTTCAGACAGATAAACACCAAATCTCCATAATAATAAAACTTGATTTACCAGGTATTATCACTCTGGGTCAAAATGTATCACTCTCCAGATCCGATCGTTGCCATCAGATTCAGTTTAGTGTCATATCCAGGATACTCCTTTCTTGGAGATTTTTTTTTTTTTTTTTTTCTCTCCAAGATTTGCTCTCTAATTTTCTGCCAGTCAGGAAATTTTTTTTTTTTTTTTTTAACTCTTAACATCCTGTTGAGAATTCCAGAGCCCCATTCCTTATAAGGACTAGCAAATATATGCACCCTCCGGGTGCAAGTATTTAAGTTTTAATGTAATGAAATATCGTATTAAATTAGAAACGCTAATGAAACAAAATAAGAATGCAGATAAAAAGATTTGAAACAGAGGGGGATATAATCGAAAGATAGAACAACTGAAATTTACTCTTCCACCACTCTCGTCTTTCATTGTTATTTTTTCTAATTTAAGTATTTAGTTAAAATAGGAAGTAAAGAATAAAATGACATTTATCTTTTCTTGTTAATGGATTTCATTTAAGATTAATTGAAGAGATTTTTGCTTATATTCATTAAAATAAAGCCAAACAGAAACCAATAATACTAAGCACATATTTATTAAAATTACATTTTTAATATCAATATGCAAATTAGCCTTCTCATTCATACTGTAAACCGCTATTTTGTTGTATATATAAATACAATTGCATGTTGTTAGTATGTAGATATGATTAACAGTATAAATAATGTAGAACAATTTTATTAATAATTGAGGTTAAAATAAGGATAAATTCATGGTGAATATGACTTAAATAACTAAGGGAATTGTGACTTGAGTAGTTATTTAGTTTCGGTTACAGACAGAAAAACACACAATCTCCATTATAATAAGATTTATTAAAAAAAATTATCCTTTTCATTTAAATTTACCCAAGTTATTTCCCGTAAATCAAAGACTGCTAGATATGTGTAATATTACATTTAAACAAAGACTATCATTTGGGATGGATTAGGAAAACAAATATCTTCCAGCCGGGTGGAATGAGGTGGTATAGGACATTAAGAGTTTTAATTAAAAAAAAAAAAAATTTTTATTGCGAAGAACACTTTCACTTTTGTATTGTCTTTGATTACTGTCATCATTATTTTTGATGTGATTTACTAATTGATGTTTACTGTATAAAAAACACTCTCTTTACCAAATCAACTCTCTGGTACTTTGTAATTACTGAATAAACTACTAACAAGCCACTTGGTGATATAAAACAGAGATAAGTGGACAAAGGTACAATTAAAACAATTGATGGTTCCTGCTAGATCATCAAAGTTAAGCAGCAATGAGCCTGTTCAGTGCTTTGATGGGTGACCATTTTAGCTACAGAAGGTACTGTAAGTAAAATCGAATATCAAAATGACTTTATTCAGCATTAAATGACCCGAAAAGGGTTGATATGCCGTAAAATACAACAAACCAACAAAACAATTGATAACAAGGTCAGAATAAGACAAATTGGTTTGAGTGGAGGCAGAGGCATCCCCTGACCAGGATATGCGTGTGGGTTTTGGGGCATCTCCTTCCCCCTGACCAGGATATGCGTGTGGGTTTTGGGGGCATCTCCTTCCCCCTGACCAGGATATGCGTGTGGGTTTTGGGGGCATCTCCTTCCCCCTGACCAGGATATGCGTGTGGGTTTTGGGGCATCTCCTTCCCCTGACCAGGATATGCAAATCTCCTTCCCCCTGACCAGGATATGCGTGTGGGTTTTGGCCATCTCCTTCCCCCTGACCAGGATATGCTGGGCCATCTCCTTCCCCTGACCAGGATATGCGTGTGGGTTTGGGGCCATCTCCTTCCCCCTGACCAGGTGGGTTTTGGGGCCATCTCCTTCCCCCTGACCGGCATCACCTTCCTTCTGACCAGGATATGCGTGTGGGTTTTGTGGACTGTATATGAATTTCCTATCCCTTGTTACTTTTTTTTATGAATTCATTATCTTGTTCATTCAAGATGGTGAATTCATTGGATCGAGCCGGCTCACCCAACCCAGGGTGGATTTTTTTGACTGTTGTCATCATCTTTCTTATTATATACATAACGTTTCAGCTGATGTGTTCTCCGGTCTTCTTCAGGTGTTTCTTGTCAAACTTGGGAACAGGAAACACCTGAAGAAGGCCAGAGGGCACATCAGCCGAAACATGTATATAACAAGAAAGATGAGGACAATGTTAGTCCAGGGAAATTGTTTTTGTGTCTGAGGTGGCTTCCCACTTTACTGCACAGATCCACGCTGTGCTACTCATGTGCTGAGTCTGCGATGGGCAGTATTGAACCTGGAACCTTGTGGTTTCTAGGCAGATCCTCTACCGATTGAGCTGAACCAGCCCTTAGTCTTAATTAGTAGTTATTATTAGAATTAAACATTTACAGATTACACACACACACACAGAATTTGGAGGAAGATATCACCAGGCATAAAGCGGGGTGGGCAAATCCTAGCAACAAAGTAACAGCTCCAGAACTTAGTTTTCAGAAATCTTCTGACGAAGGGGTCTTTATCCCAAAATATTAAGAATAAATCAAAGGTAAATAAACGATGTTATAGTTACTTCATTTTTTTTTTTTACACTTGCATTGTGATAGCCTTCAAAACCAACCACCAAACCAATATAAACACAATGCTTCAAGCAAATTATAAAACTCTTTTATTTAGAGATTAGTTAAATCTTGGCATTAAATAACCATAAGGGGTTGATATGCCATTAAACAAACCAAATTTTAATTCAATCTTAGATCAACATGAACTGATGTTTCCATCCGTATTGATATTTGCATGTCTTTAAGATTAAATTCTGGAAAAATAATCTAAAACATCACACACAAATTGAGTCAAACATTTTCTGTTTTGTTTTGTTTTGTTTTACGGCATATCAACCTCAGTGGGTTATTTAATGCCGATAAAGTTTTGAAATAAATCAATTCTTAATGGATAATACATTTTTTTATAAATACATTTTTCTATTTAACCCATAGATGGGACCCTAACAGGTACTACCACTCCGGGTCAGAGTGGACCAGGGAGCAATGGTGATGAAGGGGTGCTCCACATTCCCCAAACCTCCAAAACTGGAACCTCACCATCAGATAGAGTTTAACGTCATTCCCAGGACATGTAAACCCGCAGCCACCGCCTTCTAGCACCCATATGATAAAGAGGGGTTGGGGCTTGCCATAAGGGCAATAGGGTTGGGGCAATCCTATAGGTGCTAGGGCTTGACATGACCAGCCGATTGATCGGAGGGGGTCTCTCCGACCGCCCGTCTAGCCCAAGATAGAGCCAAAGTGGAGTATTGCATGTCATGAACTGCTCATCCACCTGGGTTCTATCCTTAAGCATCACGGGTCGCCACCCACGGCCAACAGGTGGCCCCATTGGGGGAGTCTTACCCCTCTGCAGAGGTGCAGTCAGTGCATTCTAACGCCCCAGCCGACAGGGCGGCATTTTCTGTTATTTCTATTGAAGCTAAAAAGACCTTCCAAATAATCAGTTATTGAAATATTGCCAATGCGCTTGTATGTCCATCAAGTCAATCATTAACTTTTTCCCCAACCCTATTGCCCTTATGGCAAGCCCCAACCCCTTTTTATCATATGGGTGCTAGAAGGCGGTGGCTGCGGGTCCACATGTTCTGGGAATGACGTTAAACTCTATCTGATGGCGAGATTCCATTTTTGGAGGTTTGGGGAATGTGGAGCACCCCTTCATCACCATTGCTCCCTGGTCCACTCTGACCCAGAGTGGTAGTACCTGTTAGAGTCCCATCTATGGGTTAAATAGAAAAATGTGTTAATAAAAAAATTGTATTATCCATTAAGAATTGATTTATTTCAAAACTTTATCGGCATTAAATGACCCACTGAGGTTGATATGCCGTAAAACAAAACAAACCAAATCATTAACTTTTGTCCGAATATTCTGTTGGCCAAATCCTGTCCTTAGAGACTGACCTTATTTCGAAAAACCTGATACCTGTCAGATGATATTTTGTCTCTTGGAGTTGGACTGACGTTTAGGATTGTTTGGCTTTTAGGTTTGGTCAATTTTACATGCTTGAATGACCACTACAGCTAGAAAATAATCAGCTTATACAATTCCTCTTGCAGTCTTGACCACTTTTGGACTCAAATTCCACTCAGTCAATGAATCCTGCTTAGGGATCTGACAATTCCTAAGAATATTGATTTCTTTTATTTCTGGCGCCAAGATCATTGTAAAATGCTTTTTTTTTTTTTTTTTTTTTTTTTTTTTAATTATATTTTACTTTTTTTCCTCTTTATTCTTTTTACTTTAAAAAAAAAAAAAACATCTTTGATGTGGAACTTCTAATTATTTTAGATTTAGAAACTGCTTTGTAATGCTCTTAAAAACAGAAAAAAAAAGTACCTGTTTTTCCTCTCTCTGGAAGATTATATAGCTTCAATGTGGTTAAACTTACACTGTCTACAGACAGCAAAAGCTAGTCAAGACCGGCAGGGATTTGTGAGTAAGGTATTATTGTCTATTTATCTTTCTTTTCTTTTTTTTCCTGTTGATTGTGTCACGGTTTGCAAGCTAGCCTTGTTGAACATTACTATTGAATAACGAGGTTGATCCTCACTGGGTACCCCATACTTGTGAACTTGTGTTACATCCTACCAGTGGCAAAGGGTTGTATAATCAAGGGGCATCCCATCATGCCCATACTTGTGAACTTGTGTTACATCCTACCAGTGGCAAAGGGTTGTATAATCAAGGGGCATCCCATTATGGTGTAATAGTTAGCAAACTAGTCTCACATAACATTACCACTAGATATTGAAATTGATCCTTGCTGGTTGCCCATACTTACTACCTTGTGTCACATCCTACTTCATGGAGAACAGGTTGAGTAAATACCAACTCTGCTCATGTTAATTACTACAGTTAACAGTGTTCATGCCTTATTAGGTTTAACTTAAATAACCCTCCGCCCTGTTGTCTGGGGAATTATAATGCATCGACTGCACCTCTGCAGAGGGGTAAGACTCTCCCAACCTGTTGACCGTGGGTGGCGGCTCGTGATGCTTAAGGATAGAACCCAGGTGGATGAGCAGTTCATGACCTGCAACACTCCACTTAGACCCTATCTTAGGCTAGACTGGCAGTCGGAGAGACCCCCTCTGATTAATTGGCTGATCATGTCAAGCCCTAGCACCTATATGATTGCCCCAACCCTATTGCCCTTATGGCAAGCCCCAACCCCTTTTTATCATATGGGTGCTAGAAGGCGATGGCTGAGTGTCTACATGTCCTGGGAATGACATTAAACTCTATCTGATGGTGAGGTTCCAGTTTTGGAGGTTTAGGGAATGTGGAGCACACCTTCATCACCATTGCTCCCTGGTCCACTCTGACCCAGAGTGGTAGTACCTCAGAGGGTCCCATCTATGGGTTAAATAGAAAAATGTATTTATAAAAAAATTGTATTATCCATTAATTTATTTCAAAACTTTATCGGCATTTAAATGACCCATTGAGGTTGATATGCAGTAAATCAAACCAATCCAGGCTGTCTCTTTCTTTTATGATAGACTGACCCTGCTGCGCTTTGAATTTTATAGTCTATATATGTGATTTTTAGTTTTATTGTATAACTCTTTGATCGTGAAATGCCAAATATTTCTTTCATGAGAGGTGTCAGTTCAACCTTGTCATTTTGTGTGCTATTGTCTTCAATATGACCTGTAAGTTATGTTAAAAATGCTTACCTATGCCACTATTATATCCTCATTTGACTTCATTTGTAACTCATCATTTTTGTGTGTTTCTGCAACTTTTCTATTATATTAGAAAAGTTGCAGAAACACACACAACCTATCAAATATCGGACATATTCTGCCAAAATAATAACTCAATGCCTGAAGAAGACAACAGATCAGAAACACGTGTCGCATATGTAAGATAAAAAGAATTTAAAAAAAAGAAAAAAAAAAAAAAATTCTGAGAACATAGTACATTTTGCGGACCTTCTTTTATATATATATATATATATATATATATACACACACACACACAAACACATGAAAATATTTTTAATATGCCCTAATATGATAAGCAGTTGATTACCTAAGTTCTGATGCAATGCAAACAAGATTTATCAATAAGTCTTTTTAACTTTCAAATAAAGGCAAAGTGACATTCAGATAATAATAATAATAATAATAATAATAATCCTCCTCTTTTTGCAATTGTCTTACTTGTAAATTTCTAATGAGAAAACTAATTGTTTACTCATTAAAAATCTAAAGCCTCCAGCAGGGCCTTTTGACTTTCAACCAAAGTTTCCTCCTATTCATTGGCAATTTCCTCATGAAAAGAGAAAACTAATGAAGATAATGAATGGTTGATTAGAATATGGACTAATCTGATGGATGGAATGCTATTCTGGGTAATAAAGAACTTATTAATATTGTCTTGCTTTTGTTCTTTGATTTAACTCTTAAAGTCCTATACCGCCTCATTCCACATTGAGTGGAAGTCTCCTTCGTTTTCCTAATATGCCCCAAATGAGAGCCTTTGTTTAAATGTAATATTAAACATATTTAAAAGTCTTTGATTTAAGGGAAATAACAAGTAACTTTAGATGCAAAGGTCATTTTTAGCCATTTTTTTATATATATCCTTATAGGAATGTTCTGGACTTAGAAAATTCTCAACAGGATATTAAGAGTTAATCTGACTCTTCTTAAGGTTTTCCTAAAAAAAAAAAAAAAAATGGAATCCTCAATCTTGAAAAACTCCTGGAATGATGACTCCTCTTAGAATTAAGGTATCTCAACCAAAGATGTTCAGTCCTGTTAAGGGCTGTAGAATATGCTGACTGTTCTTTTGCAAAGGGGGTATGATTCCACACTGGGGGCTCCTGTTGGTGGAAACATTTGAAAATGACTCATTTTAAAATTAAGGTATTTCAACCAAAGATGTTGCTTATGGTCAAGTTACAATTAAAAGTACTGGTTCCTGCTAGATCACCGAGGTTAAGCAACAATGAGCTTATTCAATTTTTAAATGGGTGACCACTTAAGCAATAGCAGGTACTATAACCAAACTGATATCAAAATGACTTGATTCAGCATTAAATAACCCAAAAAGGGTTGATATGCTGTAAAACAAATCAATCAGCCAACCTGAATCCTTTGTTTATCAAAATGACTTGATTCAGCATTAAATAACCCAAAAAGGGTTGATATGCCGTAAAACAAATCAATCAGCCAACCTGAATCCTTTGTTTATCAAAATGACTTGATTCAGCATTAAATAACCCAAAAAGGGTTGATATGCTGTAAAATAACCAACCAGCCAAAGATGTCTGCCCTGTCATCTGGGGCTGTAGAATATACTGACAACCCTTCTGCAGAGGTGCAAGACTCCCCCAATGGGGGCTCCTGTTGGCCACGGATGGTGACCTGTGATGCTTTAGGCCGAAACCTTGGTGGCTAAGCAGTCCATGATATGCAACACTCCACTTAGGCTAGGTGGGGGCTCTGATCAATTTGCTGGTCACATCAAGCCCTAGCACCTCTATGATTGTCCCAACCTTATTGCTCTTATGACAAGTCCCAACCCTTCTTATCATATATGTGCTAGAAGGCGGGGGCAGAGGATCGTATTATACTGGGTATGACATTAAACTCTATCTGATGGTGAAGTTTCAGTTCTGGAGCTCGGGGAATGTGGAGTAAACCATCATCACCAGTGGTAGTATCTGTTAACTCTTAACATCCTGTTGAGAATTTTCCAAGTCCAAAGCCACATTCCTATAAGGAATAATCAAAAAATGGCTAAAAATGTCCTTTTCATTTAAAGTTACCTGTTATTTTCCTTAAATCAAAGACTTCTAAATATGTTTAATATTACATTTAAACAAAGGCTATCATTTGGGGTAGATTAGTAAAATGAATGTGACTTCCGGCCGGGCGGAATGAGGTGGTATAGGATGTTAAGAGTTAAATTGAAAAAATGTATTTATAAAAAAAATTGAGTACCCATCAAGAATAAATTTATTACAAAACTTTGTTGGCATTAAATGACCCACCAAGATTGATATGCCTTAAAACGAAAAACAAAATAAACAACAGTAATAAAAAAATAATTAAAAAAATGAAATTGTCCGATAAAGAGAAATATAGACAAATTTTATTTTAATAATGAAATGTTTTCCAATTGATTAATTTAAATCACAAACTGAACTTAGTTTTTTTGCTGTGAACTCTTGCTCTTTTCTCTCTTCAGTTTTATGCTTGAAAAAAACAAAAAAAAAAACAAAGTAGACTTGAACTTATCTAAAATAAGATGTAATTAGAATAATTGTTCGCTAAGTAGCATTAATAATGCCCTCTTAATTAATTAGAAACTGCGGCTCAAAATAAGATATAAATTGTGATATTGGGTTTTTGAAAATTCTCAAGTAGCCATTGGAAGAATCAATTCAATAAATGCCCGTTTTTTTTAATTTTAAATTTTTTTATTTATTTATTTTTTTTTTATCAGAAATTATCTTTGACTAGCGAGACCTGTGGATCAGGGCTTGACACTAACGCTGTCCCGTTGTCCTGGGGACGATAAAAATTACATCCGGGATGATCAATACGTCATCTGGGACAGTTTGTCGGGGATGGTAAAATTTTTTTCCCTAAAAGTTAGTACTACATTCCAATAATGGCCGTCCAGTAATTGCCCGAATGCTGACCTCAAAATGAGGCTATGGTGCCGCAGGTCTATTCTCAAATTAATTTTTAATTTTTTAATTAATTTTTTTTATTATCAGAAATTATCTTTGACTAGCAGGGCCTGTGGATCAGGGCTCGAAACTAACGTCGTCCCAGGGATGATCAAAATTACATCGGGGACGATCAATACGTCATCTGGGACAGTTTGCCGGGGATGGTAAAATTTTTTCCTAAAAGTTAGTACTACATTCCAATAATGGCCGTCCAGTGATTGCCCGAATGCTGACCTCAAAATGAGGCTATGGCGCCGCAGGTCTATTCTCAAATCAATGTAATGAATAATGGTGGAGGGAGATAGTTTAAAAGGACCGAATTATGTACTACTAACCCATTTCAGGGTAACTTAAAGTAAAAAAGTATTTTTTAGCTCAAAACACACTAGGAAATGGATTTTTTGTCCAAATATCTAGAATTATCACTACTTCAGCTTTTCTTAATGTTTTATTACATGTTATTATGCTACTAATGACTGACAAGTATAGATGATGCTAATGAATTAAACAAAAATATTTTGATTTCGGAACGATTGATAATTTTAGTTCGGGACGGTCATGAAAAAAGTTAGTGTCGGGGCCTGCTGTGGATATACCACAGTATGATAATTTAATTATTACAGCTTTTGATATGTTCACTTAATTGCAAAAATAGTTCAATATGTAAAAAGTATATAAATCTCACCACTACTGCATAACCCCCCCACTGTCCTTACTGCCCTTACTATAATCAGCCCCTACTAATCAGCCCTTACCTCTTTTCAAACATCCACCCCATATTAACAGCAGCTATACTGGACAATGATGACACCACTACCTCCTCTCACTCACAGAAAGAGAATTGAACTCCCCGACACAAGATCTCATCTCACGTCCAGAAGAAGGTCATGAAGACCGAAAAGTTATAGTATCAACATTATCACCAAGAATAAATATTCATTGTTTATAACATCCCATGTTTGTCTACATTTCTCCACATACTGTCTGATTGATTTCCTCATTTTACTCCCCCCCCCACACACACATGTATGTGTATATATATATAATATATATATATATATATATATATATATATATAATGTGTGTGTGTGTGTATATAATGGAGGCACGTGGGCTAGTGGTTAGTCGTGGAAAATGGACTCGTCGATTCGAGTTCAATTCCTAGACGA
The DNA here is from genome assembly GCA_023376005.1 of Doryteuthis pealeii. Classification (NCBI taxonomy): domain Eukaryota; kingdom Metazoa; phylum Mollusca; class Cephalopoda; order Myopsida; family Loliginidae; genus Doryteuthis; species Doryteuthis pealeii. The sequence goes on from CM042173.1 coordinate 3,645,406, forward strand.
AGCTGTTGGCATTTCACATAGCGCTAATACCCTTGGGAAAGGTATGAATCCATATATTCTCCCTCCAGCTATGGGTTAAATAGTAGGGCAGACTGGGCCCTTCAGCCTTGGGTAGGTAAGCAGTCTAGGAGAGGGATAACTCTGAATTCAAAATTCCTGAGGTCAGTCGTTGATTGGGTTTGTGGCAACCTTTGATGCACCAATTCTTTCCTATCGACTGTGCCAAGAAGTGTGGATGGTCCAACACAAGCCTTCACCACTATAAATAAATCACTGTGTGGATGTTCATTGTATGAACACTCATATGTTGATCGACGGGAGAGTCCATCATATATATATATATATATATATATATATATATATATAATGTGTGTGTGTGTGTATATATATAAAAACATTGTATTTTCTGATGAAATTTTGTAATGTTATAGTAGTTAAGTGTGTATATATATATATATATATATATATATATATATATATATCCCCCAGGACCAGATGTTTCAGAAATCAAAACCTCTGATTTTGAATGGTTGTATGTTGCATCTAATATTGTTTTTTGTTAATGCTTGCTGAATGTGAGTTCCATGCAATATTGATGCATTAAAACGTTGGTTGGCAGAATAACAGTTATAAATAATGAATCTCTTTATGATATATAATAAAAAGAAATAATGAAATATTACAACTGCAGAAGAGACAGAGAAATAACAAAGAGGAAGAAGAAGAAGGTCTAGTTTGAAAACTGATGTTACACACGGTCTGCTTTTTAGTCATGTGGCAAAAGTCTGGGGGAATAGACAAATTATAGTTGAGGGGGAAAAAAAAGTCAGTTTTAAGCTCTTATTTTTTTCTTTTTTGTTTATTTTTCTTCCTTATTTTTTCTTTTTTGTTTATTTTTCTTCCTTATTTTTTCTTTTTTGTTTATTTTTCTTCCTTATTTTTTCTTTTTCTTTTTCTTTTTTCTTTTTCTTTTTTCCTTTTCTTTTTTCTTCCTTTTCTTTTTTCTTCGTTCCTTCTTCCTGTTCTTTTTCTTTGTTCGTTCCTTCTTCCTTTTCTTTTTTCTTCTCTTTTTTTCTTCCTTTTCTCCTTTTCCTTCCTTTTCCTTTTCCTTCCTTTTCCTTTTCCTTCTTCTTCCTTTCCTTCCTTCCTTCCTTCCTTCCTTCCTTCCTCCCTTTTTTCCTTCCTTCCTCCCTTTTCCTTCCTTTTCCTTCTTTCCTTTTCCTTCTTTCCTTCCTTTTCCTTTTCCTTCCTTCCTTCCTTTTCTTCCTTCCTTCCTTTTCCTTCCTTTTCCTTCTTTCCTTCCTTCTTTCCTTCCTTTCCTTCCTTTCCTTCTTTCCTTCCTTTCCTTTTCCTTCTTTCCTTCTTCCTTTTCCTTCTTTCCTTCTTTTCCTTCTTTCCTTCCTTTTCCTCCTTTTCCTTCCTTTTCCTTCCTTCTTTCCTTCCTTTCCTTCCTTCTTCCTTTTCCTTCCTTCTTCTTTTCCTTCCTTCTTTCCTTCCTTCCTCTTCCTTCCTTCTTCTTTCCTTTTCCTTCTTCTTTCCTTTTCCTTCCTAGTTCTTCAACCCGATCTCTCTCACTCTTTCTCTCTACCCTATCTCTCCCTCTTTTTCTTTCCTTCTGTCCTATCTCTCTTCCTCTCTCTTCCCTTCCCTTCCCTGTTGTTTTATCCCTTATTCTCACCCCCCAAACACTTTAATTATTGTGTTACTAAGTCAAGAAATACTATACTCTTGTTCATGATTCACTGCACACCATATTTTTGTGCACAGATGGTTGAAAACCAACAAATTGATCCATTCCATTGTCCATTTTATATACTGGCAAGAATATGACATAGTTTCGGTTACAGACAAACAAACACCGAATCTTCATTATAAGATGTTACAATTGAAATTTGTGCACGTTAACTCTTAATATCCTATACTGCCTCATTCCGCCCAGCTGGAAGTCACATTCATTTTTCTAATCTACTCCAAACGATAGCCTTTGTTTAAATGTAATATGAAACATATTTAGAAGTCTTTGATTTAAGGGAAATAACAGGTAACTTGAAATGAAAAGGCCATTTTTAGCATTTTTGATAGATCCTTATAGGAATGGGACTCTGGACTTAAAAAATTCTCAACAGGATGTTAAGAGTTTTTGTTTGTTTATCTATCTATCTCAGTCTATTCCAAACTATATATCCATCTTCATATCTAAACAAGAATTACGACAAATTACGATAAATAAACAAGAATTACGACGAGCTGGGGTTGTTATTTTGATAGTCACCGGGTAGCAATTTTTGAGGCAGGAGACCGGGACGCACTTCCTCATAAATTACTGTTAAGGGTATTTGCCTGCTCATCCCACTTATGAGGGCTGGACACAAGGTCTTGTTTTCACGTGGGCACATAAAAATTGCATCGATCTGGGGGGATGACCCCCTTGGATCGATGCTATTAATTGTACTTTACCGGTCCAGAGGCCGAAGCACACTGGACGCCCAGCCGAGGCCGGGTATAGAAGGTAAGGGTATTTGCCTGCTCATCCCACTTATAGAAGGTAAGTCTCAAAGCATAGAATATGGAACAGATACTACACTTTGATCCTCCCTTCTAGTCCAGGTACTGTTAAGTGTTTTATTTTTGTAATTTCCACTGGACATACGAACACACCAACTGCCTTTTATATATGTATAGATATAGGTAGATAGACGGAGACCGAATCTCCATTAATAATAGATGTAGTTGTCTATAACAGAAAAACTTCAGATTTCGGTAAATTGTCTGTATGCCGACAAAGCAGAAGCATTGCAGAGTTCACAGTACAAGTCAATCATATACAATAGAATTGAAATGAAGAGAATTCCTTTTCATACAAGATGGTTGTATACCATTGTTTGATATTCAAAGTATTGCCATTCCAAATCCATTCTGACAAAATTGGCACAGATGCCAGTCTTTGACAGATTCTTCCTGGAAGTAATGAATTCCTCGATTGTGAATTGGTGAGAAATCCTCCAGGTGCCACACGTCTAGCTTGCAAAATTTTATGCAATGGAATGCTTGCCGTGCTTGATTAATAATTCTGTAAGATTTACAAAGTTTTCTAAAAGAAAAGGGTCAGAGTTCAAAGGTTTAGCCTAATTAAGTATTCTGACCCTCTCCTCTACCCACAAACTGTTTGAAAAGTAGATATCAAATTAATCCTGTTAAATCAACTGCATAAGATTTCATATTCAATTGGAATTTGTATAAAGGTGTTTGATTTTATTATTCTTTGGATTTGTCTTATCTGGGGATTTTTCAGCCATTTTAATTTTTGAATTATCCATCTTGAAATACTGTTACTTTCAAGTATTAACCCATAGAATCTTTTTTGAAAAAGAAAGACTTTTTCTTTTTTCTTAAAAGTGAGACTTTCAATTTTTTAAATTTAAAAAAAATAAAATAAAATTTTCAATTTTTTTTTAAAAATAAAATAAAATCTTTCAATTTAAAAAAAAAAAAAAAATAAAATCTTTCAATTTAAAAAAAAAAAAAAAATAAAAATCTTTCAATTAAAAAAAAAAAAAAATAAAATCTTTCAATTTAAAAAAAAAAAAATAAAATCTTTCAATTTTCAAAAAAAAATAAAATAAAATTTTCAATTTTTAAAAAAAATAAAATAAAATATTTCAATTTTTAAAAAAATAAAATAAAATATTTCAATTTTAAAAAAAAATAAAAATAAATTTTCAATTTTTAAAAAAAAAAATAAAAAAAATCTTTCAATTTTAAAAAAAAATAAAATAAAATCTTTCAATTTTTAAAAAAAAATAAAATAAAATCTTTCAATTTTAAAAAAAAATAAAATAAAATCTTTCAATTTTAAAAAAAATAAAATATAATCTTTCAATTTAAAAAAAAAAATAAAATATAATCTTTCAATTTTTAAAAAAATAAAATATAATCTTTCAATTTTTTTAAAAATAAAATATAATCTTTCAATTTTAAAAAAAAAAATCTTTCAATTTTTTTCTTTCTTCAAAGAATGATTTTATTATTTATTTTTTTGATATATAAATGTCTTTCATTTATATTTACAACAAACTTCTTTTTTTTTTTTCTTTCTACTTTCCCACCATTGGTAGTGGTTCTTGCATGTGTCATAGAAGGATTCAGATTCCAATAATGATAGGACTTTATTTGAATAGAATAAGTTCTGAGGTAAATAGATAGTGAACTTTGAAATATCCCATCATACAGGTAAAAAAAAACAAGAATTTTGTACATCTGTAGGGACATTTGGTAGGAGATAAAGAATTAATTATTTATATGAAAAAGAAACTTTTTCTATTCATTTAAAAAAAAAAAAATTTTTTTTACAAAGAACTTTATTTATTTAAAACTTTTTCACTTAAAAAAAATTGTTTTTTCATTCATTTTGAAAAGGAAATAAAAAGAATTTTTTTTTTCCCCCACTCTTTACTTAGTTATTTCTTAATCTTAGCCTTTCTGATTTATTCAAATAATTATCTTTGCAATTATCTTTATATATACTTATATACAAGGTATAAGTTTAGCCTTATTTTTTTTTTTTTTTGTCCCAAAAATCATTCTGATAACCTTCTTATATTGGTCACCCACCCACTCTCACTTCTCCGGGGTAAGAGAACAACAAATTAGGGTAACAAAGTACATTTACCTACTTTCTTATGAATAGCTTGGTGGTCTATCCTAGCAACAAGGCATTTAGTAATAATATGAAATGATCATATTAAGATAATATTGAAAAGGTTTTTGTCAATTGGACACAAAGCTATTTCAAAATAAGATTTTCACAATAGTCTGACCTCGTGTGTTAAATAATATATATATATAGATAAAAGGGTATGAAAACACACAATGTTGTTAAAATGAATATATTTTTATATCCTATTCATAGCTAATATTGACAATATTTCGATTTATAAAAAATCATCATCAGAGAATAATGATAATTAGGTCCGTTTTTAGATGTAAATGTTTTTACATTGTGTGTGTATATATATATATATATATATATATATATATATATATTATATATATATATTATAGAGTACAGTACATTTAAGTTGCAATTGTTACCATTGTTTTCAAAGTAGTGTGTTAGCCACTTATTGTCAAGACAACACGCCCATTAAGAAAGGTTTCTTAACGATGCATTGTCTTGACGATAAGTGGCTAACACACTGCTTTGAAACCAGTGGTAACAATCGCACTTTAAATGTATTGTACCCTATGATAAATAAATAAATACAGCTCTTACACCTGTAATCGAGCACTTTTTTTTTCAATTCTCCAATACTAGAAAAAAAACTACAAATATAGGACAGTCAAATTAGCCTATGAATTAAACTAACATAAATGAAAAAATGAAATTAGAATTTACTTACTATTAATGGCGGTGGAAGAAGAAGCGCGGAAAAATCTTCCATGGCCTTATAAGTAAATTATAATTTTATTTTTCAACGTTTTCTTTCGTTTATGTTATTTTAAGTCATAGGCCATTTGACTGTCTTTTATATACACAAGAAGCATACATGGAATCCATACTTCAATATATATATATACATATAAAGAGCGGCCTGGTACCTTAACATTAATTAAGCAAGGCGCGGAGAAGAGAGTAACCTCGACAGCAAAGAGAACCAGAAAGAAGGAGAAAAGACAGTAGCCCAGAAAGCATCACGGTTTGTGTGCATTCAGTGCACCAAAGACTGTCACTCAGGAATTGGCCTGTAGAGTCACTTGCGCAGATGCAGATATTTATTTATTTATTTATTTTTTTTTATTTATTTTTTGGGACACACCATTGTCCTTTGTGGACGGAAAGGTGCCCCCCCCCCACATATATATATATATATATATATATATATACTCAAACATAAACTAGATGACCTGTAAATCTGTCTGGTTACCCTTGTCAGAGAGATAGAGATACATACATAGATATGACACAAAAGAGAGAGATATAAAGATATAATGTAAATGAGATAGGAACAGAGTTTAACTATTCAAGCATCCCAGATAAAATCTTGTCATACCAAAAAAAAAGTTTTGTTGCTTTCTTCAAAGAAATATTTCATTCCCTTTGTCTTTATGAAAACTGTAAACTCCCTCAATTTCTTGGCCGCCCTGTCGGTGGGGTGTTTGAATGTATCGACTGCACCTCTGCAGAGGGGTAAGACTCCCATAATGGGGCCACCTGTTGGCCGTGGGTGGCAACCCATGATGCTTAAGGATAGAACACAGGTGGCTGAGCAGTCCATGACTTGCAATATTCCACTTTAGGCTTTTCTTGGGCTAGACGGGGCGGTCGGAGAGGCCCCCTCCGATCAATCGCTGGTCACGTCAAGCCCTAGCACCTATATGATTTTCCCAACCCTATTGCCCTTATGGCAAGCCCCAACCCCTTTTTATCATATGGATGCTAGAAGGTGGTGACTGCGGGTCTACATGTCCTGGGAATGACGTTAAACTCTATCTGATGGTGAGGTTCCAGTTTTGGAGGTTTAGGGAATGTGTAGCACCCCTTCATCACCATTGCTCCCTGGTCCACTCTGACCCAGAGTGGTAGTACCTATTAGGGTCCCATCTATGGGTTAAATAGAAAACTGTATTTATAAAAAAATTGTATTATCCATTAAGAATTGATTTATTTCAAAATTTTATCAGCATTAAATGACCCACTGAGGTTGATATGTCGTAAAACCAAACCAAACCCAATAATCTACATTGTAGTCTAGTTGCCAGAACATGCATATTTTAACAGTAATTATTTTTTTATCTGTTTAATTTTTTAAGATAATATTTATCATATATACATATGTGTGAGAATAATTTTTCGGTACTCTTCTCGGAGAACCGTCCCGGCCTCCTGCCTCAAAAATCGCTAGCCAGTGGCTGCTGATAAAAAACACCAACTAAGATTGAAGTCCGTAGCCGAAGCGGTGTTACTTGCAAAAGAACCAAAAAAAAAAGACAACCAACTTAGGGCGTTTTTCCCGAAAACCCAACCTTAACCCTAAACCCCCCTAGTTAAAATTAAGTTTTATTACAAATTTTGGGGTTCTGTTTTTTCTAAAAAACAGAGCCCAAATTATTTATTTATTTTCCCATTAAACTAACCCTAACCCTAACCCCCTAGTTTTTTTTTCAAGTGACACCGCTTTTGCTATGGACTTCAATCGTAGCTGATGTTCTTTAGCAGCTAGCAAAGAGTACCCATTTTTCTCTGTGTGTGTAAACAATGTATGGATGCAAGCTGTTACTCTTGTGGGCAGATGTGTTAGATACTTATGAGCAACAACGTGTTACATTGTTGTTGACAGAGACAGTACAACACATACCGTGAAAGATTCCTCAAGGAGGAAGAAAGAAAAGAAAAAAAAGAAATAATACTCTGTACTGTTATTTAAATAATACCTGTTGATTTCCTTTCAGGTGTAAAATGAATTGCAAAAAATTGTTCTTTCTCTCTCTCCCATTCATATTTCTGAACTACTCTCTCACATTCTCCGTTTCTCTCTTTCTTGCTCGCACTGTCTGACTCTGTTTCTTTCTCTCTCTCTCCTGCTCTTATCGTCTGACTCTCTCTTCTCTTGCTTGTGTCATCCGACTCCATTTCTCTCTCTCTCTCCCGCTTGTGTCATCCAACTCTATTTCTCTCTCTCTCTCTCCCGTTTGCTCGTGTTGTCCGACTCTGTTTCTCTCTCTCTCTCCCGTCTATATACATATATACATATATATATATTTACCAAACCCCCGAATGAGCAGGATGTGACACCAGGTCATTTTCTTAAACAGTTTTCCTTCTCATAGACTGGTTACCTAGCCATGGTGAAAGAGCCCAGTCTACCCTACTATTTGCACATTGCTGGAGGTAGTATTTGGATGCATACCTTTCCCAAGGGTATTAGCGCTAATGGGAAATGCAAATTGCCTTGTCTAGCATTTGAACTCGGGTCGATGAGTCCATTTCCTATCACTCTAACCATTACACCAGGTATTGGAAATATAACTTTTGCTTTAGATGACCCAATAAGAGTTGACAATGCCATAAAACCAACTAACCAAGTCATCAGTTCTACAGTAGTGAAAAACAGCACAGAGACAATAACAAAGGATAAGCGCTCGATGAGACTCAAACTCATATCTCCTTTTACCTTGAGTCAGTCTGGTTAATTGTACCAGCTGTTTTACCAAGGTATAAGGACCATTGGTTTTTACAGAAGCTTAAATCAAACTTTAATTTATCCCTCAACAGGTAGATACATGTAATTGATACTATTTATAGTAAAGTAATCAGCAAAGTTTTATTGATTATATATTTAATAGATTTTTTATCCATTATCATTTGACTATGTACTGAATGATATATTCATAATTATTACTCGAGTTGAACTGGAAAAAGCTAAACATTTAAAACTGGCCAAATTTCAACTCCGCCCTGTCGGCTGGAGCGTTAGAATACACTGACTGCACCTCTGCAGAGGGGTAAGACTCCTCTAATGGGGCCACCTGTATGCCATGGCTGGTGACCCGTAATGCTTATGGATGGAACCCAGGTGGCTGAGCAGTCCATGACATGCAATACTCCACTTTGGCCTTACTTAGGCTAGACGGTCAGTCGGAGAGACCCCCTCAGATCAATTGGCTGGTCATGTCAAGCCCTACCACCTATATGATTGCCCCAAACCTATTGTCCTTATGGCAAGCCCCAACCCATTATATATGTGCTACAAGGCGATGGCTGAGGGTCTTGTTGTCCTGGGAATGATGTTAAACTCTATCTGATGGTGAGGTTCCAGTTCTGGAGGTTTGGGGAATGTAGAACACCCCTTCATCACCATTGACCCCAGAGTAGTAGTACCTGTTAGGGTGCCATATATGGGTTAAATAGAAAAATGTGTTTATAAAAAAAAAATGAGTATCCATTAAGAGTTAATTTATTTCAAAACTTTGTCAGCATTAAATGACCCACTGAGGTTGATATGCCGTAAAACAAACCAAACCAAATTTCAACTGATTTGGAGGGATCAGTTTTTGTGCACAAGGTTTTGAGTACAGGTACTGAGCCATTTTTTTTTTCTCCATAAAGCTTAGAACCATGTCACCACAAGTGACTCCACATATATATAGTATTATTAAACAGGAAAATTAAAGAACATAATTTTATTTAACAGATACACCCATAAAGAAAATATATTGTATAATATTACTTAGTATAGAACAGGATAATTTATGAGGAAGTGCGTCCTGGTCTTCTGCCTCAAGGGTTGCTGCCTGGTGACTATTAAAATAACCCAGCTCAGTCTATTCAAAACTATCCATCTATCTATCTATCTCAATTTGTTCATATTTATCTATATTACTTTAAATACTAAGATTTTCTTTTATTCATGTTTGTTTAATGTCTTGTTTTTAGTTTAAATAAACAAGAATTACGACAAAAAAAGAAGCGCCCCCCCCCCCAAATACATTTACTTGTCGAAATATCTATCTATCTCCATTTGTTTGTTTATCTATCTATCTATCTATCTCAGTCTATTCCAAACTATATATCCATATTCATTCTAAACAAGAATTACGACAAATTACGATAAATAAACAAGAATTATGACGAGCTGGGGTTGTTATTTTGATAGTCACCGGGTAGCGGTTTTTGAGGCGGGAGACCGGGACGCACTTCCTCATAAATTACCTAGAACAGTTACAAATTAATAGGTGTCCCATCTGTGGGTTAAATAGGTAAAAAAATGAGTATTAAAAAATTGTTTAAAAAAAAAAAATTGTATACCCAGCAAGAATGAATAAAATATAAACGTCTTTGGCATATAAATAACCCAACAAGAGTTGACATGTCGTAAAATCCAACTAACTGACCGACATAGTTTAATATGAGAGTTTTATAATTTGCTTGAAGCATTGTGTATATATTGGTTAGGAGGTTGATTTAGAAGGCTATCACAATGCAGGTGTAAAGAAAAAAATAATAATACGGTAACAATGATGTTGTGTGTTAACCTGTATTTAATATGTATTAATATGTATTGCCAAAATATACCTAATAATTTAGTGTGTATTTTTTTTATTAATTATAAGATTCTAAACTGGCTGTAAACTTTTCCTGGATAATAGTTGTTTATACTCATCATGTGACCTACTTTTCCTGGATAATAGTTGTTTATACTCATCATGTGACCTACTTAGTGTAAGTGTATTATCTGTGGGTCATGCTCTACATTCATCTGCATATCATATGAGGATCAGCTGAAAAATTTATAGACTAAATAAGATAGTCTGACGGCATGTAACTTACAGGGTTTATTTTTCAATTCTTCCATTGGTGTTGCAGTGCTTGGATCCCATTGGTCAATAAAGTCATCAAAACAAACATGACATTGTCATATGAACTTTTCAGCCCACCCCTGTACTTGGTCACAAAGTTTTAAGTTTTAAGGAAATTATCAAATTAAGTGTTTTTTTTTGTTTTTATGTGGAAACTTGTTCCATTAGAAGAGCCTTTATGATGACTGAAAAGTTCATAGATTGACCAAGATACTCTCATAAAATGTGACCAAATGACGTTTATTTTTCAACATAGTCTCCTTTGCAGTTCACACACTTTTTCTATCAGTGTTGTTTGGATCTCATTGTTCAATAGACGGGTGGTCAGAGAGGCCCACTCCAATAAATCAGCTGGTCACGTCAAGCCCTAGCACCTATATGATTGTCCCAACCTTATTGCCCTTATGGCAAGCCCCAACCCCTTTTTATCATATGGATAATAGAAGGCGGTGGCTGCGGGTCTACATGTCCTGGGAAGGACGTTAAACTCTATCTGATGGTGAGGTTCCAGTTCTGGAGGTTTGGGAATGTAGAGCACCCCTTCATCACCATTGCTCCCTGGTCCACTCTGACCCAGAGTTGTAGTACCTGTTAGGGTCCCATCTATGGGTTAAATAGAAAAATGTATTTATAAACAAAATTGTATTATCCATTAAGAATTGATTTATTTCAAAACTTTATGGCATTAAATGACCCACTGAGGTTAATATGCCGTAAAACAAAACAAACCAAACCAAAAAAACACTTTTTCTATCAGTGTTGCTTGGATCTCATTGTTCAATAGATGGGCGATCAGAGAGGCCCACTCCAATCAATCAACTGGTTACATCAAGCCCAAGCACCTATATGATTGTCCCAACCCTATTGCCCTTATGGCAAGCCCCAACCCGTTTTATCATATATGTGCTAGAAGGTAGTGGCTGAGGGTCTTCATGTCATGGGTATGATGTTAAACTATCTGATGGTGAGGTTCCAATTCTGGAGGTTGGGGAATGTGGAGCATCCCTTCATCACCATTGCTCCCAAGTCCATTCTGACCCAGAGTGGTAGTACCTGTTAGGATCCCATCTATGGGTTAAATAGAAAAAGGTGGCTATCAATTGACTGGTTACACCAAGCCATAGTACCTATATGATTGTCCCAACACTAAAAGGTAGTAGCTGAGGGTATTCATCTCTAGGTATGATGTTAAATTCTATCTGATGGTGAGGTTCCAGTTCTAGATGTCTGGGGAATGTGGAGCACCCCTTCATCACTCTGACCATGAGTGGTAGTACCTGTTAGGATTCCATCTATGGATTAAATAGAAAAAAAATGTGTTTAAAACAAATTTTAGTACTCCTCAAAAATGAATAAAACAAAAATGTCTTTGGCATAAAATGACCCAACAAGGGTTGAAATGCCGTAAAATCTAACCAACCAACTCACTCATTGTTCAAAAAAGTCATCAACAGCAGATATGACATCATCATATGAACTTTTCAGCCCACCCTCATATATCTAACATAAGATGTTAAATACACTTCTCTATTTACATATTACCTAACCTTTAAGTTTGCAGTCAGTCTATCTAAATTAATCGGGGTTCTTTTCCTCTTCTTGGATGTTGCTAAAGGTCTTTTTTTAATTTTTTAAATTTTTTTAAACAAGTCATTGTATATTTTCCCACTGTGTCATTCCATGATACTGACTTATAGAGCATTCACAAAACAATTGATAGATGAAGCTTGAAAGAAATATATTTCAAATATTAAATAATATAAAATAAGATAAATAAAATATAAGATAATAAATATATAAAAATGAATATATAAATTCAGAACTTTAGTTAACTTAGAATAAATATATAATATAAAATGATAGAAGATATAAAATGATAAATATAATCTTCTATTAATAATGGAGATTTGCTTCTGGTTTTTGTCCGTAACAAAAATTATGTCACTGCTTACATCGCATTACCCAAAATTGTCATAACAGAATAAATACACTGAAAATTTGAACATGCATCATTAGACAGTCCTCATTGTTTTTTAAAACAAGTTTTAATAAATACATGACTGGTATTATATATCTATATATAGTTTGTTTTATTTTAATATATATTTAAAGTTTACATTTCAAATTGTTTTATTTTTTAATCCTTTAATGAATTTGATGATTTTACTTACTTAGGGTACAGACTCGCTGACATTGAATTTTTTACTCCTACCCCTCAGGCAATGTTTCAAAAATCTATTTTTACATCACCCGGAGGGTGTTTTTTTTATTTTGTACTAGTAATATTAAAGTCTTTTTTTTATTTATTTATTTTTTTTAAGAAGTCCTTGTATATTTTTCTACTGTGTCATTCCAAGATACTAACTTGTGGAGCATTCACAAAACAATTGATAAATGAGACTTCTACCCTATACAGGTGACCTGCCTGGTGTAAATTTATCTTGTCAATTACGGCCTCTACGCTTGTGACTCTTGACATATACAGCAGTTAAAATGGGTATCAAATACACTTTCTCTTTCACATATCGTAATATGAACTTTGTATTTGAAACCAATAATTGTTTTCTTTTGTTACTTAAAGTTTACAGAAATCAAACTATTATCCTTATTTTTATTATATACTATGAGAATTTGTGATGTATTAACTTGTAGCTAACACATGTATTCGTATAATGCATTAGGTTATCTAAAAGAGGGTAACCTAACACAGAATATTCAGTAGGGAAAAGACAAATCAATTACTTGAATTGTTTAGTTACCCTATCGAGTATTAAACAGGCTCATCACTGCTTAACTTTGGTGATCTAGCTGGAACTGGTGCTTTCATCATGAATTGATTGTAATGTTATGAGATTCGATCAATGCATTAGGTTATCCAAAAGAGGGTAACCTAACACAGAATATTCAGTAGGGAAAAGACAAATCAATTAATAAATTATAACATTTAATTATACAATATCATGAAATCAAATTTATTAAAGGAGTAAAAAGAAAAAAAACAATTTGAAATCGAAACTAAGTTCTATTAACTTTGAATATCTATTAAAATAAAACCTAGTAATAAATACATAGTTCCTGTCCCAAAATCCACAAAGTCACAGGGTGTTCAAGGAACATTAAGAAAGGTTTAAGTGGGAAGCACTTACTATTTCTCAGGAAGTCTGGGAATAAAGACAGGCACCATTGGTGGTATCTGCTGAAGAGTGAACAACTCTGTCTGTTGCTTTCAACATAATAATTGAGCCAAGAATTCAGTAATATGAACTTTGTATTTGAAACCAATAATTGTTTTCTTTTTTTTACTTTAAGTTGACAGAAATCAAATTATTATCATCCTTATTTTTACTAAATACTACAAGGATTGAATAGATAAAAAAAAAAACAGTATTAAAAAAAAAATTGAGTACCCAACAAGAATGAATAAAACTAAATGTATTTGGCATAAAATAACCCAGCAAGGGTTGACATGCCATAAAATCCACCAAACCAAATCATTACTTTGAACTCATAGACAAACCAAAGTGCCAATCCATATATGAATAATCCTGTCATTTGTGACATAAACTATGCTAGTATCGTATATCTCCCACAATGAATTACATAAGCGAGCCAAGTCAAACGAGAATGATTGTTTGGTTTGTACAAAGCAAACACAAAACATGCCACACTGTTACAGAATTAACTGATGCAAAATCCAAGTTGCATTGATTGATTGATGCCATTCCTCTGTCCAGCGCTGATGGTTGGGGGTTGGGGTGAGTTGTGTGGGGGTGGTGGTGAGACATCCTAGCACCGGCGGCCCTGCCTATGTCCAATCTAATACAATTTATTTTCTGAGATGTATTAAATCTGCATAAGACCAGATTATTAGGAGAGGCTGGAATTGATTTAGATTACAGGAATTTCTTTACAGTTGTGGACAGGAAAAAAAAAAAAAAAAAGAAAAAAAGAAAATTATCATTCTGAAGGTGTTGAAAATCATGGCAGATTAATACAAAGCACTGCATTTTCACTACTAAAAGCTGAGGCTGTGAATAGAAAAATAAAATGTTCTCTTGGTAATTTATGAGGAAGTGCGTCCCGGTTATCCTGCCTCAAAAATTGCTACCCGGTAACTATCAAAATAACAACCCCAGCTCGTCGTAATTCTTATTTATTTATCGTAATTTGTTGTAATTCTTGTTTAGATATGAAAATGGATATATAGTTTGGAATAGACTGAGATAGATAGATAGACAAACAAAATAATATAGATAGATATGAACAAATGGAGATAGATATTTTCGACAAGTAAATGTATTGGGGGGGGGGGGTCGCATCTTTTTTTTGTATTATGTTTGTTTAATGTCTCGTTTTTAGTTTAAATAAACATGAATAAAAAAAATCTTAGTATTTAACTCTTAACGTCCTATACCACCTCATTCCACCCGGCCAGCAGTCATTCGTTTTCCTAATCTTCCCCAAACAATAGCCTTTATTTAAATATAATATTAAACATATTTAGAAATCTTTGATTTAAGGAATATAACAGGTAACTTTTAATGAAAAGGCCATTTTTAGCCATTTTTTGATAAATCCTTATAGAAATGGGGCTCTGAACTTGGAAAATTCTTAACAGGATGTTAAGAGTTAAAGTAATATAGATAAATATGAACAAATTGAGATAGATAGATATGAAGATGGATAGTTTTTAATAGTCACCGGGTAGCAATTTTTGAGGCAGGAGACCGGAACGCACTTCCTCATAAATTACCATTCTCTTTTTCTCCGAGATGAATATCCATTATATGCACAGCATTTTCTGGTATATCAAACAGCTATTTACTTAGTATAGCTTAGTTGTGACGCAAAACCAGAAGTTTGAGGCTGTGAATGGAAAAATAAAAATGTTCTCTTTTTTTTTTTTTTCCTCTACTGAATATTTTCTATAGGCACAGTACTTTCTGGTAGAGCACCCACCTAGGAATCATAAAGTTCTGGGTTCCATACGAGTCCATGCCAACTAAGCGTATGAGTAGCACAAATTGGGTAATTTGATATGTGAGGTAAAGTGGAGAGCTGAGAATAGATGTGGTGCTCTACTTCAGCACAATCTCCCTGGTCTAGCACTAGGGAAAAGCTGAGGCTGTGAATAGAAAAATGAAATGTTCTCTTTTTCTCTGAGATAAATATCCATTATATGCACAGCATTTTCTGGTATATCAAACAGCTATTTACTTAGTATAGCTTAGTTGTGACACAAAACCAGAAGTTTGAGGCTGTGAATGGAAAAATAAAAATTTTCTCTTTTTTTTCTCTACTCCGAGATGAATATTTTTGTGACGGAGAACGAGAAAGGAAAAAGAGCAAGGCATTGTCTTGCCTGCCGGGATTGAACTCGTGTCCTCCCGCATGCAAAAACAAATGCAATTTGGGCACTGGATGGACACGAGGTTCGTCTGATGTGCCCAGATGTTTGGGTAATTATGTCCATAAATATCAAGTGAGTCGAGCTCTGAGCAGTCAGCTGAAGCAGTCGACTACGACAAGCGCTTTGCGAACGATCCAGTAAAGAAATGGATTTGAGTCCAACAGAAACAAAACTAAATAGGAAATGCGATTTTGAACTGTTAAAGATTATTTCAACTACAACAGATTTTCCAGCTGCTAGACAAAGAATGTGTTGACCAAAAGAAAGTTTGGCTTGGTGAACTCACTTGTTTTTGGTCCCCCCTCAGCAGGAACTTCTTGATTCGAATATTCATTTCCCCCCCTATATTTTCCCACCCTTCTATAATTTTTTTATATGCACAGTACTTTCTGGTAGAGCACCCACCTAGGAATCGTAAAATTCTGGGTTCAATACCAGTCCATGCCAACTAAGTGTATGAGTAGCACAAATTGGGTAATTTGATATGTCCGGTAAAGTAGAGAACTGAGAATAGGTGTGGTGCTCTACCTCAGCACAATCTCCCTGGTCTAGCACTAGGGAAAAGAGGATAGACTCCTTCGCTGCTGGCTAATACTGACAATAGGCCACTCCGCTAACAACAACAAGCTTAGTTGTGACACAAAGCCAGAAGTTTGAGGCTGTGAATGGAAAAATAAGTTTTCTCTTTTTCTCTAGTAAGTAAAGTAAAGTCTTCGGGGCAGCCTAATGTTGGTATCAGCCAAGCAGCGAGGGAGTCTATCCCCTTTTCAATAGCGCTAGACCAAGGAGATTGTTTTTGCGTCTGAGATGGAGTGCCACACCTACCATCAGCTCCTTACTTTATCGGACAGATCTCTGTGCTACTCATACGCTGAGTTGGCGAGGGCGGGTATCTAACTAGGAACCTCGTGGTTTCTAGCCGAACGCTCTACCGACTGAGCTAAAAAAATGAGTTAAAAAAAATGTGCTTAAGAAAAAAAAATTTTTGAATACCCATCAAGAAATGATAAAAACAAACGTCTTGGCATAAAATAACCCAATGAGGGTTGACATGCCGTAAAACCCAACCAAAAATAGTAGTAAAACTCTGAATTTAAGCCTGTCAAACTAAAAAAAAATTGACCTTGTGTCATATCCTGCTCATGCAGAGAGGTTGACAGTGTGTCATATTCTTGAGAGGAAAGATTTCTGTTAGCTAATTTTCTACTCCTTTGTTCCAGTCCACCTTGCCTGCTCGGAATTTTCAGGAAGCTAAAAGTGCTGGAAGCATCGGATAACAAATGAGATAATTACTGTGTGTTTATCAATCAATCGATTTTTATTGTATTTAATCACTAGAAATCTTGATTGCAGATAATCATCTCTTTATCTGTCTGCTAATTGTAAAATTTGGAAAAATTGGTTCTGTCTATTAATATTTAACTATCTCTTCATTTGAGTACTAAGTGACACAGGGTCAGTTTAATGTGTGGGGGAGGCTGCCTCTGGCACATATGTATGGATAAGATTAAAAATTCCTTGGTTCTCATAGTGTTTGTAAGGGCAGTCTCTCTTGTCTGAGGGTTTTTGGTGAATCTTCCGTGTCAGGAGACGCTATTTTGGTCACGTGACACAGGAACGCATGGAGAGATGCTTTTTCCGTGCACTGAACAAGCCTGGACGTGCTTGCATCTCTCTCCAACAGACACCTATGGTGCATACCAGACGCTACAGCCTCTACTTACAGTAAGTGGTTACCACTTTGTCTATTAACACTATTGTGTATGTTTGAGAGTGGCATTAAATAGCCTGGGGAACTTTGTTCCCTCCTAATATGTTATATTAAAGTTATATAAATGTAACTAACGTGTTTGTTTTCCTAACTGAAGTATTCCGTATTGGGTACTTATCCTTTAAGTAGCCCAATGTTTTATAAGAACCAGAGTTAACACTCTGTGGACATCTTATGTTATGTACTGAGTCTTTCACAGTACCAAATCTATATAACGTTGTATACCCTTTCTTACTTCTTACTCTGGTCGTATTTTTCTGGCTGGCTTTGGTTCTATCTTCTTGGCTTGGTCTAGTGTCTGGTGTTGACTTTGATATATCTTCTAAGGGGATTTTGGGTCTGGTCTTCTATGGGGATTGCTCTTTATCAGAAGCCCTGTGTCATTGTTAGTTTTTAGGTAATAAACACAAGACTTCGATTTACGTTGATGTTACTTTATTTGTAAACCCCCAAACCAGACGTCTGCGCAGATCCTTACATCTTGCTAGCTCGGCTTCTAACTTCTAACTGACTTAAACTTACTATATCCTTAAACCAGAACAGGGTTTTCTATCCTTCCGGTTCTCACGATTTATCCCCGGAAGGTGAGAGTGAGGTCAAGCGCTGTCACTCACTCTCAAGGCCATCAGCTGCACTAATTGCCATTATGATTTCTACACTATTGCCATAAATATTAGGTATCTAATAATTATGTAACACTTATAGTGTCATTAAGGTGTCAGACTACTTGGACATTTCTGTTTGGTTCAATGTGGAGCTATTGCATTAGGGTCAGAATTTCGGAGGATCAGGCATCATTCAAGTTGAATGAACAGTGGTACAACATGCTTTGTGACAAGAAAATCATAGAAATATGGCACAAACCTTAATACGTAATTTCAATGGTTATTAATAATACTAGCAAATATATGCACCCTCCGGGTGCAAGTATTTAAGTTTTGATATAATAAAATATCATATTAAATTAGAAAGGCTAATGAAACTGACTAAGAATGCAGATAAACAGAGGGGGTATAATCGAAAAATAGAACAACTTTGAAACTAACTATTCCATCATTTTCCATTACTCCCCTCTTTCATTGGTAAAATTTTCCTAATTTAACTATTTAGTTAAAAAATAGGAAGTAAAGGATAATATTACAGTTATTTCTTTCTTGTAAATAAATTTCTTTTAAGATTTATCCACGAGATTTTTGTATATATTTCTTAAGATAAAACCAAACAATTAGAAATCAATAATACCAAGCACATATTTATTAAAATTAAAATTTTAAATATCAATATGCAAATTAGCCTTCTCGTTCAAACTGTAAACCGCTTTTTGTTGTATATATAAATACAATTGCATGTTATTAGTACGTAGATATGGTCAACAGTATTAATAATGTAAAACAATTTTTATTAATAACTGAAGGTTTAAAAGAATGAAATCATGGAGAATTTGACGTAAATAATTAAGGGAATTGTGACTTGAGTACTAGTATAGTTTCGGTTACAGACAGAAAAACACACAATCTCCATTATAATAATATTTAAAAATTGTATCCTACATACGCACTAGTATTTAAACCATTTAATTTATTAAATTTCATTTACTGTTTTATTGTTTGAATTTAGTTTTGTTGTTCGGAAAGCTGAATCTTTTCAATTTATGCTTCTCTATATCTGTGTTTTCGTGTACGTGTTAAGGGAATTAGCATATGTTGTTAAGCATCGAATTTTAGCAAGTAAATAATTTAATTCAGTTTTCTTTCTGCTAGACTTGATACCTAGCCAACGTCAAAGAGCCTGGTCTGTCCTACTATTTACCCATAGCTTGAGGGAGAGTAGTTTGATGCATACCTTTCACAAGGGTATTAGTGCTATGTGAAATGCAAACAGCCATGTCCAGGATTTGAACTCGGGTCAACGAGTCCATTTCTTACGACTCTAGCCATTACATCATGCGCCGCCGTACATATATATCCAAACTTTTTCTTTGGTCCTATCTTGGGCTAGACGGGCGGTCGGAGAGGCCCTCTCCGATCAATCGGCTGGTCAAATCAAGCCCTAGCACCTAAATGATTTTCCCAACCCTATTGCCCTTATGGCAAGCCCCAACCCCTTTTTATCATATGGGTGATAGAAGGCGGTGGCTGCGGGTCTACATGTCCTGGGAATGACGTTAAACTCTATCTGATGGTGAGGTTCCAGTTTTGGAGGTTTGGGGAATGTGGAGTACCCCTTCATCACCATTGCTCCTTGGTCCACTCTGACCCGGAGTGGTAGTACCTGTTAGGGTCCCATCTATGGGTTAAATAGAAAAATGTATTTATAAAAAAATTGTATTATCCATTAAGAATTGATTTATTTCAAAACTTTATCGGCATTAAATGACCCACTGAGGTTGATATGCCGTAAAACAAACCAAACCAAACTTTTTCAATTCATGTACCTCTTTTCTGTGTTTTTACATACATGTTCAGAGAATTAGCATATGTTGTTCAACATTGAATTTTAGCAAATAATAATAAGAATAATAATAATAAGAATAATAATAATAAGAATAATAATAAGAAGAATAAGAAGAATAATAAGAATAAGAATAATAAGAATAAGAATAATAAGAATAATAATAATAATAATAATAATAATAAGAAGAATAATAATAAGAAGAATAATAATAATAAGAATAATAATAATAATAATAAGAATGTTTGAATTGTTTTGTTCAATACCATTTTATTGCTGAATGAAGTGGGTTACTTTTACCTTTTTTTTAACCGTCACATTTATATAAACCTTTTGCAAATATTTGGTTAACTGATCAATGTTTTATATTGAAAAATCTATAAGACTTTTCAAAAACAGACAGACTTTCAAGCTTCTATTTTAAAATAGATAATACAATAATCATATTAAGAATACTTTTCTAGTTACCCAACAAAAAGAAATAAGTAAATTCTTTCCCAATTTTTATTTCTTCGATAAATTCTTGTCGTATAATTGAAGTACACCTATTTCTTTGCATTGATCTGCAAAGTGGTTTGATTGTTGCCAACAGGATAGACAGAATCGGTGAATTTGAATTTCAGTTAAGGTTGCTTGTATTGACTTTACAAGAAAAATAAGACATGAAAATCTATTTGGTTGATTTGAATGATTTTGATATTTCGGACTGTTGTCCTCATCTTTATTGTGTACTTTTGAGATTTACAAATGCTGGACATTTTTCAGTAGAATTTCAATGCTATTTCAATTTTTAAATATCTTTTGAAAATAAATCAAATCTTAATAATTCTTAATTAATCTCATAATTTTTGCACAAAAAGCAAGAACTGGTGATATTTAATGTGTGTGTAAACATCTTCACCTGATGAATGCATCGCATGAAACCAATATGGTTGTGAATGTTCCTTTGTCACCCAATAAATAGATATGTAAAACCTATATATGAAACCAATATGGTTGTGAATGTTCCTTTGTCACCCAATAAATAGATATGTAAAACCTATATATGAAACCAATATGGTTGTGAATGTTCCTTTGTCACCCAATAAATAGATATGTAAAAAAAACTATATATTTATCTTATTATATAACAGCTCTATTTTATATTGAGCACTCTACCAATTAATACTGCCTTTGGTACACCATTCCAGCAAAAGCTGAAATAGTGACCATCTCACACTACAGTGTGTATATATATATATATATATATATATATATATATATATATATAATTTGTTAGAAATTGTTTTATTTTCATAGTTTCATCTGGACCTACATACATACATACATACAAACTGCATTTTATATATGTATAGATAATCAAGACAACTAGCCTATTAATGGGCAAAAACCCTGGTGTATTGATTTGTTTATTTTGAGATTTACAAATGCTGGATATTTATAAGTAGAATTTCAATGCTATTTCTATGTATATTTTAATTTTTAAATAACTTCATATATAAATCAGATCTTCATAATTTTTGCACAAAAAGCTGGAACTGGTGATATCTAATGTCTATATATATTTACTTTGTTGTTAATTGTTTTATTTTTGTAGTTTCATCCGGACATACACACCAACTGCCCTTTATATATGTACTAGAAGCAGCTACCCACCATTGCCTGGGTAGAGGGGATAATAAAGTCTTGAAGATCCATTGATTGTTTTGGTCTTACATAATTGATTTATGTTTTAATCACGAACACAACCAATGACTTTCCCTCCTCTTACTATTCAAATCCTAATTTTTAAATATCTTGCCAGATATAACTAAGATCTTCATTATTTTTACACAAAAAGCCAGCTCTGGTGATAGTGAATGTGTACATATATTTACTTTGTCATTAATTGTTTTATTTTTGTAGTTTCCTCCCAACATAAACACATACATACATACACACAAAATTTTGTAGTTTCCTCCCAACATAAACACATACATACATACACACAAACTGTCCTTTATATATAACTCAAGCGTAAACGCAACGCTCTTCTCTATAAGGAATGGAGCACTCTGTGACAGGCTTTACACACAAAGCGATGTGTGTATTAAAACAGTTAAAAATCCCCTTCCCATTCTGTAAGTGAAGACAGCCCAATGGTTAAGGTGCCGGACTGACACCCAACCAACCGGCTGTAGGTAGCTTACAAAATGTCTAGCCACACTGAAGAGACTTGATAAGTCGAAACACTAGTGTGGATGACCATATATATATATATATATATATATATATATATATATATATATATATATATATAATCACACAGATAAACACAACCTCAGATTCTGTTCAGATTTAAAAAATAAAAAAATATAAAAAAATTTTTTTACAAATGAATTTAATTTTAGATTTAAATAACTCATAAGGGTTTCTCTGAATGAGATGAGGCTTGAAGATTAGTATTATATGCGTTATTAGGACTATTGTCCCCATCTTCATTGTTATTTGTACAACGTTTCGGCTGATATGCCCTCCGGCCTTCTTCAGGTATTTCTTGTCGGACTCGGGAACCTTCTTTTCGAACTCAGGAACTTTCTTGTCGTAATCGGGAGCCATCATGGAACTTTGAACCTAACTCTTTATTTATTCCATGGGGGTATCCTGTTCTCATTCTGCCGTGGAATAAATAAAGGGTTAGGTTCAAAGTTTCGTGATGGCTCCCGATTACAACAAGAAAGTTCAGAGTTCAAAAAAAAGGTTCTCGAGTCCGACAAGAAATACCTGAAGATGGACAGAGGGTATATCGGCCGAAACGTTGTACAAATAACAATGAAGATGGGGACAATAGTCCGAATAACGCAGATAATACTAACTCATAAGGCATTGATATACCATTAAACTAAACTATGCAATAACCAAGAAATAGGATTTCCATATAACTTGCTCTTAGTAAAAAAAAAGTAAAGTCGTCGGGGCGGCCTAAAGTCAGTATCAGCCAATAGCGCTAGACCAAGAAGATTGTTTTAGCATCTGAGGTGGAGCGCCACACCTACCATCAGCGCTTTACTTTACCGCACATATCCCTGTGCTACTCATACGCTGAGTTGGCGAGGACCGGTATCAAACTAGGAACCTTGTGGTTTCTAGCTGAACGCTCTACCGACTGAGCTAACTCGGCCATTGCTCTTAGTACAGCACCTGTTTTAGACAATTCCTTATTGTATAGCTAGTAGCCCCCCCCCCCCCCCCCCCCTTGGCGCCCTTCTCTGCAAGAGTTGCCTTGTAAGCTTCTTGTAAGATTCCCAGAGGAATCAACATGACGCTTTTGAAGTCTGGAATTAAAAGGTGGGAATTATCTGATAAAGTTGAAGCGACGTTTCATTTGTTTGTGATCTCCGATGTTATTGACAATTCTTGGAAATCCCTTAGGAATTCCGCTTATTCTTCTGTCTTTGAGGTTCTTGGTCTTACAATCAGGAAGTACCAGGAATGGTTCAATGATGATAATACAAAAGGTAAGATGCATAATGTGCATAAATTAGGGACCTATGATATATATATATGTATATATAAGAATATATAAATATACATTAGTTTGTGTGTGTTTGTCTAGAATTTATTAATATTTAAAAAATACTATGTGCTTTTGGAAGTCCGTAAATTGTTAAGTATGTTTCTATGATTTGTTAAAAATATCTTTTTGTTTTTAATAGTTCTGTTTTAGCATCTTCACTAAACTTTTTCAAGATTATTTTGATTTGAAAGAGATTGTTGTTGGGATGTCTTCCCATATTGGAAACAGTTAAATCAAAAGAAACTTCTCAAATCAATACATTTCTTGTTTTGTAATATTGAATTTGATTTGAAAGGAGAAGAAACCAACCACTTTGGCAAATTTAACATCTTCCAGTGACAATCAATACTGTTTTTCAGTATAGGTATTTACTTGGCTAAGTAAATAATTATTTTTAAATAAATAATTATATTTAAGTGGCTAAGTAAAAATTTGTATATTTAATAATTATTTAAATAAATAATTATATATAAGTGGCTAAGTAAAAAATATCAATTAAATAATTCTCAAATCAATACATTTCTTGTTTTGTAATATTGAATTTGACTTGAAAGGAGAAGAAACCAACCACTTTGGCAAATCTTCCAGTGACTATCAATACAAATCAATACTGTTTTTCAGTATAGGTATTTACTTGGCTAAGCCAAGTTTAGAAAATAATTAAAGTTGATTAATTGCAATCATTTCCAACATTTTGTGTACGTTCATCTTCTCAATCTCTATGTGCAGAATATATGTAACGTTGTTTATATATTGTCACAGTATCAAAAGCGATATATTCACCGTCCTAAAAATGTCTTCGGCACGTGGCGGTCATCTTGTTGATAAAAATTACAACGCGAGAAATATGTAGTCACAACTGCTAGCCTTTATTACTAGGGTAGGCTCGTCTCGTGGGCTGTATCGGAGAGGAGGAAAGGCAGAGTGAAAGAGAGAGAGAACACTAATAAATTACTGTGACCCCATACTAGGCACCAGAGGCCCGTCCGTTCCCCTATGCGTCCGAAAGAAAAAAGAGGCCGGTACCTTTCTTCGTTGTTCCACGTGACTTCCGGTTCCAGCCAACACCCGAAACTTCCGGTTGACACTCAATTCTCCATTCAGGGTCACGCTCCGGTCAAATTGTTTTGTGTTCATTACTCTTTTTAAAACCTTTACTCTCTCACTTATTTCTTTCTTTCTCCCCCTTCCATTAGTATAGTCCTTACCAAATGCAATATTGCTATATATGATGGACGGTCGATCACATCTCTGGGTTAAATAGAAAAAACTTTTAAGTTTAAGAAATGTGTTTAAAAAAAAAAAAATTGAGTTTAAAAAGAAAATGTTAAATACCCATAAAGAATGAAACAAACTGTCTTCGGCATAAAATAACTCAACAAAGGTTGATATGCCATAAAAACCAACCAACCAATCAGTTTCCTTCTAGACAAGTTGCCTAACTAACTGAAGTTAAAGAACCCAGTCTGTCCTCTTTAACCTTGGCTAGGTAATTCGTTTAGGAGAAGGAAAACTCTGAATTTAAACCTGTTCAACTCCAATTAAAAAAAATTGACCTTGTGTCACATCCTACCCATGTGGAGGATTGGTAAATATATATACACTATTTCACTACCCCTGACCTTGCATTCAACCTCACTCTCATGAGTGTACAGAGTTTAATGTGGGATAATTCTGTTACTAACAGTCAGGGTTTTTTTTCTTTCTTCTTTTCAATGCCTAGGTATTGGCTCTTTTCTAACCTCTGATTTGTGATCACATTATATTGAGTTTAATGAACCCAGCCAACACTAGGTAGCCACTTCTAGTGTAGGATTATTCTCAGAGTTACTATAATAGTCAGGGTTTTATTTATTTATTTTTATTATTTACTGCCTGGGTATTGGCTTTTTTCTAACATCTGCTTTGATCACATTATATTGAGTTTAATGAATTGAAAAAGGTATCAGTGAGATAAAGGTCAAAGTCGCTTCACTGTCATTTGTACCTTTTTAATTTGTTTAAACTGTGTTGAGAAATTTGTACAAATGTCAAGTGTTTTTCTTTATAAGTAGAATAATTCTGTTTTGGAAGATAAAATATATTTCTGATAGAGAATCTAATCAGATACCTGAAATCTAATCAGATACCTGAAATGATCCGGATTCATTTATTTGTATTATAGGGTTTTACAATCTTAAGCTTATACAGTGTATTTTATGTATTTACACATTTATATTATGGTGTGTGTATTTACACATTTATTTATGTTATGGTGTGTGTATTTACACATTTATTTATATTATGTGTGTGTATTTACATTTATTATATTATGGTGTGTGTTTACACTTTATTTATATTCTGGTGTGTGTGTTTACACATTTATTTGTATTCTGGTGTGTGTATTTACACATTTATTTGTATTCTGGTGTGTGTATTTACACATTTATTTATATTATGGTGTGTGTATTTACACATTTATTTATATTATGGTGTGTGTGTTTACACATTTATTTGTATTCTGGTGTGTGTGTTTACACATTTATTTGTATTCTGGTGTGTGTGTTTACACATCTATTTGTATTATGGTGGTGTTTTACAATCTTAAACTAATACAGTGTGTTTTATGTATTTCCACAACCCTTCTGCCATCCCTTTTGGCTGGGGCTGTAGAATATGCCAACTATACCTCTGCAGAAGGGTAACCCCCCACTCGAGGTGACCTGTTTGCCATGGGTGGTGACCTGTGATGCTTAACGATGGAATTCTGGTGCCTATTGAAGTAAGTCAGTTAGACAGTCAACAATTAGTTTGAGCAATATGACTGGCCAAGCACAACTGGACCAGTGTCAAGACCACTGCTACTTATGGGAATCCAGAACAGTCCACCCATGCATTTGGGTGAGTCCACTCCCGGAGTCCTGATTGGCTGCTTGGTTTGTGGGGCCCTCTGAGGCTCCATAAATCCTGCCACTTTTCAGTGGTCTTTACGGCATCTCAGAATCGTATTCAGTTACGACTGTTTGCCGTCCTACCAATTCGACGGTAATTGGACTTAGTATTGAAGAGAGCCTCCTCTAATCAATCGGTTGGTCACGTCGAGCCCTAGCACTTATATGATTGTTTCAACCCTAATCCTTTATCATATAAGTGCTAGAAGGCGGTGGCTGAGGGTCATAGTGTCTTCTAGTGGTGAGCTTCCAATTCTGGAGCTCTGGGGAGTATGAAGTACTCCTTCCTTGCTATTACTCCCAGGTCCACTCTGATCTGGAGCGGTAGTACCTGTTTGGGTCCCAAAAAACGAGTTTAGAATGATGTTTAACTCTTAAAGTCCTATATCACCTCATTCCACCCGGCCAGAAATCACATTTCCTAATCTACCCGAAATGATAGCCTTTGTTTTAATGTAATATTAAACATATTTAGAAGTCTTTGATTTAAGGGAAATATCTCAGGTAACTTTAAATGAAAAGGCCATTTTTTGATAAATCCTTATAGGAATGGGGCCTGGATTTAGAAAATTCTCAACAGGATGTTAAGAGTTAAAAAAAAATGAAATACCTATCAATAATGAATAAAACAATGTTTTCAGGATAAAATGACCCAAGGGTTGACATGCCATAAAATCTAACCAACCAACAACCCCTCTGCCATAGATAGGATGTGACATTCATGTATATAAAGAAAGTGAACAGAATTTTTTTCTCTTATGGAGAAGGTCAGAGATTATACTGATTATAAAAGTAAAGTCGTCGGGGCAGCCTAAAGTTCGGTATCAGCCAGTCAACGATGGAGTCTATCACCTTTTCAATAGCGCTAAACCAAGGAGATTGTTTTGGCATCTGAGCTGGAGTGCTACACCTACCATCAGCTCCTTACTTTACCGCACAGATCCCTGTGCTACTCATACGCTGAGTTGGCGAGGACCGGTATCGAACTAGGAACCTTGTGGTTTCTAGCCGAATGCTCTAACGACTGAGCTAACCCAGCCCCTTTGTTTGAAAAATTATGTGAACTACAACAACGAATGAAGGAGGAATGAAGGCATCTCTAAATTACCACTGCTATTTCCATGCAACCTGTTATTGTATCTCTTGACTCCTTTGCTTTTTGGTCTTCATTTGAATAAAACACCATTGAGCTATCCTATAATAGTTGTAGATTGCATAAATAGAATTTTTATTGTGTTATACCAATGCTGAGGGCCGGGTTAGCTCAGTCGGTAGAGCATTCGGCTAGAAACCACAAGGTTCCTAGTTCGATACCGGTCCCTGCCAACTCAGACCAAGGAGATTGTTTTGGCGTCTGAGGTGGAGTGCTACACCTACCATCAGCTCCTTACTTTACCGCACAGATCCCTGTGCTACTCATACACTGAGTTGGCGAGGACCGGTATCGAACTAGGAACCTTTCAGGATAAAATGACCCATGATATTTCTTATTGAGATGTCCCCTACTGGCTACGGTGAAATAGAATCTTCTACTTACATAAAATATAAGCTCTTTTGTTCTTTTCTTTATGTCTATACTCTTTATTCATTTTGTGTGTAAGTGTACATGGTAGGTGTGTCTGTGGGGTGGGGGTTACAGAGCAATTTATTTTTCCAATCATCTTGTAGATGTTCTTATAGTAAAACGATTGCATTGTTGCACTTATTATTGCTGCCTTGGTTTCATGTTACACAGCTTATGTTGCTTTTGGGGACTGGTCAGTCTTAAGAGTTAGATCCGAATACAAGACGGGTCAAGAAATCTCTTGGGAATTGGTCACATGTTGTCTGGAAAAACAGAAGCCAAACATTTCCAATTGAATAGGTCTAAACTTCTTAAACCGATACCAAACATGCTTGCTTCACTTTACAAATCCAAACTAAAAGCAAAGTTGTTTTAGGTACGTGTGTGTATCTCCTGTAACTAGCAAGGCGACCAGGAATTCCACAAAGCTCTGCGCGGATACTGGATGCCGCGCAGAGGACCTCCCAGGAGCAATGAATGATAGGGAAGGTTGGCGAGAGATTGTCAAGGATATATTTTGAGTAATAATATATTTAGAAGGCAAAAATAAATTTTTTTACATTTACCCCCCTCCCCCCCGCCAAAAAAAAATCGAAGACCCATGGAATTTCTGTGTGTTTAGTTAATTATTATAAAAATAATTCAGTAAATATCCAATTATTGTGTGCTGACTTACTATCAATAATTGATAATATTTAGCTCAGTCAGTAGAGCGTCCAGCTAGGAACCACAATGTGTTCTGGGTTTAATACCGGCCCTCGCCACCCTCAGCATATGAGTAGCACAGGGATCTGTGTGGTAAAGTGGGGAGCTGATTGTAGGTGTGGTGCTCAACCTCAGACACCAAAACCAAAACTAGTGCTAGTGAAAAGGGGATAGACTTCTTCGCTGTCTGGCTGATACTGACTTTAGGTCACCCCAATGACTTTTTAATTTTTTTAATTGTCAATTTGGCCTCGTATTGTCTATTTATTGACTTCCTTGCACATATTGTAGCAATATTCTTTGATCTAGAGAAGGCATATGAGACGACTTGAGTATGTATCATGAAGCATGATGGCATCATGAAGGATACGACTTGGAAGTATGCATCATACGTCATGGTCTTGGAAGTATGGCATCATGAAGGCATACGACTTGGAAGTATGGCATCATGAAGGCATACGTTTGGAAGTATGGCATCATGAAGGCATACGTCTTGGAAGTATGGCATGGGCATCATGAAGGCATACGTCTTGGAAGCATGGCATCATGAAGGCATACGTTTGGAAGTATGGCATCATGAAGCATACGTCTTGTAAGTATGGCATCATGAAGGCATACGTCTTGTAAGTATGGCATCATGAAGGCATATGTAAGTAGCATCATGAAGGCATCGTCTTGAAGTATGTCATGAAGCATACGTCTTGAAGGCATACGTTTGGAAGTATGGTACCATGAAGGCATACGTCTTGGAAGTATGGTCATGAAGGCATACGTCTTGGAAGTATGGCATCATGAAGCATACGTCTGGAAGTATGGCATCATGAAGGACCTACATAACATGGGATTAAAAGCAGGCTACCAAACTTTATAAAAGCTTTTCGGAAATTCCGAGTCCGAATCGGATCAACCCTGTCAAACATACAAAATCAAGAAGAGGGAGTCCCTCAGGGGAGTTAATATTGATACTCCCTCAGGGGAGTATACTATCAGTAACCCTCTTCAACATAAAGAAAAAAAAAAGGTTTAATTAAAAAAAATTCCTTGCACAAGAGAAAGAAATCTATACATAATATAAAGGGCTGTTGTATGTCTATGTATGTCTGGAGGAAACTTCGAAAATAAAACAATTAACAACAAAGTAAATATATATACACATTAAATATCACCAGGGCTTGGTTTTTGAGCAAAAATAATAGAGATTTGATTTATATTCGTGAAGATAATTAAAAAATAAAATTTAAATAACAGCATGGATTTTTTTTTGTTTAATATTTTAAATAGACATTAACATTTCTTTTTAGAGTAGCTGGCTCAATGCAAGGTCTATTTTTTTACATGGGGTTTTAATTGGGGCGTCTCACGAGGATTCAAATCACGATTAAGTAATAATGGATCTGCAGGACTAACTTAAAAATATCCCCCTCTACTCAGGCGACGCCGGGTAGCCACTGCTAGTAGAAAATCTAGTTTAATCCTGAAAATAATTCAGTAAATATACAACTGTTTAAATTGACTTTTGATTGATAATTAATTACCCAATTAATTTCTCATTGTCAAACTGACTTTTGGTCATTCTATCAAAGTTGTTTTTTTTTTTTTTTTTTTATTGCTTTTATATCTATTATCGCTAATGTCAGGTCATTGGCAGTATTATTCTCATCTGAATTTCTGAAAAGTAGTTATCTATACTAACAAAAGTATTCACTCCCTAGGCACAAGTATTTAAGTTTTAATGTAATAAAATATTATATTAAATTAGACTAACACAACTAAATAATATTTCCCTGAATGTTTGAGATGAGGCTTGATGATTATGATTATCTGTGTTATTCGGACTATTGTCCTCATCTTCATTGTTATAAACGTTGTACAGATAACAATGAAGATGAGGACAATAGTCCGAATAACGCAGATAATACTAACAACTAAATAAGAACAAATATAAAAAAAGAAGTTGGCAGTATTTATTGTTGGTATCAGCCAGACAGTGAAGGAGTCTATCCCCTTTTTGCTAGCACTAGACCTGGGAGTTTTTTTTGTTAATGTTTTTTTTTTTTTTTTTTTTTTTTTTTTTTTTTTTTTTTCTGAGGTGGAGCGCCATGCCTCCCGTCAGTTCCTCACTTTACCACACAGATCAAATTACCCAATTTGGGCTACTCAGTTGAGTTGGTGGGGACCAGTCTTGAACTTGGAACCTTTCAATTTCAAGGCAGGTACTCTACCAGCTGAGCTAAACCAGACCCTAATTTTAATTGATTTATATATAGAATTATATATAGGATTGCTTTTAATACGTTTGAGAATAACATAGTATTAGAAATCAGTAACAGCAAATAATTATTTATTAAATCCAGCTTTGTTAATATCAGTATGCAAATTATTCCCACCATATACTATGGAAATCTTTATTTCTTAGAGATATATATAACATATTTCAGGATTTTAAATGCATTAATAATATGGGCTGTTTTACTGCAAATCTAACTTGGCTAGACTTTAATAGAGACATCGTTAATAGATAAGATGCTAATTAAGATTAAATAATGACTATTTCATAATTGTTAAGAATATAACTTAAATAACTATGGAAATCATGACATGAGTGGTGACGTAGTTTCGGTTACAGTTACATAATCTGCTAGGACCAGTTTAGCTCAGTCGGTAGAGCATTTTTCTAGGAATTGCAAGGTGCCTGGTTCAATACCAGCCCTCACCAACTCAGCATATGAGTAACACAGTGATCTGAGTGGTAATGTGAAGAGCTGATAGTAGCTGTAGCACTCTACTTCAGATGCAAAAAAAATCTCCTTGGTCTAGCACTAATGAAAAGGGGATAGACTCCCTCGCTTTAGACCACCATGTTGACTTTTTACTTTACATAATCTTCATTATAATAACTAGCAAAATAAAAAAAACGCCCCGGCGATGTAAAAATAGATTTTTGAAACATATTGCCTGAGGGGTGGGAGTAAAACTTTCAATGTCAGCGAGTTTGTACCCTAAGTAAGTAAAATCATCAAATTCATTAAAGGATTAAAAAATAAAACAATTTGAAATGTAAACTTTAAATATGTATTAAAATAAAACAAACTATATATAGATATATAATACCAGTCATATATTTATTAAAACTTGTTTTAAAAAACAATGAGGACTGTCTAATCTTGCATGTTCAAATTTTGAGTGTATTTATTCTATATTATGATGATTTTGGGTAATGTGACGTAAGCAGTGACATAGTTTTTGTTACAGACAAAAACCGGAAGCGAATCTCCATTATTAATAGATATTACTCATTCTCAATGTGGGTTGAGGGAAGTGTAAAGATCTCAAAGGGTCATCAGGAAAAGGGTGGTGGAAAGATCTAAGGAGGTTGTCAAAATAGGGTTGAGGGTGGTGGAAAGATCTAAAAGGATCTGCAGGAAAAGTGGTGGTAGCGGTAGTGGAAAGATCTAAGAGTATATTGTGAAAGAAGGGAGTCAATAGT
This sequence comes from Doryteuthis pealeii, assembly GCA_023376005.1. Classification (NCBI taxonomy): domain Eukaryota; kingdom Metazoa; phylum Mollusca; class Cephalopoda; order Myopsida; family Loliginidae; genus Doryteuthis; species Doryteuthis pealeii. The sequence continues at coordinate 3,677,636 of CM042173.1, forward strand.
TAGATGATATTAGAACAAAGATAAGATATATTTTTAAAAATCTATATGACAAATATTTGTGTATTTTTCCAACTCCCCTCCTACCACCACCAGAGCAAGAAGTGACGTCAATGTTAATTCATATATCCATAAAAGAGAAGGAAAGAAATACTGACATGTTTGCCCTTTGATCTTTGTCACCCCATATAGAGCCCTGTTTGAGATATTACTTATATTAGCAAGAATAGGAAGCGTGTAGTGTGATGGTTAAAGTCATGGGAAATGGACTCGTTGCCCCGAGTTCAAATCCTGGACGTGGTAATTGCATTTCACTTGGCACTAATACCCTTGGGGAAGGTATGAAACCTACTCTCCCTTCAGCTATGGGTAAATAGTAGGGCAGACTGGGCTCTTTAACCTTGGTTAGGCAACCAGTCTAGGAGAAGGAAAACTCTGAATTCAAACCTGTTGAACTCTGCTTAAGAAATTGACCGTGTGTCGCATCCTGCTCGTGCGGAGGGGTTGGTAAATATATATATATATTAGCAAGAATATGCGCCCTCCGGATGTAAGTATTTAAGTTTTAATGTAAGTAATGTAAAGTCGTCAGGGTGGCCAAAAGTCGGTATCAGCCAGACAGCAAGGGAGTATATCCCCTTTTCAATAGCACTATACCAAGGAGATTGTTTTGGCATCTGAGGTGGAGTGCCACACTCACCATCACTTTACTGCACAGATCCCTGTGCTACTCATAAGCTAAGTTGGTGAGGGCCAGAATCAAAACTGGAACCTTGTTTCCTAGTTGGACGCTCTACAGACTGAGTTAAAGGAAAGACTAATGAAATAAGAACACATATAAAAAGATTACTTATTTTAATCCATTTTCTATATAAAATCATTCATAGGATTGATTTTAATACATTGGAGAATAAAACAATAATATTAGAGATCAATTAGACCAAGTAATTATTTATTAAACCCGATTTTGTTAAAACCAGTATGCAAATTAACCGCACCATATATTATGGAAACCTTTATTTCTTGTCATATATATATATTAGCAAGAATATGCGCTCTCCGGATGTAAGTAATAAAGTTTTAATGTAAGTAATGTAAAGTCGTCAGGGTGGCCAAAAGTCGGTATCAGCCAGACAGCAAGGGAGTATATCCCCTTTTCAATAGCACTATACCAAGGAGATTGTTTTTGGCATCTGAGGTGGAGTGCCACACTTACCATCACTTTACTGCATAGATCCCTGTGCTACTCATAAGCTGAGTTGGTGAGGGCCAGTATCAAAACTGGAACCTTGTGTTTCCTCGTTGGACGCTCTACAGACTGAGTTAAAGGAAAGACTAATGAAATAAGAACACATATAAAAAGATTACTTATTTTAATCCTATTTTAATTTATTTTCTAAATAAAATCATTCATAGGATTGATTTTAATACATTAGAGAATAAAACAATATTAGAGATCAATAATACCAAGTAATTATTTATTAAACCCGATTTTGTTAAAACCAGTATGCAAATTAACCACACCATATACAATTATGTAAACCTTTAGTTCTTAGTGATATATAAGACATATTACAGGATTTTAAATGCATTAATAACATGGGCTGTTTTGAGGAAAGTAACTCAGATTTTTATAGATATTGTCAATAAATTAGATTTATTCTGTGTTCATGATTTTCACTATAAATTAGATATTCATTGATAAACTTACACATTTCCTAAGGGTATTTTGACATAAGCCATGACATAGTTTTGACAGACACCGAATTTCCATTATAATAAGATATATTAATAGGTAATCCTTAACTTTTTCCTTGTAAATTCCTACCATAAAATAAACTGAACCTCATTTTATGTCCGGGTTTTTGCAATAAATGTTTTATTTTTCTTGTACCGTTATTTTACAATACTGAATATATTTTCTTTATTTGCAAGAAAAATAAAACATTTATTGCAAAAACCCGGACATAAAATGAGGGTTCAGTTTATTTTATGGTAGGAATTTACGAGGAAAAATTAATAGGTAATCCTTAATATTGTAGTATATATCAACCTAACTGGAGTATAAGGTGTGAATCTTTTGAGTAGTTTAGTTTAACACTCAACTCTTTGCCAACCAAATTTCCCTGGTATTTTTTACCTGTACTAGCAAAATAAAAAAACTACCTCTGGGCGATGTAAAAATAGATTTGAGGGGTAGGAGTTAAAAATTCAATGTCAGCGAGTTTGTACTCTAAGTAAGTAAAATCATTCTCTAGATATATAAAACTTGTTTAAAAAAACAATGAGGACTGTTTAATGTTGCATGTCAAATTTTGAGTATTTATTCTATGTTATGACGATTTTGGGTAATGTAACGTAAGCAGTGACATAGTTTTTGTTACAGACAAAAACCGGAAGCGAATCTCCATTATTAATAAGATATATCTATTTATGTGTGTGTAGATCTGTGTGTCTAAGTGTGTAGATATAATTCTTCCCTTAGACCTTTTATAAGTAAGTAAAGTTGGCGAAGTGACCTATTGTCAGTATCAACCGGACAGTGGGGGAGTCTATCCCCTTTTTGCTAGCAGTAGACCAGAGAGATTGCTTTTTTGTTTTTTTCTTTTGCTGAGGTCGATATATATGTAGACCAGAGAGATTGTTTTTTTTTTCTTTTGCTGTGGTGGATATATATATATATATATATATATATATATATATATATATATATATATATCACCCATTAGGCTCTGAGTAGATAATTGGGATTAAAGAAAAGTGAGATTGCAAAGCGAATTGAATTAAAAAAAAAAAATACAGTAAGATAATTAAAAAAACCCAAACACATTAAGATCATTTGGTAGGTTTACTAAGATAGGGAAAGTGTGACCTCATTTAAATTTATTGAGAGCCAAGATGTTTGAAGCTACTGGTTTGCAGCTTATGAAATTTGACATACAAATACGTTTTGCACACTCCAATCTCTCTACTCTCAATGAGAAACTAGCATATATAACGAGGAGGTAATGAAGATATACATAGAGAGGAAAAAGTGATAGGCAGAATTTTAAAGTAAGAGACAGGTCGTTTTTTTTGTTTTTGTTTTTTTTTAATTCAAAAGATTGACTCTTTGTTTTTAATTAACAATAATTTTGATTGCATCATATAACATATATAACAAGGAGGTAATGAAGATATACATAGAGAGGGAGAAAGTGATAGGCAGAATTTTGAAGTAAGAGACAGGTCATTTTAAAAAATTTTTTTTTAAATTCAAAAGATTGACTTTTTGCTTTTAATTAACAATAATTTTGATTGCATCGTGTTCGTTGCTGTTTTCCTGCAAGATTTCCGATGTTTTATCCATTGGCATTTCCATTATTCTCAACTTGCAATCAAACGCGTCATGCATTTCTATTCATTGGAAAATGTTACATAAAAACCTTGTTACTCTTTTTCACTTGTACATGACATTCAGTCAATGTTAGAAACGAGGGCAGGAGCTCTTATTATATTGAAAAGAAAAGAACCCCCTTCCAAAAAAAAAAAAACAACAAAAAACCAAGGCCCTCTGCAATAAAATATTCAGCTTTTCATTCAGTTTGAAATCTTTCTTTTGAATGTATGAGGGTCGTTCAGAAAATTCTAAGCCTGACCCAGATACTTTATGACTTTTTTGTCCATTTTTAGATTCGTTGTACACCTCTCACCTTTGTATGGGCATCACCTGCACAGAAATTAAGAAATTAAGTTGCCATTTTAGGCATTTAGTTCTCCTGTTGGCAAATTCAATGGTAGAAAAGGGTGTAGCTCCTTGTAGATATTTACCAACCCTATGCATGAGCAGGATGTAACACAAGGTCAATTTCTTAAGCGGAGTTTAACAGAGTTTTTCTTCTCCTAGACTGGTTGCCTAACCAAGGTTAAAGATCCCTGTAGCTACTTGTAGCAATTTATTGTATTCTTGAAAGTAATTATTATTACAGTATTTGCTGCTATCTCTTTTTTTTTTTTTTTTTTTTTTTGTGATTTGAAATATTACACATTAAATTGATATTTAAGTTAATTTGATTATTATTAGAAATGTTTTGAACTTTAAGGGGCTCTCTTCTCGTTAGGTGGAGCTCTCTAAGTAGTTTAACTAACAAATGTAATATACTAATTTTCGTGAATGTAATTACACTACCTTTTTGTGAATGTAATACACTACCTTTTTGTGAATGTAATACTAATTTTTATGGATGTGATATACTAATATTCATGAATTTGGTTGTAATTCTATCTATCTGTAAATAGATATTTCTATTCAATTTCTATTTCTAAAAAATCCTAGATTAAAAAGAATGTAGTTTCAGTAGGATCCTTCTGGCAGAAAATCCTTTTAGCAACTTTTAAGTGAGATAGTTAAGTCAAGATTATTATACTTTTTACATATTGAACTATTTTGGAATAGCTCTTGAATAAACATAACAAACGTTTTGAGAATTAAATTATGATACTGTTGTATATCCACAAGTCCTGTTAGTAAAAACTGTTTTGACCAAGACGTAACACTTGGCCTTTTTTATCTGATGACAACGCCCAAGGTTTCAACTCTGTACAGGGGAGACTGTGGACGAGTTCCTAACGGATTTGCAGCGTCTGGCTGGAGCTTTTAAAAACAATGTCACTTTTAAAAATGATCAAAGAAATAATGAAGGTACATTAAATTAAAACAAAAGAAAATGTTTATGAAATTTGAAGTTAGTATTATTAGATGAAGTCAATCAAACTGACACATCTTAATTATACAAACATAAACTGTAAAAACATCAAAGTGACAATGAATTCATACTTGTACATTCATTTTATATGTACGAGGTTAATCCCAAAAGTAAGGTCTCCAAAGCACTGTGGACACAGGAGAAACTGTTTGTGCAGCTATTGACAACACTGTTGTGTTTGTTGTGCCTGAGCCTACCCCTTCCCCTTATATCAGGGTAATCCCAAAAGTAAGGTCTCCAAAGCACTGTGGACACAGGGGAAACTGTTTGTGCAGCTATTGGCAACACTGTTGTGTTTGTTGTACGTGAGCCTACCCCTTCCCTTATATCAGGGTGATCCCAAAGTAAGGTCTCCAAAGCACTGTGGACACAGGGGAAACTGTTTGTGCAGCTATTGGCAACATTGTTGTGTTTGTTGTACCTGAGCCTACCCCTTCCCCTTATATCAGGGTGATCCCAAAGTAAGGTCTCCAAAGCACTGCGGACACAGGGGAAACTGTTTGTGCAGCTATTGGCAACACTGTTGTGTTTGTTGTGCCTGAGCCTACCCCTTCCCCTTATATCAGGGTAATAAAAAGTAAGGTCTCCAAAGCACTGTGGACACAGGGGAAACTGTTTGGCAGCTATTGGCAACTTGTTGTGTTTGTTGTACCTGAGCCTACCCCTTCCCTTATATCAGGGTGATCCCAAAAGTAAGGTCTCCAAAGCACTGTGGACACAGGGGAAACTGTTTGTGCAGCTATTGGCAACACTGTTGTGTTTGTTGTGCCTGAGCCTACCCCTTTCCCTTATATCAGGGTGATCCCAAAATGTAAGGTCTCCAAAGCACTGTGGACACAGGGGAAACTGTTTGTGCAGCTATTGGCAACATTGTTGTGTTTGTTGTACCTGAGCCTACCCCTTCCCCTTATATCAGGGTGATCCCAAAAGTAAGGTCTCCAAAGCACTGTGGACACAGGGGAAACTGTTTGTGCAGCTATTGGCAACACTGTTGTGTTTGTTGTGCCTGAGCCTGCCCCTTTCCCTTATATCAGGGTAATCCCAAAAGTAAGGTCTCCAAAGCACTGTGGACACAGGGGAAACTGTTTGTGCAGCTATTGGCAACTCTGTTGTGTTTGTTGTGCCTGAGCCTACCCCTTCCCTTATATCAGGGTAATCCCAAAAGTAAGGTCTCCAAAGCACTGTGGACACAGGGGAAACTGTTTGTGCAGCTATTGGCAACTCTGTTGTGTTTGTTGTGCCTGAGCCTACCCCTTCCCCTTATATCAGGGTAATCCCAAAAGTAAGGTCTCCAAAGTACTGTGGACACAGGGGAAACTGTTTGTGCAGCTATTGGCAACTCTGTTGTGTTTGTTGTGCCTGAGCCTACCTTCCCTTATATCAGGGTTATCCCAAAGTAAGTCTCCAAGTTACTTTGGACAGGTGAATGTGCCATGGGCGTATCTTCTCT
>CM042173.1:3688951-3696451 GCA_023376005.1 Doryteuthis pealeii
TATGCCATTAAACCAAACCAGCTTTATTACCTGTACTGGCAAATATATGCACCCTCCGGGTGCAAGTATTTAAGTTTTAATATGATAAAATATCAAGTTAGAAAGGCTAATGAAACTGAATAAGAATGCAGATGAGAATATTTGGAAAAGAGGGGGTATGATTGAAAAATAGAACAACTTTGAAACTAACTCTTCCATCATTTTCCATTACTCCCGTCTTTCATTGGTAAATTTTCCTAATTTAACTATTTAGTTAAAATAGGAAATAAAGAATAAAATTGTAGTTATTTCTTCTTGTTATTGAATTTCTCTTAAGATTTATCTCAGATTTTTGCTCATATTCAATAAGATAAAACCAAACAATTAGAAATCAATAATACCCAAGCATATATTTATTAAAATCAAATTTCTTAGATCAATATGCAAATTGGCCTTCCCGTTCACACTGTAAACCACTATTTTGTTGTATATATAAATACAATTGCATGTTATTAGTATGTAGATATGGTCAAAAATCTTAATGATGTATAACAATTTTATTAATAATTGAGGTTTAAATAAAAACAAAATCAGGGAGATTGAGACGTAAATAACAAAGGGAATTTTGACTTGTATAGTAATATAGTTTCGGTTACAGACAGAAAAACACACAATCTTCATTATGATAAGATATATAATCTTGAATACATTGGAAGAGATATTCAGTGTATTGCAATTTTATTTTTTGTGATTGTATTAAGTCCAATTGGATTAAGTGAAGTCTAATCCAATTTACTGGATTGGCAGTTTTTCCTAGATGTTTTTAGGATTGGTAGGATGTCAGTGTTCAATTCATAATCAGTCAGATATTAATTGAACATATTGTTTAATAATGATATTAATCTTTATTGAAAAAAATATAATTAGTATATTATGTGTAGATAGAGGAGACTTAATAAGGTCGAAACAGCTGTCCAGTGTTCTACATGTCGTATACTGTGTTTGCCGAATTTTATGGTACTTTAATTAATTGATTAATATATTAAAAGTTAACATTTCAAAAATGTATTTTGTAAACAAGTTATATAATGTTACATATTGGATTAAGAAGAATAATAATAAGAAGAAATTTATTAATCAATAGTAGTACAAATTATTAAAAAAAAATATAAGTAAAAGAAAAACTTTATTGGTTTAAACTACTATTGAAGGGAGGCCATGCCTAATAGCGTGAAGCTAATCCCATGGACATGACCACCCTTGGACGCTCACAGGAAACGATACATGAAACACACAACGTAAACATATACATATATATCATGAGACAAATTAGCCGTGTGAGAATCTAAATGCAAATCTGTTGTTTATAAGAGGCAATAAAATTATTTTTCAAAAGTGTTTTAAGGACAAAATAATTTACTGAAACAAGCTTCATCTTTTCTTTATCAAAAAATAACGACTGAACAGTATTCCAAGAATTAATTGCATTAAAACGAATCGAATTAAGTGAAGTCTAATCCAATTTACTGGATTGGCAGTTTTTCCCTGATGTTTTTAGGATTGGTAGTATGTCAGTGTTCAATTGTTATTCATAATCAGTCAGATATTAATTGAACATATTGTTTAATAACGATATTAATCTTTATTGGAAAAAATATAATTAATATATTCTGTGTAGATAGAGGTAGAGTTTTGTCTCTGCATTCTGTGGTCGCTGGTTCAATCTCAAGTGACGGAGATCGTAGTATACAATGCTGAGGAGACTTGATAAGGTCAAAACAGCTGTCCAGTTTTCTACATGTCGTATACTGTGTTTGCCGAATTTTATGGTACTTTAATTAATTGATTAGTATATTAAAAGTTAACATTTCAAAAATCTATTTTGTAAACAAATTATATAACATTACATATTATTTCTCACTAAACTCTATATGTGGAGTCACTCCTTTATTGCCATTACCTCCAGGTCCACTCTGAGTCGGAATGGTAGTACCTGCTAGGGTTTCATTTATAAGTGCCCTGTTGGTGGGGCAGTAGAATACACCGACTGCACTTCTGTAGAGAATTAAAATCGCACCAATGGAGCAACCTGTTGGCTGTGGGTAGTGACCCGTGATGCATAAGGACGAGATCCTTCACTTCACTTTGGCCCTTACTTAGGCTAGACAGCCAATCAAAGAAGCCCTTTCTGATCAGTTGGCTACCTTACTTAGGCTAGACAGCCAATCAAAGAAGCCCCTTCTGATCAGTTGGCTATATGAGTGTCCCAATCCTATTGCTCCTTTTATCAAATATCTGCTATAAAGAATTGGAACAGTGATCTACATTATCAAGGGAAAGCGATTTGATCACAAAAGACATGTAAATCAAATCAGGCCACGATATATTGAAAATATCGAGCATAACGATGTAGAGCTTCCTATGGACGTGTTATACGACACATTTGAGATCACACCTCCCATTAACCAAAAAGTACCTGTAAATGTGCCGCCTGCACCATCAACTTCTTATTCTCCACAAATTCCATGAGCATCACCATCGTTAACCGTGGTGGGGAGAAAAAGTTTAAAAGAAAAGAAAGCGGTAAAACAACTACATCCAAATCCAAAAATGAAGAAATATTAAAAGTTAAATTCCAACGGAGGAATTTAGCTCAGGGAGGGGTGATATAATGGAATGACCCATCTCCACCGTACCTGAACAGTGGCGATGGTTCTAAACCACTATTTAAGAACACACAGATTACTCTGTGCAGAATTCACCTGAAGTACTTAGACGACGGACTCTCCTCCTAATACTCACGTGACCTTACTATATATCACTAAACTATAACGAAACGGTGCAAATTCTTTTCTGATGATCCCAAAATCAATTACATAAAATAAAAACAAACAAGGAAAAAGAATCATGGAATTGAACTACTCGTCGGCTTTGCAACTAGAATGAGGAGCATTCTACAGCCCGCTCGCTTCTCGTAAGTTTCCGTTACTTTTCAAGTAACTTTCTTCTGTTAAAAAATGAACCTCATTTAGTCAGTCACATTCCATGAGAGAATCTTGGTCAGTATATGAACTTTTCAGCTGACTCTACTATTATACCCTAGCACCTATATGATTTTCCCAACCCTATTGCCCTTATGGCAAGCCACAACCCCTTTTTATCATATGGGTGCTAGAAGGCGGTGGCTGTGGGTCTACATGTCCTGGGTATGACGTTAAACTCTATCTGATGGTGAGGTTCCAGTTTTGGAGGTTTGGGGAATGTGGAGCACCCCTTCATCACCATTGCTCCCTGGTCCACTCTGACCCGGAGTGGTAGTACCTGTTAGGGTCCCATCTATGGGTTAAATAGAAAAATGTATTTATAAAAAAATTGTATTATCCATTAAGAATTGATTTATTTCAAAACTTTATCGGCATTAAATGACCCACTGAGGTTGATATGCTGTAAAACAAAACAAACAAAAAAAAAACAAAAACAAATCAACCAAATTCAACAGGCAGGATGTGACACAAGGTCAAGTTTTTAGACAAAGACCCTCATGCCTATTAATACAACTTTAAACTAGTTAAATGTGCGCAAATTATTTTTATTGATAATATTTCTTTGAAGCTATAATTGTTTACTGTAGAATAAACATACTAGTTCCAATTACCGTCGAATTGGTAAGACAAGGCAACTGAATACGAATCTACTGCAGAATGCCAGGGTATTTATGAAGCAAGACTTGAAGCAATCTGTGGAGTAATGGGCCCTATCCTGAAAAAATTCCAGCTTTCAGTAAATAGTAGGTCAGGCTGGGCTCTTTAGCCTTGGTTAGGCAACTGATCTAAGAGAAGGAAAACTCTGAATTTAAACTAGCATTGCTTAAAAGTTGACCTTGTGTCAGTCATATCCTACCTGCGCCAGAAAACAAACCAAATCTACTATTATACCTTAAGGTAGCCCTAGTCTAAGGGGTGTAAATTTGAAACCTATTTTATGTCTTGTAAATTAAACAGAAGTTAAGCATATTATATATATATATATATATTTTAAATTTCTGTTTTGCCCTTTCCACCCCCACCCATTGTCCTTTATTAGTTTATTGATTTTGTTTGACAGCTGTGTGTCAGTTAAACAGCTGTAACCAATCAGCTTTCTTTTTTCACCACTATCACGCTCCCCCACCCCACCCCCTCACTGTCAACTTGCTCCTACACTCTTACTATTCCTCTTTGTCTGTCCTTACTCACAGGTAGTAGAAAAATAATCTATCCGCTCACCCTCCAACACTTCCATACTAACATCACACCACATAGTCAATGGATTTTCTTATACTTACTAATGGGTAATTCCATGTCAAATCATCCAGGCCATATCACCCCCCTCCCCATTTCAATTTTTCTGAAATTTTGTCCAAGTGTGGATTATGTTAAATTTAGACAATCCCCAAAATTGGATTTCCAATTCCAAAAATTGGAGTTATGTTGATTTTTAGCTCTCAAAATTTGGAGGGGTTTGCAAAAAATGGCGACTTTTGTAATCTATTTTTGTCAGTAAAATGAATTCTAGAACTTTTTAGGAGTAGGGAATACTCCTAAAAATTGGTTTATAAAAGCATTTTTACCCAAGGAACCCAAAAATACTATCAAAAAAGTATCAAAGTTAACCAATTCTAAGTTATGAGGATTTTTGATTTTTTAATAATTTTTGGGATTCATATAACTTTAACATAGTCCACACCTGAAAAAAAATTTCAGAAAAATTGAAAGGGGTGGGTGACAATTTTACTTTTTTCTGGATGATTTAACGTGGAATTACCCTAATGCTCTTGGGAAAGACCTGAATCCATCACTTCTTCCCCCACCCCCTAGCTATGAGTAAATAGTAGGGCAACTTTGGTTTTTAGTCTTGTTTCAACAACCAGTCTAGAAAAGGGTAAACTCTGAATTCAAACCAGCTGTACTCCACTTAAAAATAATCATTGGTATTTATTGTTAGCTCCTAGCAATAAGTTACCAAATTTTTTATTTATTCATTTCTAAAAAGAAAGAAAAACAAACTTCTTTTATTTTTTTAGTTAAAGCTCTCTAAATAATTTTGACTAGTATAATCCTTCATCTTCCTAATTCTAGTCGCCCTATCCCCCCCCCCAATATAAATACACTCACTGTATCTTCTGCAGAGGAATAAGGACCCACGCCCAATATCTTGGGTATGACACTAAACAGCACAGCGTTTTGGCCAATGTGCCCTCCGTCCTTCTTCAAGTGTTTTATGTCAAACTTGGAATTTTCTCAGACCCAGGAACCAAACCCTTTATTCAATCCACGGAGGTAGAATGTTCTCTTTCCGTTAACCATGACTGGGTACAAGTGTTAAGCTATGTTAAGTATTCATGTATTACTGCCCTTGGCCAGGATTGAACCTCAATCACGTTTCATTCTATTAATCATAACTGGGTACAAGTGTTAAGCTATGTTAAGTATTCTATATTATTATCGCCCTTGGCCCGGATTAAACCTGCAACCTAGAGATGATTGTCACTTAGAATTGTATTAACTTAGTCCTTATATCCGGTGTTGTCTAGTTGGACTGGAGTGGTAGTACCTGTTAGGATCCCATCTATGGGCTAAATAGAAATGACATTAGGTTTATAAGTTCCCAAAATTCACACTCAATTGTCCAATTGGACACATAGCCGAGTGGATAAGGCAGTTAGGTTAAGACAGTTCTAAGTGACAGTTATCTCTGGTACCCAAGTTCAATCCTGAGTGAAAGCAGTTAGAAAAATAATTAACACAACTCCTACCCCAGCTATGGTTAGCGGAATGAGGACAGGATACCCCTGTGGACTAAATAAAGGGTTAGGTTCAAAGTTCCGTGATGGCTCCTGAATACGACAAGAAGGTTCCCGAGTTCGAAAAGAAGGTTCCCGAGTCCGAGAAGAAATACTGAAGAAGGCCGTAGGGTATATCGGCCGAAACGTTGTACAAATAACAATGAAGACAATAGTCCGAATAACGCAGATAATACCAAATAGAAATGAGTTTTAAAAAAATGTTTGAAAAAAAATGAATACCCAACAAGAATGAATGAAATAAAACCTCTTCAGTATAGAATAACCCAACAAGCTGTAAAATCCTACCAGCTGACCTAATTGTACTGGGGGGGGGAGGCTCCTGTGGCCTCATGGCTAACATGCTGGTCTGCATCATAATAAGCAAGTTCATATTCCAGTTGCACTATTATGTTTACTTTCAAATTAATACTCTTGGGAAAGGTATGAACCCACTTTCATCCCCCAAGCTATGGGTTTAATAGTAGCACTTCTGTTCTACACAGAAGGCTTTGGCATTAAATAACTCATGAAGGTTGATATGTCATTAAAAAAAGAAACCAAACCAAACTTATTTATACTTACCAGAAGGGCATCCCATTTATAATCAATCAGCTGGTTATGTCAAGCCCTAGCACCTATATGATTGTCCCAACCCTATTGCCCTTATGGCAATCCCCAACCCCTTTTTATCATATGGGTGCTAGAAGCGGTGGCTGCGGGTCTACATGTCCTGGGAATGACATTAAACTCTATCTGATGGTGAGGTTCCAGTTCTGGAGGTTTGGGGAATGTGGAGTACCCCTTCATCACCATTGCTCCCTGGTCCACCTTGACCCAGAGTGGTAGTACCTGTTAGGGTCCCATCTATGGGTTAAATAGAAAAATGTATTTATAAAAAAATTGTGTATCCATTAAGAATGACTTTATTTCAAAACTTTATTGGCATTAAATGACCCACTAAGGTTGATATGCCGTAAAACAAAAAAAACCAAAAAAAAAACCTTCATCATAATTGCTCCCAGGTCCACTTTGGATTATGGATTAAATAGGAAAATGTGTTCATAAAAAAAATTGAGTGTCCATTAAGAATGGATTTATTTCAAAATTTTGTCGGCATTAAATGACCCACTGAGGTTGATATGCCACAAAACAAAACAAACCAAACCAAACCACACACACAAGCAGAAATATCCGACATTCCTCCAGAATGTGACATCACAGTTAAAATATGAACTTTCTTATATTTCTTCCAAAACAAAAATAAACTAGGCACACATTTTTCTTGTTAGGGGTTACATGTGTCTTTATGCCACAACTAAGCCAGGCTTACATTGACTTTTTGAGAGAGAAAAATTTAAAGAATAAAATGATCCGATTTATTGAGATTGGGGAGCGGGAAAGAGAATCAGGGTCAGGGGTGAAACAAATGTGTGTCAGTACTACGTGACAAAAAAAAAATCAATTAATTTTATAATAAATCAATGTATTTATAAGAAATGAAGAAAATGCTGTTATAAAAATGATGTTTCCAATGTTTAAAGATATATTTTTGTGTCTTGGTTAAGACATTAAATTAGATCTAGTGGTGAGGTTCCAATTCTGGAGCTCTGGGGAGTGTGGAGTACCCTTTCATTGCCATTACTCCCAAATTCACTCTGAACAGGGTAGTAGTACCTGTTCAGGTTCTATCTATGGGT
>CM042173.1:3701451-3783951 GCA_023376005.1 Doryteuthis pealeii
GTGACTACATAATGAACTTTGAAATATCCCATCATATAAAAAAACAAAATAAAAACATTTCAGAACTGAAATTTCATATTTTTTTAATTTTCTAAATATAATAAAATATCTCAACATGTTTACTTAATTTTTGCTCACCAATTTGTGATATAAAAAACGTAAAGGTTCCAGTTTTATAGGTTTGGGGAATGTGGAGTACCCTTTCATCACCATTGCTCCCTGGTCCACTCTGACACAGAGTGGTAGTACCTGTTAGGGTCCCATCTATGGGTTAACTAGAAAAATGTATTTATAAAAAAATTGTATTATCCCTTAAGAATTGATTTATTTCAAAACTTTATCGGCATTAAATGACCCATTGAGGTTGATATGCCATAAAACAATACAAAACAAAACAAAACAAAAATTGTATATCCATTAAGAATAAATTTATTTCAAAACTTTATCGGCATTAAATGACCCACTGATGTTGATATGCCGTAAAAACAAAACAAAAAAAAATTTGTATCCATTAAGAATGAATTTATTTCAAAATTTTATCAGCATTAAATGACCCATTATGGTTGATATGCCGTAAAACAAAACAAAACAAAAAAACAAAAAAAAAATTGTGTATCCATTAAGAATGAATTTATTTCAAAATTTATCGGCATTAAATGACCCACTAAGGTTGATATGCCGTAAAACAAAACAAACCAGATTTGGTTTGTTGGATTTTACAGAATGTTGACTCTTGGTCCATTTTATGCCGAAGACATTTTGTTTTACTCATTCTTGTTGGGTACTCAATTTTTTTAAACACATTTTTTAAAAAACTCATTTTTTTTATATACTTAACCCATAGATAGGACCCTAAAACACCGGGTCAGAATTGATCTGGAAGTAATGGCAAGCCACAGCCTTTTAGCATATATATTGAAGTCAGTCTACTGTTGGTTTGAATAACAGCAGCTAACTAAGTACAACTTAAGCAGTGTCCAAGACAGTTGGTATATATAGAAATCAAGAATGACCCATTCATGACTTTGGGTGATTTGGGTCATTGCATTCCTTGAGTTCTGATTGGCAGCTTGACTGCTTGATTTGAATGACATTGTGGAGTCTTATATATATCCTGTCATTCTGCAGTAGACTTTGTGACATTCGGGTTTGTATTTAAGTTACAACTGTTTGTTGCCTTGTCTTCCCAGTTCAACGGTAATTGGAACTTTAATTATTCTTCAATATAATACTCGAACTTCAAATATTCTGAATACTGAAGATCAAGGAATTCCATCTGCAGTTGTAATGGTACTTTGTCATCAAAAGGTGAAGAGAAAATTGTGAAAGTTGGGTGAAGGGTTATATGGATGGGCCCAAAGGCCGCAGGTTGGGGACCCCTAGATAAAATGATTAGTCCCTGCGAAGGCTGATAAATGGAGGTCACAGAATTTTTAATATTTTTTAATATTTTTTTTTTTTTATACTGTTTGGAAAGATAGTTATGGGTGAGTAATTTTATCAAGTACCCATTTGTCCTCAATTATTGTGGCATACCACCCCTGAGAGTCCCTCCCTCCCCTAATTTCTGGCAGTTAGTAGGAATATATACATACTTAGATACTAATGCATAGTCACATCCTCAGAGAATACCCCTTTTTTTAATGAATGACCTCTAATATAAATTAAAGAATGGGATTGGTGAAACTTTCATTTATTTTTCTCTTTCTTTTTTATATTATTGATTTTTCTTTATTGTCATGAAACAAAAATGATTTTGTCCTTCAGGAGCACAAAAATATACAACAGCTGTTAATTATTGTCTCATCATTATTGAAAAGTCCTCCCAGCCCCACCCAGTGAATGATTATAATTCTGTCACATGCCCCAAAGTCATCCATGAATTACAGTCTGAAGGCGGGGGAGTTTTTTTTTTTTTTTTTTTTTTTTTTTTGCTAGTTTAGCTCGGTGGATATAGCGTCCGCCTAGGAATCACAAGGTTCCTAGTTTGATACCAGCCCTTGCCAGCTCAACATGAGTAGCACAGGGAATTGTGCGGTAAAGTGAGGAGCGAATGGTAGGTGTTGCGCCCCACCTCAGACGCAAAAACAATCTCCTTGGTCTAGTGCTAGTTAAAAGAGGATAGACTCCCTCGCTGTCTGGCTGATACCGACTTTAGGCCACCCTGACGACTTCACTTTTTTTTTTATTTCTATTTAATAATAGTTATTTGTTGGCATGTACTTATGTTTTCAAGTAACTGATAATAATCCTTAATAAATAATCATATCAAGTAACTGATAATAATCCTTAATAAATAATCATATCAAGTAACTAATAATAATCCTTAATAAATAATCATATCAAGTGATTAATAATAATCCTTAATAAATAATCATATCAAGTAACTAATAATAATCCTTAATAAATAATCATATCAAGTGATTAATAATATCCTTAATAAATAATCATATCAAGTAACTGATAATAATCCTTAATAAATAATCATATCAAGTAATTAATAATAATCCTTAATAAATAATCATATCAAGTAATGATCCTTAATCATATCAAGTAAAATAATAATCCTTAATAAATAATCATATCAAGTAATGATCCTTAATCATATCAATCATATCAAGTAACTAATAATAATCCTTAATAATAATCATATCAAGTGATAATAATCCTTAATAAATAAATAATCATATCAATAATATAATAATAATCCTTAATAAATAATCATATCAAGTAACTAATAATAATCCTTAATAAATAATCATATCAAGTAATAATAATAATCCTTAATAAATAATCATATCAAGTAACTGATAATAATCCTTAATAAATAATCCATAAAATAAATAATCATATCAAGTAACTAATAATAATCCTTAATAAATAATCATATCAAGTAACTAATAATAATCCTTAATAAATAATCATATCAAGTAACTAATAATAATCCTTAATAAAATATCATATCAAGTAATCATATAATAATCCTTAATAAATAATCCTAATAATAATCCTTAATAAATAATCATATCAAGTAACTAATAATCCTTAATAAATAATCATATCAAGTGATTAATAATATCCTTAATAAATAATCATATCAAGTAACTAATAATAATCCTTAATAAATAATCATATCAAGTGATTAATAATAATCCTTAAATAAATAATCATATCAAGTAACTAATAATAATCCTTAATAAATAATCATATCTAATAATAATCCTTAATAAATAATCATATCAAGTAACTAATAATAATCCTTAATATAATCATATCAATAATAATAATCATATCAGTAACTATAATATCCTTAATAAATAATCATATCAAGTAACTGATAATAATCCTTAATAAATAATCATATCAAGTAACTAATAATAATCCTTAATAAATAATCATATCAAGTAACTAATAATAATCCTTAATAAATAATCATATCAAGTGACTAATAATAATCCTTAATAATAATCATATCAAATAATAATCATATCAAGTAACTAATAATAATCCTTAATAAATAATCATATCAAGTAATGTAATCATATCAAGTAACTAATAACAATCCTTAATAAATAATCATATCAAGTAACTAATAATAATCCTTAATAAATAATCATATCAAGTGACTAATAATAATCCTTAATAAATAACATATCAAGTAACTAATAATAATCCTTAATAAATAATCATATCAAGTAACTAATAATAATCCTTAATAAATAATCATATCAAGTTAATAATAATCCTTAATAAATAATCATATCAAGTAACTAATAATAATCCTTAATAATAATCATATCAAGTAACTGATAATATCCTTAATAAATAATCATATCAAGTAACTGATAATAATCCTTAATAAAATATCATATCAAGTAACTAATAATAATCCTTAATAAATAAACATATCAAGTAACTAATAATAATCCTTAATAAATAATCATATCAAGTAATAATAATAATCATATCAAGTAACTAATAATAATCCTTAATAAATAATCATATCAAGTAATGATCCTTAATCATATCAAGTAACTAATAATAATCCTTAATAAATAATCATATCAAGTAACTAATAATAATCCTTAATAAATAATCATATCAAGTAACTAATAATAATCTAATAAATAATCATATCAGTTAATATAATCCTTAATAAATAATCATATCAAGTAACTAATAATCCTAATAATCATATCAAGTAACTAATAATAATCCTTAATAATAATCATCAATCAAGTAACTAATAATAATAAATAATCATATCAGTAACTGATAATAATCCTTAATAAATAATCATATCAAGTGACTAATAATAATCCTTAATAAATAATCATATCAAGTGACTAATAATAATCCTTAATAAAAAATATCAAGTGACTAATAATAATCCTTAATAATCATATCAAGTGACTAATAATAATCCTTAATAATAATCATATCAAGTAACTGATAATAATCCTTAATATTCCTATCAACTATGAATATTTTTTTAGACAGATCCATTTGACCTATAGATGGAACCCTAACAGGTACTACCATTCCAGGTTAGAATGGCAATGAAGGGGTACTACACACTTTGTAGATCTCCAGAACTGGAGCCTCACCATCAAATTCTGTTTAGTATCATAGTATGGAAACATCTTGGGGGGGGAGGTCTTACCCCTCTGCAGCGGGATACAGTCAACTCAGCGTATGATTGGCACAGGGATCTGTGTGGTAAAGTAAGGAGCTAATGGTAGGTGTGGCGCTCCACCTCAGACGCCAAAACAATCTCCTTGGTCTAGCGTTATTGAAAAGGGGATAGACTCCCTCGCTGACTGGCTGATACCGACTTTAGGCCGCCCCGATGACTTTTTTTATGGAAACATCTTTGGGGGGGGGGGTCCTTATTTGAATAGAATGAGTTCTGAGGTGAATTGATAGTGAACTTTGAAATATCCTATCATACAGGTAAAAAATACCAAGAAAATTTGGTACAGCCATAGGGGAAATTTGGTAGGCAAATCTTCAAACTTGTACCTAGGGCCTTATATATATATATATATATATATATATATATGTGTGTGTGTGTGTGTGTATATATATATATATCTTATTATAATGGAGATTGTTTGCTTTTCTGTCTGTAACCGAAACTATATCACTAATCAAGTCACAATTACCCTTTGTTAATTACGTCACATTCTCCATGATTTTATTTTTATTCAAACCTCAATCCCTAATAAAATTGTTTTACATTAATAATACTGTTAATCATATCTACAAATGAATAATCTGCAATTGTATTTATATATACACTAAAATAGCAGTTTACAGTGTGAACAGGAAGGCTTATTTGCATATTGAAATTAAAAATTTGATTTTAATAAATATGTGCTTAGTATTATTGATTTTAATCGTATGGTTTTATCTTAATGAATATGATCAAAAATCTCTTCAATAAATCTTAAAAGAAATCGATTAACGAGAAGAAATAATTCTGATTTTATTCTTTACTTCCTATTTTAACTAAGTTATTAAATTAGGAAAATTTAGTAATGAAAGACGAGAGTGATAGAAGTGTAATTTCAGTTGTTCTATTTTTCGATTATACCCCTCTGTTTCAAATCATTTTTATCTGCATTCTTATTTAGTTTCATTAGCCTTTCTAATTTAATATTTCTATTACATTAAAACTTAAATACTTGCACCCGGAGGGTGCATATATTTGCTAGTATATATAAAACAGATTCTTTCAGCATTTATCAAAGTATGTTTGAAACTTTAAATATTTTTGAAAGTTATTTCAAAATAAATGCTAAGATGTCCGGATATGTTTTGCTGTAATTCAAAGAATGTTTACCTTTTTCTAAATGATTGTTTATCTTTTGGTAATAGTTTATTTTTGTAAAACATTTCTGATGAAATTGAAAACTTTGTTTACACAATAAAATTAGCAAAAAAATATATATATATATATATATAAAATAATAAAATTCGAAGGCAATACAATGCGTAAAAAATAAAGACAAAAAGATGTTTTATATGTCTAATCGATTTCAAAGCAAAGCTTTATCATCAGAGTTCAATTTCAGAAATTGAACTCTGATGATAAAGCTTTGCTTTGAAATCGATTAGACATATAAACATATTTTTTACGCATTGTATTGCCTTCGAATTTTATTATTTTATAACATACTTAACAATGCTTCAAGCAAATTACCAATTACTTATATATATATATATATATATAAGATAAGATAAGAAGTGGCTTACCAGTGAATATGGGCATGATGGTTGGGAGGTGCAAAATTCAGGGGTTAAGTCAGCGATATAACAAATACAAAGTGCTCAATACGAAGTAGAGCAAATTTATTATAAAATGGATACAATAGAAACCTACTCGAGTTTCACATAAGGATCTTCAGGGTTAAATCCACTGAATTAATCGAGGTACCGATTAATTGCAATCGATCACACATGTGCGTTCATTGTATTATTAAGCACATAATTTCCCCATATATATATATATATATATATATATATATATATATATATATATATTGGGAGATTATGTGCTTAATTGAAGTCATTCCTAATTTGAAAATGAATTAGTTATAATTAAATGAATTAGGCGGGCATATCAGTTTAAATGTAAGGCGTAAACAAATCGAGAAAAAGTCAATCTCTGTATGTACATTTCAGCCTATTAGGCCTCATCCAGTTATCGAGTTATAGACAGGGCAGTGCTTTCTATAACTCTGCTGTTTTGTTTGTCCTCTTCATATATATATATATATATATATATGATGAAATAGACATCAGAAATGTTTCGCAATAACAATTATTATTTTAGCTACACAAGTTACCAATGAAGATGAGGACAATAGTCTGAATAATCTTAATTATACAAATTATCAAGCCTCATCCCTCAAAAATTCGGAGAAAGAAATTGGTTGTTTATTTCTATTATCGGTGACTGTTTTCCTACTATTTGATATTAATAATGTTTGCCTCTCAAACCCTCTTTCATGGGGCTGAAGAGATGATAGTCTGAAGGCGCTATTATTCCAGTGACGAGGAAGTGAAATCTGTAGTGGAGAAGTGGCTCAAAGAACAGTCAATAGAATTTTACTGGGCAGGGATACATGCTTTCATTCGAAGGTGAGACATTGCTATTGAGAGAAACGGTGATTATGTGGAGAAGTAGGGATGTGATCCACAAAGGACCAGCTTCATTTTGATGTATGATACATGTATTGTAAATGTTGAATGTTGCTCAGACAATAAAGTCTGTATTTGTTATATATCTCTGTTGGAATTTGTTTTATATGAATATGTAAATTCACCTGCATTTGGTGGCTTTCTGAGGCCTCCTAATGCATTATAAGAAAGTGGTTTTAGTTACTGAAGTTAAAACCATTATAATTCTTATAATCTTAATAATACAAATTATCAAGCCTCATCTCAAAAATTCAGAGGAAGAAATTGCTTGTTTATTTCTGTTATCGGTAACTGTTTTCCTACTATGAGGGGAAATGTTCAGACACAGATGTCTTTTAAAGTTATAATTGAATTAGTTCTCACTTAACACTTGGTTAGCATAAACAGCTGTGGGTTTTGCTTGGGGACTAGAGACTCTTTTTTATTTTTTATTTATTTATTTTTTTTAATGTACCCAGCTGGGCTAGTAGACTGTTTCAGGCTGATTGAAAATACATTCCTATTTTTATACAAGTTGTGTGCATAATTCAATCTTATTGGATTGTTTTTCATTCATTCAGTGTTTAAGAATTTCTGTGTTCTTTATTTAATCTATTTATTTTATATGTGAAAAGCTGTAGCACAGTTTCCAAAATACAACCCATTGTATCTCCCCACCCCCAAGAGCACTTTCTGATACTAAAATAATAATAGAGTTGTAATTTAATTTTTCCCATTTTGTTGGTGGTTGGGTGGGAGCTTAGAATACTCTGCCGGTGTCCCCTGTAGAAGGGTAAGATTCCTCCTACAAAAAGAAGTGTCCTGGATATGGCACTAATCTACATTCGGTGGTGAGACTCCAGATCTGGTTTTGTTTGTTGGATTTTACGGCATGTCAACCCTTGTTGGGTTATTTCATGCCGAAGACGTTTTGCTTGATGGGTATTAAAAAAGTTTTTAAACTCAACTTTTTTTTAATACATCTTTTTTTAAACTTATTTTTTTCTATTTAACCTATAGATAGTACCCTAACAATTACTACCATTCCGGGTCAGAGTGGACCTGGGAGTGATGGTGATGAAGGGGTACTCCACACTCCTTCAAAATTAGAACTTCACCATAAGATGCATACCCAGGACACTCCAATTATGGAGATCTGGGAAGTATGGAGTACCCTTCATTGCTATTACTCTCAGATCCACTCTGACCTGGAGTGGTAGTACCTGTTAAGTTTATGTCTCTGGGTCAAATAGATCTGTTAAAAAAATTATTTGTACCCTCAGGAATACTCGATATCAGGGTGGAGTAATTTGAAATACAAAACCTTCAACTGTGACTTCTTTATTTTTGTCACCTCTAACTTCAGTTCCTCTTTATGCGATTAAGTGATTATGGCCTACGAATAAATATCATCATCATGTCGTGCTGTTGGCACGGATATCCATGACAATCTCTCTACATCCATCCCTATCGCTCATCATTCTCGGGAGGTCCTCTATGCAGCATCCTGTATCCACACAGAGCTGATCAATGTATGTTTTTGCTGGTTGGCCCACACTGGCGTGCCCATGTGCTGGCTTCCACAGGAGGACGTCGCTTATGAGTTAGTCCTTGCTTCTCCAGCAGTGTCCCGCATGTCTTGTCCGTCTTACTCGGATGGTTTGGGTGATATTCAACATTCAGAGAAATAGAAATATTATTGTTATTATTAGCATTATTAATATATAATGGAGATTGTGCGTTTGTCTGTCTTTACCCGAAATTATATCACTACTCAATTCCCTTAGTTATTTACATCACATTCTCCATGATTTTATTCTTATTTAAACCTCAATTATTAATAAAATTGATTCTGACTCTTCAATTTTTGGCACCTCTGACTCCCACTCCTCTTTATGCAATTAAGTGATTATGGCCTGCAAATAAATATAGAACTAAGATTTTTTTTTGTTTGTTTTATTATTAATGTAGTACATTTCAATGATTTTGCCATTTTTTTAATGATAATTTTTTCACAACTATTTTATAATCAGTGTATGGTATTTTTGTTATTGTTATTTTTTTCTATCAAACCATAGCTACAAATCCAAAATTTAGTCCCACCGAGGTTGATATGACATTAAAAAAAAATTTTTTTTTTTTTAATGCCTACTTGTTGTAAGGTTGATGTCATTAAACTTGTTTTTTTGCATAAAAAAAAACAAACAAAAGAAAAAAAATTTTTTTTTAATGGCATCAACCTTACAACAAGTAGGCATTATTACCTGTATTTGACAGCATATAAGACCCCCCCCCCTTTCAGCAGGTCAGATTCAGGAAAAAAAGTTTTTAGTGTATTTAAGCATATATTGTTGAAAACTGTCTAGCTGTGCATTACACAAGCAGAAACATAGCTGTATAAAAGCAATTTGGCAGTACAGGGTAGGTAAAAGTACTGAGCGTAAGCTGTGTTAGTGAGCATCATAGAGAAGATTAGCTTAGGCCTACAGGAAGGTCTCAAACTTCACCTACGTATAAGACGCAGGGTAATTTTTGGAGTCAAAATTTTTGGAGAAAAAAAAGTGTGTCCTATATGCCGTCAAATACAGTATTTATCTAACAACATCTCATGACTTGGAAATAATTTGCTATTCTGTAGAGCAATTAAACAAATATTAATTTTTCTGAAACATCTTGTAAAATAAAAACCTAAACTCATGGAATGGTCATTCAGTTCATTTTACATATTATAGGACAAATTTGTATGATAATATATATATATATATATATATATATATATGCTAGCAAAAAGGGGTTAGGCTACTCACTGACAATTTTATTTACTTCGTGTGTGTATGTATATATATATATATATATATATATATATATATATATATATATATATATATATATATTAATAATTTGAAGGCAAATACAATGCGTATGAAAAATAAAAACAAAAAGATGTTATTTTTGTCTTATGATTTCGAAGCATGAACTTCATCATCGGAGATTCGTATCAGATGCTTCAAAATCGATAAGACAAAAATAACATCTTTTTGTTTTTATTTTTCATACGCATTGTATTTGCCTTCAAATTATTAATATATTATAATATACTTTACAATGCTTCAAGCAAATTACCAATTACTTTTATATATATATATATATATATATATATATATACCAAGCGTGTTGGTAGATCCTTGCGGAGAGAAAAAAACCCAGCAGAGAGTTTGATTGTAAAAATATACTACCAAACATCAACCAGGAAGAAAAAAATTTTTGAAAAAAAGAAAAGAAAAGTATTCGTACCAAAAATAATCTATTGGTATAGTATTTGGCCAAAAGAAAAAACAATTTATATGTATATATATGTATATAAGATATATATATATTCATATAACCGCTAGGAGAAGCTAATTTGTAAAAAGTGCTCGATACCTAAGTAGAGCCAAGTAATAAAGATAATCTACTTTTTTTCTTCTTCAGTCAGATTTTAGCCCTGAAGAGCTTTATGCAAAACTAATAGTAGGTTCGTCTGACTCAGTAGATTATCTTTATATATATATATAATATATATATATATATATATTCAAACATTAAATACAAATGAAAAAAAATTAATAGATTTGAATTTTGTCACAACATTTAAACCAAAAGTCTATTTATGAGCACGATATCACATCAATACATTCAAATACTAAAAACAAATACAGAACCACACAAGTCACTACCTCCACACTAACAAAATCTTCTGAGGATAAAATTTTAATCTTGAAATATTAAAGAAACATTTTTTTTTTTTAAATACAGGTAAATGAACAACATGTAACTTTGTGGTATATGGTCACAGTACCCAAAGCGTATATATTCACCGTACTAAAAATGTCTTCGGCACATGGCGGTCATCTTGTTGATAAAAATTACAACGCGAGAAATATGTAGTCACAACTGCTAGCCTTTATTATCGTGCTCGTCTCGTGGGTTCTCAGACAGGAGGAAAGTACACAGAGACAGGGAGAGAGAACTCTGTTAAATTACTGTGACCCCATACTAGACACCAGAGGCCCGTCCGTTCCCCCTACGGGTCCGAAAGCAAAAAGAGACCGGTACCTTTCTTCATTGTTCCACGTCACCACGTGACTTCCAGTTCCGGTCAACACCCGAAACTTCCGGTTGACACTCAATTCTCCATTCGGGGGTCACACCCCGGTCAAATCATCGTTCATCCTGTTTTGTGCTCATCACTATTTTTAAAACCTTTACTCTCTCACTTATTTCTTCTTCCTCCTCTTCTAATATAGTAGTTCTCGCTCACAAAAGTCAGGACCTTCATTATCTCGTTACACAACATCGTTACCTTTACTTCCTTTACATTGTGATAAGCCTTTAAAATCAGTCTACAAATAAATTATATTGTGTTTTTTTGTTTGTTTTTGTTTTGTAGATCGCTTGCTGTAACTCTAACGCCCAATGTTGTAATGGTTCAAAAAATGGCTCTTCTCCCTGCCCCTGCCAACCCTGTCTACCCAAGCTCAAAAAACGCATACATCAGGCATTTACAGTTACCGGTGCTATAGGGCTCTTTTTTAGTTTCACAGAGGTAAGTAACAGTTTGTATTCTTTTTTGTTATCTATTTTTACTTTTCTGGTAGATAACAGAACGTAGGCTCATTAATACATAATGATTTAGACAAAGATTAATCCACTCAATCCAGAAAGTATAAAGACAGCATGAATTTGAAATAATCATAATTTTCAGTGCCTTTTTATCATATGGGTGCTAGAAGGCGGTGGCTGCGGGTCTACATGTCCAGGGAATGACGTTAAACTCTATCTGATGGTGAGGTTTCAGTTTTGGAGGTTTGGGAAATGTGGAGCACCCCTTCATCACCATTGCTCCCTGGTCCACTCTGACCCGGAGTGGTAGTACCTGTTAGGGTCCCATCTATGGGTTAAATAGAAAAATGTATTTATAAAAAAATTGTTTTATCCATTAAGAATTGATTTATTTCAAAACTTTATCGGCATTAAATGACCCACTGAGGTTGATATGCCGTAAAACAAAACAAACCAAACCAATTTTCAGTGCATTTTGTTTCAAACATTCTAGTCTAGATCCTTTCTACGCAATAGGCTGGTCATGTCAAGCCCTAGCACCTATATGATTGTCCCGACCCTATTGTCCTTATGACAAGCCCCAACCCTTCTTATCATATGGGTGCTAGAAGGCGGTGGCTGAGGGTCTTAATATCCTGGGTATGACATTAAACTCTAACTGATGGTGAGGTTTCAGTTCTGGAGGTCTGGGGAACGTGAAGCACCCCTTCATCACCATTGCTCCCAAGTCCATTCTGATCCAGAGTGGTAGTACCTGTTAGGGTTCCATCTATGGGTTAAATAGAAAATTTCTTTACAAAAAAATTTTTCTTAAAAGTTAACAAAATTCTCTTCCAAACTATTGCTACAAATCTTTCAAAACTTTGCCGGCATTAAATGACCCACTGTGGTTGATATGCCATAAAACAAACAAACAAATCCAGTCTAGATTTTTATCAAATGTTTCTGATTTATACTTAAGTATCAGTAAATATCAAGTATTAAATACATACATTAGTATGTGTAGAATGTTTTGTATAAAAAAACAAGATGTTTAAAGTTTTGCTGACAGAAATCTGTTTCAACCATATGCGGTCTTTATCAAAGCAACATTGTAAACGGAAAAACCAAATGAATATATCATGAAAATTCCGGTACTGATCGAGAGCGTTCTGTGCCTCATGATTTATGATATATTTATTTGGTTTTTCCGTTTACAATGTTGCTTTGATAAAGACCGCATATGGTTGAAACAGATTTCTGTCAGCAAAACTTTAAACATCTTGTTGTTTTTTTTCTACACAACTTTCTACACATATTGTCGGATTCATATCCATTTTACCTTTCATACATATATATGTTACATATATATGTTACCTTTCATACATATATATGTTACATTCACTAAAGAACTCAAATCCGTAAATAAGACAAGTCGTGCTTTACGCTAATGGTGAAAGTTCATTAAAGTCCCTTCTAGAGAGCTCTGGGTTTTGGGAGCATATAATAGTCATTCACAGACACCGTGTTTTGACGTTTCAAGTCTCATTAGTGTGGCTAGACTTAGCAACTACTTCTAGCTGAGCAAAACTCCTTAATCTCTCAGCCTTCTTAAGCTGCCAATATATATAAATTCTGCATTTCTTTGTCCTCACAATATGAATCGCTTACAGTCAAAGCACGCTGATCTCACTGGTTCTCATTCGATTACCGAAGTTAAGCAGTGTAGCGCCTGATTAGTACTTGGATGGGTGACCGCTTGGGAACTCCAGGTACAGTAAGTCAATTTACAATCAAACACATATTAACAGAATGTAGCAACCTAAAACAAATACGAAAAAAATACTACCAAACAACAAATCTAAAACAGATATTCTACCAAATAAACCCAGAAAAACTACTTGGATACATAAGAGAAGCATACATCTACAACAAAATCTAAAAATCTTCCAAAAAAAATGAAAACACAAAAATATATGTTAAAAAAAAATCATCTAAAAGTTTCATTCACAAAAAATGTCAAAAAAAACCTTTAGAAAATTAAACATTATCACCAATTCATTTCAAAAACGTAGTTGGCATTAAATGACCCATTGAGGTTGATATGCCGTAAAACAAGAACAAATCAATCAATCAACATTATGAATCAATTCAAATTTTACATTTTTGTTTTAATTATTTTTATATAATTTAGAAAAAATTATTTCCATATATTTTCCACCAAAATGTGATCAGATCATTCCATATTTTTTAATGCACACACACCGCCCTATCGGTTGGGGTGTTAGAATGCACCGACTGCACCTCTGCAGAGGGGTAAGACTCCCCCACTGGGGCCACCTGTTGGCCGTGGGTGGCTACCTGTGATGCTTAAGGATAGAACCCAGGTGGTTGAGCAGTTCATGACTTGCAACACTCCACTTTGGTCCTTTCTTAGACTAGACGAGCAGTCGGAGAGGCCCCCTCCGATCAATCAGTTGGTCACGTCAAGCCCTAGCACCTATATGCCCTTATGACAAGCCGCAACCCTTTTTATCATATGGGTGCGAGAAAGTGGTGGCTGAGAGTCTACATGTCCTGCGAACGATGTTAAAATATATCTGATGGTGAGGTTCCAGTTTTGGAGGTTCTGGAGAATGTGGAGCACCTTTTCATCACCATTGCTCCCAGGTCCACTCTGACCCGGAGTGGTCGTAATTGTTAGGGTCCCATCTATGGGTAAAATAGAAAAATGTGTTTATAAAAAAACATTGAGTATCCATTAAGAATGACTTTATTTCAAAACTTTATCGACATTAAATGACCCACTGAGGTTGATATGCCGTAAAACAAACCAAACACACGCACACACACACGCCTTTTTTTTCTACTGTAGATGAATTGGTAGAATGTTATATTTAGAGAGAGTAACAAATTTCAAAATCACAATAGTTTCTGTTTCAAGGGAGGTAACTGCGTCTTTTATTTCTTAAATTAATTTCTTCACAGATTGACTTAGTGTTTTCTTTATTCTTTTTTTACTTCTTTTTCACAACTCGGCTTGGTCATTATCAAAAATTAAAAAAACTAGCAAATATATGCACCCTCTGGGTGCAAGTATTAATGTCATAAAATATTATATTAAATTAGAAAGTCTAAAGAAACTAAATAAGAATGCAGATAAAATGGTTTGAAATAAAGAGGGGTATAACCGAAAAATATAACAGCTGTAGCTTCCCCTTCCATCACCCCCGTCTTTCCTTGCTAAACTTTTCTAATTTAACTATTTAGTTAAATTAGGAAATAAAGAATAAAATTACAGTTATTTCTTTTTGTTGATGGATTTCTTTTAAGATTTATCTCCGAGGTTTTTGCTCTTATTCATTACGATAAAATCAAATAATTAGAAATCAACAATACCAAGCACATATTTAGTAAAATCAAATTTTAAATATCAATATGCAAATTAGGCTTGCCGTTCACACTGTAAACCGCTATTTGTTGTACATATAAATACAGGTGCATGTTAATAGTACGTAGATATGGCCAGCAGAATTAATAATGAAAACAATTTTATTGATAATTGAGGCTTAAATAAAAATGATTCATGGAGAGTGTGATGTATAATACCTAAATGGAAATCGATAGTGACTTGAGTAGTGATATAGTTTCGGTTACAGACAAATAAACACATAATCTCCATTATAATAAGATATAAAAAAGCATCTTATAATAAAGAAGAAATCAACTGAAATGTTTGCAAGTTATTTTTATTAGATAGAACTTTGAAAATCATTTAACTATTTGATATAAATATTTATATTAATATTATATTAATATTATATTATAATATTATATTTATAATCATATATGGGTAATTCCATTTCAAATCATCAGGGCCATGTCACCCACCCCCTTCAATTTTTTTGAAATTTTGTACAGGTGTAGAGTAGGTTGTGATTTTTTCACTTATTGATCTTGCATTGAAAAAATCAGAAATCATTAATAACGTGAAAAGTGTTAGGAGTAGGGGAGCTCTAGAACACATTTTATAGACAAAAATAGATTACAAAATGTCGCCATTTTTCTCCCCAACCCCCAATTTTTCAAGTTTAAAATCGATATAACTCGGCGAATATTTTGAATTGGAAGCTCAAATTTGGGGGATTGTCTAATTTTAACCTACTCTACACCTGTACAAAATTTCAGAAAAATTGAAGGGGGTGGGTGACAATTTTATTTTTTTCCTGATGATTTCACATGGAATTACCCATATATAATATTTAAGACCATTTTATTTATTTAAGAATATTATTTATACTAGCAAATATATGCACCCTCAGGGTGCAAGTATTTTAGTTAAATTTTATAATAAAATATGATATTAAATTAGAAAGGCTAATGAAAGTGAATAAGAATGTAGATAAAAAGATTTTGAACAGAGGGGGTATGATTGAAAAATAGAACAACTTTGAAACTAACTCTTCCATCATTTTCCGTTACTCCCGTCTTTAATTGGTAAATTTTCCTAATTTAACTGTTTAGTTAAAATAGGAAGTAAAGAATAATATTACAGTCATTTCTTCTTGTTAAGGGATTTCTTTTAAGATTTATTGAAGAGATTTTTGCTCATATTCAATAAGATGAAACCAAAGAATTAGAAATCAATAATACTAAGCATATATTTATTAAAATCAATTTTTTAAGATCAATATGCAAATTAGCCTCCCCATTCACACTGTAAACTTCTATTTTGTTGTATATATAAATACAATTGCATGTTATTAGTATGTAGATATGGTCAACAGTGTAAGTAATGTAAAACAATTTTATTAATAATTGAGGTTTAAATAAAAATAAAATCATGGAGAATATGATATAAATAACTAAAGGAATGGTGAATTGTATAGTAATATAGTTTCGGTTACAGACAGACAAACCCATAATCTCCATTATAATAAGATAATATTTAATCATAATTATATTGATAATTGATATTATATTATATATTTATATTATATATAAATTATATATTTGATGTAACTATTTGATATATCACCATGTGCCAACCCCCCCCCCCAAAGAACTTAAACTAAACAAAAACTATGGTGAGGTTCCAGTTCTGGGGAATGTGGAGTATGCCTTCATCATTGCTCCTAGGTGTACTCTGACCCAGAGTGGTAGTATATGTTAGGGTCCCATCTATGGGTTAAATAGAATAAAATGAGTTTTAAAACAATGATTTAAAAAAAATTGAGTACCCATCAAGAATGAATAAAACCAAATGTCTTCAGCATATAATAACCCCACAAGGGTTGACATGCTGTAAAATCCAACAAACCAACAACTGTAAATATAAACGTTTTAAATAATCTTAGAAGTGAGACAATAAAGTGTTTTTGTATTTCATCTATATAAGTATATAAGCCTTTTTTTTTTTTCCTCACTTAACTCTCTACATGATGACTTGGTAACCTACAATACCCCAAGAATTACAATACGACAAGGAGACTCCCGTGGTGTAGTGGTTAACATGCTTACTACATAGTAGTTGTTGAGTAACTGGCCGCCATCCTTGGTTCCAGTTGTAAAAGAACTTAAAGTAAACAAGTCCTTGTGGGATAGTGTCCTTTAGGTCCGACGTCCAAGGTGATCTGAGTGTCAATGAGTTAAGATTAGAATCAGGCCTCTATAAATACACCAACAGCAGCAGCAGCACTGCCCGTGATTGGACAATAGGAATCTTTCTCAGGTCACGTGCTTATAGGCGAGTCTATAAATAGAGGTGACCACTTGCCTCATGCCTTATATACCAAAATTGGCCTTTTTTTGTTTTTTTAGTTCCTGTGAATTTTCGTTTTATTTCCCCCACCCCCTCCCCATTAGATGACAGAACTACAAGTTCGCTGGCTGCTTGAGAATTTTTAATTTTAATTTTAATTTTATTTTGTCTTTCGTTTTACTTCTCGAAGCACTTTCGACCGACGAACTAGTTTTTCTGCCATAACTAGTAAGTGAGGGGGGCCAGACTAATCATTTTTATTTTACCAAAATTTATTTATTTTTTTTTTTTGTTTTTCATTTGAGGGGATTTTATTGTTTGTTGTAAATAAATATCATTTCCCCCCTCCCTCATAAATATGTATATAAGGGTTTAGGCGTAGGTAATTCATAGAGTGGGTAGGACGTTTTGGTGTTTGTTGTATGACTTGATTTTTGTGGTGAATGGAAAATTGTAGTATGAATAGGGTCATGAATGAGACTAGTTAAGTTAGAGATTAGGATAGAGATGACCAGACCTAATCCCCCTTCCCCCATGTTGGCCTTGTGCCGTATTTGTATATAATTTATTATATACTAGCAAATATATGCACCCTCCGGGTGCAAGTATTTAGGTTTTGATGTAATAAAATATTGTATCAAATTATAAACTATTTAGAAAATGATAAACTGAGGGGGGTAATCGAAAAACAGAACAGCTTTAGATTTAACTCTTCCATCATTTTCTTTCACTCCCGTCATTTTTCCTAATTTATCTATTTAGTTAGATTATGAAGTATTTAATAAAATTACAGTTCTTTCGTCTTGTTTATGGATTTCTTTTAAGATCTATCCCCGAGATCTTTGCTCAGATTCGTTAAGAGAAAACCAAACAATTAGAAATCAATAATACTAAGCATATATTTATTAAAATCAAATTTTAAATGTCAATATGCAAATTAGCCTTCTCGTTCACACTGTAAACTGCTATTTTGTTGTATATATACATACAATTACATGCTATTAGTACATAGATATGGTCAACAGTATAAGGTATAACAATTTTATCAATAATTGAAGTTTAAATAAAAATAAATTCATGGTAAATGTGACGTCAATAACTAAGGGAATTGTGACTTGAATAGTGATTTAGTTTCGGTTACAGACAGACAAACACACAATCTCCATTATAATATATTTTTATTTTTACCAACTTTTTTAATTTTTATTTTTACCAACTTTTTTATTTTTATTTTTTAAGAATATTTTTATTTTTTATTTTTTAAGAATATTTTTATCTTTATTTTTTAAGGATACTAGCAAATATATGCACCCTCCGGGTGCAAGTATTTAAGTTTTAATGTAATAAAATATTGTATTAAATTAGAAAGGCTAATTAAACTAAATACGAATGCAGATAAAAAGATTTGAAACAGAGGGAGTATAATAAAAGATTTGAAACAGAGGGAGTATAATCAAAAAATAAAACAACTGAGACTTACTCTTCCATCACTCTCGTCTTTCATTGTTATTTTTTCTAATTTAAGTATTTAGTTAAAATAGGAAGTAAAGAATAAAATGACAGTTATTTTTTCTTGTTAATGGATTTCATTTAAGATTCATTGAAGAGATTTTTGCTTATATTCATTAAAATAAAACCAAACAGTTAGAAATCAATAATACTAAGCACATATTTATTAAATTCGATTTTTTAATATCAATATGCAAATTAGCCTTCCCGTTCACTCTGTAAACCGCTATTTTGTTGTATATATAAATATAATTGCACGTTATTAGTATGTTGATATGGTTAACAGTATAAATAATGTAAAACAATTTTATTAATAATTGAGATTAAAATAAAAATAAAATCATGGAGAATGTGATGTCAATAACTAAGAGAATTGTGACTTGAGTAGTAATATAGTTTCGGTTACAGACAGAAAAACACACAATCTCCATTATAATAAGATTTTTATTTTTTAAGAATATTTTTATTTTTAAAATTTTATTTTCAAAAAGATTTTTTTATTTTGAAGTTTAAAATTTTTTTTTAGAGGTTTCATTCAAAACCAAACCAAACCAAACCACCCAGTAACCAGGTAATTCATAGAGTGGGCAGGACGTTTTGGTGTTTGTTGTATGACTTGATTTTTGTGGTGAATGGAAAATTGTAGTATGAATAGGGTCATGAATGAGACTAGTTAAGTTAGAGATTAGGATAGAGATGACCAGACCTTATCCCCCTTCCCCCATGTTGGCCTTGTGCCGTATTTGTATATAATTTATTATATATGATAAATATATATATATACCAAAATTCCAACAGTAGTAAACAAGTTCAAACTCTAGTTGTGCTATTGCATTCACTTTTTGACTAATGCCCTTGGTAAAGGCAGGAACCCCCTCACTCACAGGTTAAATAGTACCACTACTCTTCTTCTACAAGGATGTCCCTAGGATTAAATAACTCATGAACGTTGATATGTCATTAAAACTAAGAAACCGAACCAAACTATCAAAATACAAGGAGTTATCTCCCCTGAACCCATCTAACATTATTTAATTTATAATATTTTAAAAAAAAATGTTTTCTTCTAACATTCCACTAGGCCTTATTAACAGTCTTTTTACGTGGGTATTTTTTATGGGGCATTCAGCGAGGATCAAACTTGCGTGACTAATACACCATAACAAGACGCCTACATCATTTGATTTATATATATGAGAGAGAGAATTAAATTCACAATACCTGCTACCAATTTCTTATCAAGATAATTTGCACGATTGGGTGCAATGGTTGGACCATGTAACCATTAAGCACCCCAGGTGTGAGCTATTTTGAAAGGAACACCTTTTGCTTTTCACCATAAACTTCCAGTTTTTTGTTTACAAACAACAGACGACTTTTTTTTTTTGCGTTAGAATTTCACTGTAAGAATTTTTTAAAGTTTGTTCATGTATATTTACAACCAAAAGGCATGTTTTTATACTAAAATAGTTTTAGATTTTGATAAAAATAATAGTTATTTCATGTTGTTGTTAATTCAATAGAAAGTTTTAATAACTTTAAACGAAAGACGTTTTTATATGAAAGACATATTTTTCTATTAAAATAGTTTTTATTTAATCAGAAGAGAAATGCAGATATGTTTTTTTAAATGAAAATAGTTTTTATTTACAAAATATTTTTTATGTTTATTCAAATAAAAGGATGTTGAGACCAAGTAACCAATAAATAACTAATTTTATTATAATCTAAAACTATTTTAGTATAAAAACATGCCTTTGGGTTGTAAATATACATGAACAAACTTTTAAAAATCTTCCAGTGAAATTCTAACGCAAAAAAATCGCCTGTTGTTTGTAAACAAACAACCTGGAGTTTACGGTGAAAAGCAAAAGGTGTTCCTTTCAAAACAGCTCTCACCTGGGGTGCTTAATGGTTACATTGTCCCAATGGTTTAAACTATTCTAACATCTAGGCATAAAATAACCACAGATGGATTGATATGCCATTAAAATCACTCTATCAATCTTTTCATACATTTTTCATACATTAAAATTTCTTGTCTACTAATAAGGCCATTATTTTAAATATATCTATAACAAAATCT
Organism: Doryteuthis pealeii; assembly: GCA_023376005.1. Classification (NCBI taxonomy): domain Eukaryota; kingdom Metazoa; phylum Mollusca; class Cephalopoda; order Myopsida; family Loliginidae; genus Doryteuthis; species Doryteuthis pealeii. The sequence goes on from CM042173.1 coordinate 3,722,574, forward strand.
TTTTTCTCCCTATTTGTAAAAATTGAAATAAGAACAAGAAGTAATGTTGGCAACTAATCAATTTTTTATATACAGGGAGTTATCTCCCCTGGACCCAACTGACGTTATTTAATTTATCAAATTCACAATACCTGCAGATCTTTCTACCAATTTCTTATCGGTGTAAGTTGGCATGATAGGGTACAACGGGTTAAACTACATTCATTTTATGTTGTTTTTTTTATTTTTTTTATTTATTTTTTAAGAATCTTTTTTATTTATTTTTACCAACCTTTTCATTTATTTTTACCAACTTTTTTTTATTTTTTTTACCAACTTTTTTATTTATTTTTTAAGAATCTTTTTTTATTTATTTTTTAAGAATCTTTTTATTTATTTTTTAAGAATCTTTTTTTATTTATTTTTAAGAATCTTTTTTATTTATTTTTTAAGAATTTTTTTATTTATTTTTTAAGAATCTTTTTTATCTTTTTTATTTTTTTAAGAATCTTTTTTATTTATTTTTTAAGAATCTTTTTTTTTATTTTTTATTTATTTTTTAAGAATCTTTTTTATTTATTTTTTAAGAATCTTTTTTATTTATTTTTTATTTATTTTTTTAAGAATCTTTTTTATTTATTTTTTAAGAATCTTTTTTTTTTATTTTTTAGAATCTTTTTTATTTATTTTTTAAGAATCTTTTTATTTTATTTTTAAGAATCTTTTTATCTTTATTTTTTATTTTTTAAAATAAAATAAATAAAAAATATTAATTTTTTATTTATATTTTTTAATTATTTATTTTAAGTTTTTTTTCTGTGTCAATAATGAAATGATGAATTCCTTTTTTCAGATTTTGGGTGTTTGGATTACGGTACGCTATCGTAACCAGAAAGACCCCTCCGCAAATCCCAACGCGTTTCTTTAATGACGGGTTTTTGCGTTGCACTTAGGTATAGTAAACGTCAATGCCAATCAACAAGCTTGCTAATGACCTCTGACCTCCTCTCATCCTACTACCCCTACTACCCCTTCTAATCTTTCGCCATCTTTTTCTTTTCTTTTTTTTTTTTAATTTTTTTATTTTGCTGGCTTTTTTCTTCTCTTCCAAGAAAATCCTCATCCTCTTTTTTTTTTTTTTTTTTTTTTTTTTTTTTTCCAATTTGTATAAACGTGTGTATGCATGTCTATTTTGCAGCCAATACTTAGATTATACCAGCTATGGGACACTTTTTCATATTTTTTTCCTATTGCCAGTGCTTAGAATATACTCTGAAGAGAGCTAAGAGCCACACCCTCTAAAAAAGGAGTGTCCTCGATATGATATTAAACTGTATCTGCGGGTAAGGATCCAATACTTCTTCCGCCTTGTCGGCTGGGGCATTAGAATACACTCACTGCACCTCTACAGAGGGGTAAGACTCCCCCAATGGAGCCACATGTTGGCAGTGGCGACCCATGAAGCTTAAGGATAGAACCCAGGTGGCTGAGCAGTCCATGGCAAGACGGGCGGTCAGAGAGGTCCTCTCTGATCAATCGGCTGGTCATGTCAAGCCCAAGCACCTATATGATTGCCCTGACCCTATTGCCCTTATGGCATGCCCCAACTCTTTTATCATATGTGTGCTAGAAGGCAGTGGCTAAGTTATCATGTCCTGGGAATGATGTTAAACTCTATCTGATAGTGAGGTTCTGGTTCTGGAGAATGTGAAGCACCTTTTCATCACCATTGCTTCCAGGTCCACTCTGACCCGGAGTGGTAGTACCTGTTAGGGTCCCATCTATGGGTTAAATAGAAAATGTATTTATAAAAATTGAGTATCCATTAAGAATGAATTTATTTCAAAACTTTGTCGGCATTAAATGACCCACTGAAGTTGATATGCCGTAAAACAAAACAAAACAAAACCAAACCATCCAGTAACCCTTCATTGCTATTACTCCCAGCTTTATTCTTACCCAGAGTGGTAGTACCTGTTAGGGTACCATCTATGGGTCAAATAGATTTTTTTGTTGTTGTTTGCAAGTTATTTGTATTAGATTAGATTATTTGATATCATATAACCATGTGCAAAAAACTTGAGAAAGTACACAAAAAATGTAAATATACAATATAAGTAATTCCCTAACCTATAGACCTAAAATAACCACTTATGGTCAAGTCATGTTGAAAGCACCGGTTCCCACTCGATCGCCAAAGATAAACAGTAATGAGTCTGTTCAATACATAGATGGGTGACCATTTAAGCAAAAGCAGGTACTGTAAACAAAATGACATCAAAATAACTTGATTCAGCATTAAGGGACCCAAAAAGGTTTGATATGCCGTAAAATAACCAACCAACTTAAAATAACCCGAGAAAGGTTGATATGCCATTAAAATCAATGAATCAACTTTTCAAACTGTTTCAGTTCCTTTAATTCATTTTTTGTTGTTTGTCTTTTTAGTAATACACTTGAATTTAAAGACTGGGAATGTAGTTAGAAAGAAACAAAAAAGAAAACCTGGGCATAAATTGACTGGAGGGGTGGGGGCTCACAAATGAAAACATATATCAGAATTAGTCTTCCATCTTTTATTCCGAGCAGGGCTGTGGAGTCGATACACAAAATCTTTGACTCCGACTCCTCTATTTTTGAAACCTCCAACTCCTCTTTATGTATTTTAGTGATTATGGCCTACAAATAAATATAAAACCATGATTTTTTTTTTAATAATCAATTCAAGTGTGTACTGTATAACTTTACACACTAAACTAGAGCCATATAAAGTGTGAGGAGGCGCATGGTATAATGGTTACCGTCATAGGAAATCAATACGGTGAGAAGAGTTCAAATCCTGGACAGGGATTTATATGGTATAATCTAAGTATCTGCCCCCCCCCTAGTATTTTTTTAAAAGAAAAACAAAGGGTATTAATTTTTATTGAAGTCAGTTAGTCTACTGTTGGTTTTAATAACAGCAGCTTACTAAGTACAACTCAAGCAGTGTCCAAGACAGTTGGTATAAATAGGAATCAAGAATGATCCATCCATGAATTTGGGTGATTCCATTCCTTGAGTTCTGATTGGCTGCTTGATTTGAATGACATTGTGGAGTCTTATATATACTTTGTCATTTTGCAGTGGACTTGTAGCATTCGGGTTTGTATTTCAGTTACAACCGTTTGTTGCCTTGTCTTCCCAGTTCGACGGTAATTGAAATTTTAATTATTCTTCAATTTTTAATTGCAATAAGGGAAGTATCCTATAATTAGGATTTCTTATTGTCTTCCTTTATTATTATTATTATTATTGATTTGGAAATTGGTTATACCTTTTGGTGCACCCTAATATAGATGAACCTCACTGTCTGGCTGATATCCACAATAGACCACTCTACCAACTTATTTTTTACTTATATATAAGTTGCAGGGTCCCATCTATGGGTTAAATAGAAAATGTGTTCATAAAAATTGAGTATCCATTAATGTAGGAAGTGCGTGGTGTAATGGTTAAAGTCATGGGAAATGGACTCGTCGCCCCGAGTTCAAATCCTGGACATGGTAATTGCATTTCACTTTGAGCTAATACCCTTGGGAAAGGTATGAATCCTACTCTCCCTCCAGCTATGGGTAAATAGTAGGCAGACTGGGCTCTTTAACCTTGGTTAGGCAACCGGTCTAGAGAAGGAAAACTCTGAATTCAAACCTGTTAAGCTTAAGAAATTGACCTTGTGTCGCATCCTGCTCGTGCTGGTTGGTAAATATATATATATAAGTTGCAGGTGCATTGAGTAATGGTTATAGTCATAGGAAATCAATACGGTAAGAAGAGTTCAAATCCTGGACAGGGATTTCTATGGTATAATCTAAGTATCTGCATCCCCTTTATTTGTTTTTGCTTTTATAAGGAAGATGTAAGAAAAATTAACAGAAATTTCCTCAAAAGAAAACATTTAAAAAAAAAAAAAATCATTTCTGCTTACTGATTTGCTCTATTTATTCTTTTTGCACCTCTTGCCTTGATTGAGCACACATAATAACAGCTTAGTTTACCTGTATTCCAACAGGTGTGCTTCAGCTAAATAATTACAATAACCATTTTTGGTAAACTTACTTGTAAGAAATTATCTTGCCGGTGACAATCATGACTGTCTACAGATCATCCTATAGCAATTGTTAAAATGTTAATTTTGGCATCCCGACACATTTCTGTTTTTGTAACATTTTATAGAATAATAGTAATAATAATGAAATTTATTGTGTACAGTGCTCAGGTGCACCACAACTCATCAAAGTCTCATGTCAAGTACACAGAATAATGTATTAGTGTCAGGAACATGAACAGTTTACAGTAGTAATATGCATGTATGTGTACGCATGTGTGCATATGGAGAGTGGCATCAGGTATAGTGTTGGCAGACTACAGGAAGCATGGAGGCTTTGAAAGACTCAGTGCTTCGGCAGCCTACAATAAATGCAGGCAGTTTATTCCATGTCTCCGCAACTCTGAGCGTATAATAGTAATAATAACAACTAGCAGGACTCGTTGAAATTCCAAGAAATGAAACAGAAATCAAGAGGAGCTATTTAAGCCAGAAAACGATGATTTGCAATTTCATTACATATAAATCCTACTGTTGACTTTGCAATAAATAATACAAAAATAAAAGTGACAAAAAATATGACTCAGAAAAAAAAGTTGGGCTGGAAATTCACCTGACACTGACTCTGACTCTCTAAAACAGCGTAAATTAGGGCAGGGTCCCTGGACAACATAAGATCAAAATTACCAAAATATCTTCTGTTATAGTCATAGGAAATGGACTCGTCGACCAGAGTTCAAATCCTGGATGAGGCTGTTTGCATTTCACATAGTGCTAATACCCTTGGGAAAGGTATGCATCCAATTATTCTCCCTCCAGCTATGGGTAAATAGGAGGACAGACTGGGTTCTTTAACCATGGCTAGGTAACCAGTCTGGGAGAAAGAAAACTCTGAATTCAGACCTGTTAAATTCCACTTAAGAAATTGACTTTGTGTCGCATCCTGCTCATGCAGAGAGATTGATAAATATAATATTTATATATATATATATATATATAAACCATCATCAGGGCAATATTGAAGAGTTAAGTCATGAAGCTCCTTCAAAATGTTATTTTCAAGTGAAATGAAACAAAAATGTGACAAATTTGTTTGGTTATTGTTAACAATTCTATCTCCCCCTCATTTCAAAATGTAATGATCTCAATAGAGTATTAAAAAAAAAGATTTTTAGCAATTCAAATATATAACATATAAAAACAACACAATATGCTGTTAAAGTGAAAATATTTTATATCATATTCATAGCTAATATTGAACAATATTTCGATTTATAAAAATCATCTTCAGAGCTTGTTTTACTCTGGACTTAACAAGAGTGGAGACGAAAATGATTTTCGTCTCCACTCTTGTTAAGTCCAGAGTAAACAAGCTCTGAAGATGATTTTTATAAATCGAAATATTGTTCAATATTAGCTATGAATATGATATAAAATATTTTCACTTTAACAGCATATTGTGTTGTTTTTATATCTTTTTATCTATACTCATACCATTGGATTCATTTCCTTTCTATTAACTTATAACATATAAGTATACATATTTTTTAAAATTTAAGTTCATTACTATGTCATCTAGTATGGAATCTTATATACTGCATACTAATCTTTATTATTGACAGTGTGTATGTGTATGTGTGTGTTGCACCCTTTCTGTTGGCTTGGCAAAAAAACAAAAAACCAGTGTGTTATTCTTTTGTGGTGATGGGATACCACATTTTCAAATTCTACCACCATTCACTTATCTTTTCTTTTCTTTTTTTCTTCTTATTCCATTGTCTTAAAATATTTGTTTTCAGTGAACTATTTGGATTATATATCTAAGATGGTATCCAAACATTTTGCAGTCCTGTCATCTGGGGTCTTTAGAATACACTGACTGCACCTCTGCAAAAGTGAAAATCTCCATAAAACATTGTTTATGTTTACAAATCCACGGGAAAGAAATCAAATACTGTGACGGTTTCAACTTTTTTTTTAATGTATTCTAGTTAGTGTTTTTCTTTCTTTTTTTTTTTTCTTTGAATATTTTATGTGACAAACTCCTATGGAATCGGTTCCAGTACGACTGGAATGGCCATGGGTGGCGACTTGGGATACTTAAGGATGGGACTCTGGTCTATGACATGCAATACTTCACTTTGGCCCTTAGGCTAGACAAGCAGTCAGAGGGCCCCTTCGATCAATCAGCTGCTCATGTCAAACCCTAGCACCTATATGATTATCCCAACCCTATTGCCCTTATGGCAAATCTAACTTTTTTTATTATATACGTGCTAGAAGGCAGTGGCTGAGGATCTTAATATCCTGTGTATGACATTAAAATCTGAAGTTCCAATTTTGGAGGTCTGGGGAATGTGGAGTATCCCTTCATTACCATTACTCCCAAGTCTATTCTAACCCGGGGTGGTAGTACCTGTTAGAGTGCTATATCTGGGTTAAATAGAGAGAAAAAAGAGTTTTAAAAAAGTGTTTTAAAAAAAAAGTGAGTACCCATCAAGAATGAATAAAACAAAAACGTGTTCGGCATAAAGTAACCCAACAAGGGTTGACATGCTGTAAAACCCAACCAACAAACCAAACCTTTTGAAAAGAGGGCCAAATTTGATAAAGTGAAGATGCTCGAGGGCCAATAGTTCTTTCTGGTGTTTTTTTAACCAAAAAATTACATGCAAATATACACTTGAAAGACTTCTAGTATATTGTTATGACCTTTTTCCAGAAATCTTAAATTCACTAGAGGTTCAATCATAAACAAACACCAAAAGGATTTTGCTAAAATTATTAAATTTATCAAAAGTGAAAATAAAGTAGAAAACGGACCAAGAAATAATGGAATTGTCCATTCTGATCCAAGAGATTCTAAATTTACTACTACTTTATATATATATACAATATATATTATATATTATTTTTTTATTTATTTAAATTTTTTGTTTTAATTTTTTTTTTTTTTTTTTTTTTTTTTTTTTTTTAAATTCATATCTGCATGCCATTGAATTTGGTTTCATTTTTGTTTTTTTCCTGCATGTGAATGAAATACCAATTTTCTATTCTTGGTACTTCCAAGACCAATTCTACAAAAAAAAGAAATTGGTTTCAATGGCACTCAAATGGCTGCAAGCAATTTTTTTCTTCCCTCTAAATAGCTGCTTTTTTTTTTTTTTTTTTTTTTTTTTTTTTTTTTTTTTTTTCCCCACTGCATGTATCAACTTTTAAAAAAAAAAAAATTAATTTTTTTTTTTTTTTTTTTTTTAAATAGAAAAAAATTTCATTTATTTGATTTATTTTTTTTTACAAAATTCGTTTATTACAATTGTTTATTTTACTCATTTTATTTTATTTTATTTATTTGTTTATTTTATTAGTTTTTTTATTTGTTTAATTACCATCTTAATTTTTAAACATTCTCTGAAATATAAAGCAAGGGAAGTAACTCTAATTTCTTCTTTTAACTGCCGGATGCTCTATTTTGCTCGCTTGTGTTGTATAGTTCTAGCGACACCCAACCCGGCAGCACCTGCTCCATTGCCTAAAAGAAGTAGGGGCTGGGATTATTGTCTGCTGCCGGGGCACCCCAAAGTGGAATACCAACAGAAATAAGGAAAACTTAAAAAAAAAATGCTTTTCTTTTTATCTGTGTGTGTGTGTGTGTGTGTGTGCCTACAGTTTTTTTTGTGATGTACAAAATATTCCCTTATCATTAACGAATCACAATGGATGCCTTAAAATTTTTAAATCTCTAATTTCATAAATTTTTATTTCTTTCCTTTTTCTCTTTTTCCAGATAATTGGTGTTTGGTTGGCATTACGATATCGGAACCAGAAGGATCCTCGAGCCAATCCAAGTGCATTCCTTTAAAACTTACATAAACACAAACACTAGAAATCCAAGATAACCAATCCCCCCCTGCCCCCCCCCCTTTTCCTCTCCCCTTTTCTTCTCCCCTTTTCTTCTCCCCTTTCCTCTCCTCTTTCCTTTGGCCAAATTTTCCCTTCTCCTTAGAATTCCCTACCTCCATATATATATTTTTTTTTTTAATTCATTTTTATTTCCTATTTTTACTTTAGATTTTTATTTATTGAATTTTTTTTTTTTTAAATCTTAAAGAATTTTACAAAATTCATTTCTTCCAAGCACAAGGGGAGTAGAGGAAATTGAATATTTTAGTTTTTTCATTTTTCATTTTTTTTTTTTTTGTCTTTTTTGTCTTTCTATAAAACTGTTATGAAGAGGAGTTTTTAAAAAGTGACTTGGGTAGCTGAGCTCTTTTATTGGCTCCTTGGATAAGAATATTGGTTTTGTACTTTGGTTCTTTTTTTTTTTTTCTTATATATATATATAAGGAAAAAAAATGAACCAAAGTACATATATATATATATATATATATATATATATATAAAATGCTTTTCATTAAGTACTCCTTACTCTGCAATAGTTTATCATGTATATGAGCAAACATATTGTTTCTGTAAAAGCAAATATGCTATCAAACTCTTTTAAAGGGAAAACATTAAGGATGATATTTTCTTAAGTTTTTCTTTATAGATAGATAAATTGTTTAATTAAAAAAATTAATTTTTATAACATTGTTTTTGTACATTTTTCTTTTGTATACTTAATAAAAACTAAAATTATTTATATTAATATCTTATAAGTATAAATATTTTTCTTTTTTAAATTTCAAAGTGAGGGCCAGAAAGACACAAATTGTGTGTTCATATATATGTGTTTATATATATATATATATATATATATATGTGTGTGTGTGTGTGGTTTGGAATAAAATCTGAAGGTATGATGAAAAGAAAAACAATACAGAAAATGAAATTGCCATGTTTAGTTCCAAGGATAGCTTCATTGGAAATGAATTTCTATTTTGCATTTAAAGAAAAAAAGAGAAAAGTGGGATACTTGTCTCTGCCATTTTTTGTGGAGACTTCATATTTGTGAAATGAAATTTAATTTCTAAAGCTATCATAAAATAAGTCAATTTAATTTTCCATATTGTCTTGTTTTTCTCTAACACACACACAAACACATTCAATGGTGGAAATGGTATTTAAGGCCTTTTTATTCACAAATAAATTTGCTCTGTTTATAAAAGTAAGCATTGAGCTCTCATACGGAACTGAATTCTACAACAAACTACTGGTAGAGAATAGGACCAGCCTAGAATCACCTTGTACTAAGAAACTTGGTACCCCAACAAAGAAAGTATATATATATATATATATATATATATATATATATATATAAAATGTGTGTGTGTGTTCTTAAAGATTTCAAAGTAGGTTTATAAAATAATTAACTTATTCTCTCCACTCCATTAATCCTCATTTTTGGTTTGGTAAAATGGTCTCTTTTTATTCCAAGATTTGTTTAGCCTATGTAACTCATTCTTCCTGTTTTTTTTGTTTTTTTTTTTTTTTTTTACACTATTTCAGCCAATCCATTTTACTGCCTTCTTCACTAGTAGAATCTATAAGGAAAGGGAGATAACTAGGTGATTCAAGAAGAAACGGTACCCAATATATACTGACTTACACACTTGTCCAACAGATTAATTTTATGCCATTTCCTTCAATTTTCTATAAGTGTTCCCTATCTATTATGTGGACTTGATCCCAGAGTGGATAATGAGAGCTTTTATTTTGATGATTTGCGACTTATGTCACCAAATTGAACCAAGATGGTTGGTCTATTAGTCATCATTTTTCTTTTTTTCGATATGAAAAAATAAAATTCTCCTCTTTGCTTACTGTGATTGTTCGTTCTCTTGGAGAAAGCCGTTGAATAGAATGGCTGAAAAAAAAAAAAAAATACAATGAGTTTGGATAGTCCAAACAACTCTTGGGAATTTGTTAAACTTTTCAAAATTGGGGGAATCTCCGTGGCATAATGGTTAATGTTCTGGACTACAACATTTTGTAAGCAAGTTCGAAATCCAGTCATGCTATTATACTCGCCTTTTGGACTAATACCGTTGGGAAAGGTATGAACCCTCTCATCCCCCAGCTATGGGGGGTTAAATAGTATTACTGTTCTTTTACAAGGATAGCTGTGGCATTAAATAACCCACAAAGGTTGATATGCCATTAAACAAAGAAACCAAACTATTTCAAATTATAGACAGTATTTCTATTTTTTTTACTTTACTGTTTTCTTGAGAAAAAGATTTATTCATATTATATTTTTTTTAGATATATTACCCCCCCAAAAAAAACAAACAAACAAAAACCAAAACATACAGGCAAATTAACAATTTAATTCTTAATATTTCTTTTTCTGCAAGTAAAAGAACCCAAGGTCATATACATGCTTACCCATGTAAGAGCAGTCTCCCTGTGAATCTCTTATACCCATTTTCTCATTGAGGCGCGTGGTCTAATGGTTAGAGTCGTAGGAAATGGACTCGTCAACGCGAGTTCAATTCCTGGACGAAGCTGTTGGAATTTCACATGGTGCTAATACCCTTGGGAAAGGTATGAATCCAATTCTCCCACCAGCTATGGGTAAATAGCAGGGCAGACTGGACTCTTTAACCATGGCTAGGTTTACCAGTCTAGGAGAAGGAAAACTCTGAATTAAAACCTGTTAAACTCTGCTTAAGAAATTGACCTTGTGTTGCATCCTGCTCGTGCGGAAGGGTTGGTAAATATATATACCCATTTTCTCTTTGCAGCCCTCAAAAGCAAATAATTCATTCACTAATCTGTATTAAGTTCGAGTTCAGTTTGGATAATCCTTTCCTTTTCTAATGTTTTTATATCGGTACTCAGCTAGTACTTGTGATAAAGGATTATTTACATTCAGTCAGTAGAGCGTCCGCCTAGGAACCACAAGGTTCTGGGTTCGATACCAGCCCTTGCCAACTCAGATCGTGAGTATCACAGAGATATGTGTGGTAAAGTGAGGAGCTGATGGTAGATGTGGTGCTCCAACTGAAATGCAAAAAACAATCTTGGTCTAGCATTAGTGAAAAGGGGATAGACTCCCTCACTGTCTGGCTGATACAGACTTTAGGCCACCCCGACGATGACTTACTTTTTCATCTAGTAACTGTGTAGTTTCTGTGAACTCTGTTAGACAAACACACACACACACAACCATGTTCTGTTATATATATATATATATATATATATATATATGATTTATACTTGAATAATTTTACAGCTTATTTACAAATACAAAATATGGGATAGGTATCCCACAATTATATCCAGTGCTTTTACATACTTGAATGATACACTTAGGTTTTGGGCATCCCTTCATGATGTAATGGTTAGCAAGCTAGTCTTGTAGATCCATTACAACTAGATATTGAGTTTGATCCTTGTTGGATGCCCCATACTGGCGATCTTATGTCGCATCCTATCCATGGCAAACAGTTGGGTAGATGCCTACTTTGTTGTAACTCAGAAGGTTTACCCCAGAAATGATAGGAAGAAACAAGTATTAAGGAGAGGGGGAAAAAGTGATAGAGCAGTTTGTTAAATAAATGATCCAAGCTGGTATGAAAGAGTAGGCTTGAAAATAGATATTTACCTTGCCATCTGCTAAATGATTATGAAAGAGTAGGCTTGAAAATAGATATTTACCTTGCCATCTGCTAAATGATTATGAAAGAGTAGGCTTGAAAATAGATATTTACCTTGCCATCTGCTTCCAGATTAAAATATGTAAGGTAAGCATACTTATGTCACTTCAGGGGAGTAGAATGCATGTATTATCACACACATACACATATATATGTATATATGTATGTATGTATGTGTGTATATATATATATATATATATATATATATATATATATACCCGTAACTAGCAGATAGCCTTCCACCATTTTTAACTGCCTGGGGACCATTGAAAAACATGAAACTTGGGGTAGCAGATTAAAGAAGTTTTTTTTCCAAATAATCATGAGGAGCTTTATTTATTTTAAGTTTTATCCTGCTCTACTGGCCAGTATTTGAGTGCTTTCCTCATTTAAGAAAAAAAAACAGTCTTTCTAACAAATATATATATATATATATATATATATATATATATATATATATAACAATGGTAAAACCAAGAATATTCAGATTTTCTTTAAGATTTATTTTTTGTACAAAAATTTTTTTTTTTTTTTTTTTTTTTTTTTTTTAACCTTAAAGTTTGTTAAATTTATCCACTAGTGGAGAGGAAAAACAAGGTCCTTTACAAATAAAACATCGAAATTTTTTAAATTCCCATATCCACTGTGGAAGCCATTTTGTTAATTGAACATTCTTTTTTATTTTTTTTTTTTTTATTTAAATGTTTTCTTCAATTCTTGTTTGTCTCATTAGCCTTTTTTTTTTTTTTTTTTTTTTTTTTTTTTTTTTTTTTTTTTTTTTTTTTTTTTTTTTTTTTTTTTTTTTCTTTCTAATTTTAAAATGAAGCTCCCTCTTAAGTTCCTTTAGTACACAATCATCTTTTAGATATAATTAAAAATAAAAAAAATAGATTTATCCAAATATTTTCCCCATGCAGACTTACCCTGCCCTTTTTTAAAATCTTGTTTACCTCATTTGATCATCTAATTTTATATAAAAAACTTTTTTAGTATCAATAAGGGAACAATACATAACACAATTTTTTTTTTTTTTTTTTTTACATATTTTATCAATATTCATTTTAAACTGTTCTAAATAGACTACATTTTAAAATTGATCTACCAGAATAATGAACAAGACAGTCTACAATGAAAAGACATAAATAAAATAATCTCTCTTACTTTTACATCTCCAAAATAGCTAATAGCTGGCATTGTTTGTTACAGACTGATCACCACACTTGAACTTTCAACCATGTAAAGTACAAGTAAAAATGAAGTCTTTTATTTTGATCATATCAATCCTAACAATCCAAAACTATGATATCCTTGCTCACTGAGATTGGCTATATATATATATATATATATATATATATATATATATATATATATATATATATAGTAGTTTTAACTTTTCCATTGCTGTGGCATTAGTAATTTAATCAGAGAACGCTCAATACATCATAAATATAGAGCTATAATAATGGTATGGTAGATCCATAATTCTTTTCCACTATTACTATGATTAATATTAAGTAATATTACTTATATATAGAATACTATAATTTTAGTTTTCTTTTATAACTTTTACTGTTTCTATTATTCAAATTGTGTTATGCTTATGTTCCAACAAAATCCTTTTTTTCTTTAGATTTCTTACAATTGTTATCATCACTGTTTAATATATTGCTAAGAGTTACCTCCCCTTTTTCTACCTCTCCATCCCACTTCTCCATAAACCCTTCTTTTTTTTTTCCTTCCAAAGTTATCTTACTGGTGTTATGTGATTTTATTATGAAAGGCATCTTATATTTCTCTGTACAGGCTAAATCAAAAATTGCACACCATCAAACAAAATTAATGGATACCAAATATGAAAGTTTTTTTCTTCCAAGGAAATTAGTAATTTTTGGTATACCATGAAAAACAAACATTCTAAAAATTTAAAATTTATTCCCTGTGGATTATTATGATTGTTTTAATTGTCTTGGGGGAAGAAAAAAGAAAAGAAAACAATGAAACTAAACAGTATGGTGCATGACTTTTGACTATCCTTGTAAATTTTGTCTGATTTTAGTGTCTGTTTTTTCTTTGATGTAATATTTCATATTGTGGAACAACCTTTTTTGCTTGACAAGCCCAGCTTACTATCTCCATCACTTGGTGTTTTGAATTTGTAAAAAAAAAAAAAAAAAAATTATAATAAAATAAAAAAAAATTCCAAAATGCAAGAGAAAGAAAGAGGAAAAAACAACAATAATTCGAAAAAAAATTTTTAACTTTCAGAAATTCACCTGAGATCTTGAGAAGTCAAACAGTGAATGAAAAATATTTTTTAAAAAAAAGTCTTTTAAAAAATTTGATATTTAAAAAAGATTATTTTTTTTGTGCAGATGAACTTTTTTTCTTTTCTTTCTTTTTTTTTTTTTTTTTTTTTTTTTTTTCTATCTATGGAAGCCACAATATTTGCATCCACAATTTAAAGAAGAAATAACGAAATGTAGTATCTGTCCCGTAATAGTTAGTACACTCAGTGTATATAAATTATATGCAATTGTAATAACTATTTGAGGCAGAGGTTGTATTATGTATGGAGATCAGAATGCTGTTATTCTGATGACCACAATGTTAAAATAAAAATGGAAGCCAAATGAATATTACTATCTTTGTCTAAATTTCATATATTGAATGTACCAACTATTAGGGGACAGAGATGGTAGTATTTTTATGTATGTGAATGCTATATTTTTTCCCTCCCTACTGTCTGCAATAAGAAAAAAAATTGTCTTTCTCAATGAAATTTTATGTGAACTTCTCTTGCTCTCGAAAGAATTCTGAAAGTTAGAATAGAATTTAAAAACAAAAAAACCCAAAAAAACAAAACAAAAAAAACGTAAAAATTATGAATAAATAGGTAAAAAAAATTTAAAAAAAATTTTTTTTTTTGAATTGATAACTTTTTAAAAAAAAGAACTTCAATGTATACATTTATGTGTGGTTTAAAAAAGAAACAAATAATTTAAAAAAAAAAAAAAGGTAATTTTTTTTTTCTCTTTTTCCCCAATTTTTTTTTTTTTTAATATATAAATGTGTGTGTAGGTGTTTTTTGTTTGTTTTTTGTTTTTTTCTTACCAAGTATATTAATATATAATTATAAATGTGTTGTATTAATTCATTGTAAATGCCTCCCAGCTATTTATGCAAGCTTTTTTTCCCTTTTTCATTACATGTTTTACTTCTTTTTTTTTTTCTTTTTCTTTTTTTTTTTTAAAGAAAAGAACAAAAAAAAAATTTTAAAAACAAAAAAAAAATTTAAAATTAAAAAAACAAACATTCCTGTACACACTTATCTATATATCTTTCTATATATATATATATATATACGTATATGTCTGTTGTATTAAAATTTTTAAACAATCTTTATATATTAAAATTTTTTTTTTTTTTTTTTTTAATTAGCCAGTTTAAAAATTTTCTTTTTCTTCAAATTCTGTTTTTTATTTTTTTTTTTTTTTTATTTTTTTGTCTTCAGAACCAAAAATTTGCTCATCTTTATCATGAATTTTTAAATGAAATGTAAAATTTTTTTTTTTTTTTTTTTTTTTTTTTTTTTTTTTTTAAAATTAATATTTTAGATTTTTTGTTGTGTATTTATGGACCCCCGCCCAACACTCAAAACATCTGGGAAAACCTTCCCCCCTCACCTTTTACTGCCATTCTCCTTTTTAAAGTGTTTTTTCAATAAGTCTTTCTTTGTTTCTAATTACAAAATTATGAGAAAATTTATTATGAAGATTAGAATAAGTCTGTTAATTGCAATGAATATATGTGGGTGTGTATACGCCTCAGGTGTTTATTTAGGGGTGGGGATTGCATTTAATGCAAAAGACATACATTTTTTTTAATTAAATTTATCTCAGTCTGTAGAGCAACCGCCTCGGAATCAAAAGGTTCTGGGTTCAATATCAGTCCCGGCAATTCAGCACACGAGTAGCACAGATTGGAAAAAAATCTCTCTTGTCTAGCACTAGCGAAAAGGGGATAGACTCCCATGTTGTCTGAGTAATACTGACAATAGGGCACCCTGCCTGATTGAAAACATCACTGAATTTATAAACTAAAGTCAACACAAAAATAAAAAGACAAAAAGGGTAATCCAAATAAAAACAGCCCAAACCCACCCACTTTCATGCGGCAAGTATATATAAAATGTAAGAGCCCACCCTATTTAGTCTCCTTAAGGAGCAGTAGAGAGAAAAACTTTTCCTACATACATACATATATATTTTTGGGAGAATATGTGCTTAATTGAAGTCATACCTAATTTGAAAATTAATTAGTTGATAATTAATGAATTAGGCGAATATATGTTAATTATCAACTAATTAATTTTCAAATTAGGTATGACTTCAATTAAGCACATATTCTCCCAAAAATTGTCGGCATAGCCATATCAAATAAACTGTTTGCGTACTTTCATACATATATATATATATATATATATATATATATATATATATATACACACACACACACACACACACACAGTCTGTAGTCATTGCCTGAGGCACCTCTAAAATGAGAATATCACAGAACTAAGCTATTTTTGGCACAGCCCACCTGTAGTGGGATTTCCACTTTTTTGAAAATATGACCTTGTCTCAAACCCTGTTTTGTGTTAAATTTTCAGAGCAATGACACTCATCCATTCTAAGCCACAGATATCTTCAGCTGGTTGTAAATAATTGGGTTGTTCAATTATTCTCAAAGATTGTTGCTAGTGTACTGAGTTTGAACCTCACTGAGTGCCTCAATATTGTAGCCTCTTGCCAGACATAAATAAACTTATGCTACACAGTAACAGTGGTGTGTGTGTGTGTAATGTATATATATATAATGGATGTTGGGAAACATTTGGTTGTATTGGAAGTATAGAAAAGTACAAAATGAATAACCAAAATTCAAAATCTTGTTATTTTTAATCTATCTACAAAGTAGCATATGTGTACTTTTTAACAACATTGTATATATATATATATATATATATATATACACACACAAAGTTGGATGATATCAAGTGTTTCCTATGAATTATTTGATTAGTAAAGCAAAGAAATACCGAAATGAATTTATATCTGCACTAGGGCATTTATTCATATATATATATATATATATATATATATATATATATATATATATATATATATAAAGTAATAGCTATGATGAACATGCACTTTTGGCAGTGAATTAATACCTGAGGAAAATTTTAATAATTCAATCTTCATGATTTTGGTGCCATTAGAAATAAAGAAAATTAAAAAAAAAAAGAATTGAATAAAATTCTGATATTAAAATTGTGTCCACTTTATAAAACTGGAGATATTTGTGAAAAATTGTAAACTCTGACTCCACCACCCTAAACAAAGAAAAGTTACAATAATTTGAATTAGAAAAGTTTTTAGGTGAAAAACAAACCTCTAATTTTAAAAATCAAAATGAATTTTGGTAAAAGAATAAATTCTAAAAAAAAAGTTTCCATTTCACATTTTAGAGTAAAATAATTTTTCTTACATCATTTACCTTTTTCTTTTTCTAATTAATTTATCGATTTATTTTTACTTATATAAAAACTCCTTACTTCATTTAATTATTTTTAATAGATTTCAAAGATAATTCCTGGGGGAAATAAATTTTTTTGAATAAACACCCCCAAAAATTTTTTGAATAAACCCCCCAAAAAAGTAAAACAACCACAGGGAGTTTGTATGTAATGTTTACTGTTGTTTCCTAAGCAACAAATTTATACCAAGAGTTAGGTCCATTTAATTGTTATTTAACTCTTAAAATCCTGTTGAGAATTTTCCAAGTCCCCATTCCTATAAGGATTTATAAAAAAATAGCTAAAAATGTCCTTTTCATTTAAAGTTACCTGTTATTTCCCTTAAATCAAAGACTTCTAAATGTGTTTAATATTACATTTAAACAAAGGCTATCATTTAGGGTAGATTAGGAAAATTAATGTGACTTCTGGCCAGGCGGAATGAGGCGGTATAGGATGTTAAGAGTTTAACAACTGGTGTTTCTGTCTTTACACATTCCAATATTTTGAGGGCCCAAAAGGGAGGGGGGGAACAAAGCCACTTATTCATAGGATGATGATGATGATGATAATTTGTGTGCAATATAAAATGATGATGATAACGATGATGCTATCTTTTTGGTGTCTGTCGTCAGTATTTCTACCATTTTTCGTGTCAAGTGTTGACCTCTAACCCCAAAATTTTCTTTCTCATTTTTTTCTTGTACTTTTTTTTTTTTTTTTTTTTTTAAATGTTTTTTTTTTTTTTTAAATTGCCTCTACAACCATTCCAGTGGTAGCCAAAATTTTTTAAAGATTTTTTTTTTTCTGGGGGAAAAATAAAGAACTTGTATAACATAATATCTTTTTGTTATTCTTTTATTTTTGATTTTCCTTTTTCTTTTCTTTTTCTTTTCTTTTCTTTTTCTTTTTTTTCTTTCTTTCTTCCCCCTTCCCCCCTTTTCCCTTTTTTCTTTACCTTTCCTTTTTCCTTTTCTCTCCTTTCCTCTCCTCCTCTCCTCTTTCTCTCTTCTCTCTCTTTCTCTCTCTCTCTCTTTTCTCTTTTCTCTCCTCCTTTTTCCTTGTAATTCCAGCAAATATGTTCATTACATATTATTGTTTATTTATAAGGTGATGGTTTAATATGATGTTTGCTCCATCTTAATCCAGATTTACATATTTGTATATGAAAGTAGAATGGAAATTAATCCGACAGCATGTATAGAAAGTTTTTAGAAAAAACAAGATGTTGTTAGTTTTGCTGACAGAATCTGTTTTGACCTTATAAAGTGGTCTTTTTCAAAGCAACTATGTTTATGAGGAAATACGTACCATGTGATTAAGGATTTATTCATTCTGTATTTCCTCATAAACATAGTTGCTTTGAAAAAGACCGCTTTATAAGGTCGAAACAGATTCTGTCAGCAAAACTAATATATTGTTTTTTCTAAAAACTTTCTATACATATTTGTATATGAGAAGTAGATACACAAGCGATGTGTTTATGATATGGCTTTTTTTAGCCAACAATTTTTGGGAGAATATGTGCTTAATTGAAGTCGTACCTAATTTTGAAAGTTAATTAATAATTAATTAATTAGGTGGGCATACCTATTTAAATGTAAGGTTAAACAAATCGAAAAATCAATCTCTGTAGGCCGAAATGTACATACAGATTTGTTTAGCCTTACATTTGAATAGGTATGCCCGCCTAATTAATTATTAATTAATTAACTTTCAAAATTAGGTATGACTTCAATTAAGCACATATTCTCCAAAAAATATTTGTATATGTCTTTATTAGATGAGATGAATAATTGATATATCAGATTAATGTTTTCATCTTTGTGTATAAACACAATGTTCAGGCCACTGCAAGCTCAGGCTCTTGTTCAGATTATGTGATTAAATTCATTGGTAATCATTTGAAGATGACTTATTTCAAGGTAATTAAAATAATAGATAAAAAAACCCACCTAAAACAGAGCCCAAAGTTACAGTGGCCTGAACGTTGTGTTTATACACAATAAAGATCAAGTAACACAGCTTAACACCCCTAATTGTTATTCTATGTTACTACTGCCCTTGATCAGGATTGAACCTGCAATAAATAAGGGCAGCAGTAACATAGAATAATAATTAACCCAGCTTAACGCCTCTACCCCAGCTATGGTTAGCAGAATGAGAACAGGATACCCCCGTGGACTGAATAAAGGGTTAGATTCAAAGTTCTGTGATGGCTCCCGATTATGACGAAGGTTCCCGAGTCTGAAAAGAAATATCTGAAGACGGCCGGAGGGCATATCAGCCAAAACATTGTACAGATAACAATGAAGATGAGGACAATAGTCCGAATAATGCAGATAATACTAATCATCAAGCCTCATCTCAAACATTCAGAGAAATTATTGTTGAAAAAAACAAAACTTGGCAATCAACATATGGCACAACGAATATAGGCATTGAGTTAATACAGTTCGAAGTGACGGACATCTCTGGACTGCAGGTTCAAGCCTGGCTAAGGGCGATTGTAACATAGAATAATTAACACACCTTAACACTTGTACTTGGTCATGGTTAACGGAATGAGAACAGTCTAACCCTGGTAGATTGAATAAAGGGTTAGACCTGAAATTCCTTACAATTAGACATTGTAGAAGACTGATAAATTAGTTGAGTATTCTTACTCGTAAGGAATAAATATGAGAACAATTCAATACAAAGTGATAACAAGGATATTTTGAATATATTTTATTATTTAGTTGAATTTTCATTATTTTGTTTTAGTATTTTCATAGTTCACTTTGTCATCTGAGATCTTGTTTCCTGATCATAAACTTGTGCTTGATCAACCTCAGTAAAGGAATAATAATATTAATATTAATAATAATAATAATATTAATATAATAATAATAATAATAATGAAGAAGAAATTTATTGTGTACAATGCTCAGTTGCACCACAACTCATCAAAGTCACATGTCTAGTACATAGGATAATGTATTAGTATCATGGACAGTGTACAGTAATGATATACATGTGTGTGTGTATATGTATTTGGAGAGGGGTATCTTGTATAGTGTTGGCGGACTACAGGAAGCATGGGGGCTTTGAAAGATGCAGTGTTTGGCAGCCCATAACGGATGCAGGCAGCTTATTCCATGCCTCAGCAATTCTGAGCATGAAATAATGTTTCCGAAAGACATGTGAGCAATGCTGTTTTCTGACTTTGTAGTGTCTGTATGTGTTAGAAAGATGGAGATCAAAAAGGTGCTCAAGGTTGCTGTTGTTAAGATGATTAATGAGCGTTTAGTATTGTTATTGGATGGAAATAGTCAATTTTTGTCCATGTCTCTTTCAATTTTGGGATGTTGTCATGTCGGTGCTGTAAGAATGGTATGTAACAAGTGTTACTGCCAGGATTCTAACCATTTTCGAGTCTCTCATGCATACGTTTTTGTCATGATGGAAAATAAAAAAAAAAGAAAAGTTCTGCCCAAATTTGGCATTATTTACGTCGACATGATAATTGCCTTAATCTTACACATTATATCTTATAGTTTTTTAAAAAATATATCTATGATTTCCACAAACACATCTACTACATCCTGATCCTTGTTAGAAATGCTTGGAGAGTACAATTTTTATTCTAGTCACAAAGCACAGATACTATACATTGATATTAGGATAAAGTGTCGAAAATACACAAACCTTCACATTTTACATAAACTATTAAATCATAAACTACGTTTATATATATATATATATATATATATATATATCAGTTGCCAGATACCGGAGTTTGTTGAAAGACCCCAAAACACCTAATGATCCTTGGATTTCATCACTGAATATATGGTCAGGTGCATCTTTTAAATGTATTTTTCAGAGAAGTAGAAAATATTAAAAGAACAAGACATTATTGGTGTATAACTGATGTTTAGCTCTTATAATGCATTAATGTATCCAATGTGACGGTAGGGATGAGGAATAATTCAAACTCGATAAGGAATTCTAGTCTAGGTATTTTGTTGAATCAAAAACAAATTCTTATGCAGGGTCGTCCACAAAGCATTTCTTCACTGACTGCAGTCTCGCGTAGGCCAACTACTTGTCCCACTCACTTCAGTTATTTATGGGCATATTCCCCAAACATCCGGGCACATCAGTCAAACCTCGCGCCCGTGCAACACACAATTCTCGTGCATTCAGATTGACGCATGTAGGCCCCAACATCCGGGTACCTGATTTGCACCTAGTGTCCATCCAGCGCCTAAATCGCATTTCTTTGCATTCGGGAGGGCGCGGGTTCAACTCCGGCAGGCAAGACAGTGTCTTGCTCTTTTTCTAAATGAGTACGGTAGTACTCGTTCTCCGTCACAGGTATATATGACCAGTCTAGCTCAGTTGGTAGAGCACTTGCCTAGGAATCAAAAGGTTCCTGGTTCAATACCGGCCCTTGCCAACACAGCATATGAGTAGCACAGATTGGGTAATCTGATCTGTGCAGTAAAATGGGGAGATGACAGTAGGTGAAGCGCTCTATCTCAGATGCAAAAATACAATCTTCTTGGTCTAGCGCTAGTGAAAAAAAGGTAAACTCCCTCATTAGGTCATTATCAGCTAGATAGTGAGGGAGTTTACCCATTTTTCATTAGCGCTAAACTAGAATTATCTCCCTTGAACAAAGTTTTTTTTAACAGATCCAAGGGAGTAAACTTTGTAATAGAATTATCTCCCTTGAACAAAGTTCTAAAAAAAAAATTGAAATATTTTTCACTACTAATATACATTACATAAAGATTATCTCACAACCCTTCCATCAATCCTTCTGTTATAGTTTTCAAAATATATATGTATTTACCTGACCCCTCTGCACGAGCAGGATGTGACACAAGGTCAATTTCTAAGCAGAGTTTAACAGGTTTGTATTCAGAGTCTTCTAGGTCGGTTAAAAAGACCTACTATTTTACCCATAATTGGAAGGAGTATAGTTGGATGAATACCTTTCCCAAGGGTATTAGCACTGTGAAATACAAACAGCTTCGTCAAGGATTTGAACCCGGTCACCATGTCCATCTCCTACAATGATAACCACTACACGACGAGCACCATATCAAACATTGTAATAATTAAATTGTCATATTGTGGCTGCCTTCAAGGAAAGGCTAGGGGAGTAAACCCCGAAAACAAATCAGGAGCCGGAGTCCCTAAAGGTCGTGTGATGCTGAAATCCAGTGCTACCCAGCAACTTCTGCGACACTACCATTGCCAAATTGGTACCTTACCTTTCCTTTGGATCACAGTGGCAGTGTGTAGGGGGGGATTTGCTGCATGGGCAGCAGTTTATCCTCCATATGAACCTGCCCAGGTTATGTAGTTCAAATTCAAAAAAAAGAAAACGAAAAAAAAGAAAATGAAAAAACTTTGACACTATGCCATCGTCTCTCGTAGACGGAAGGCTGCCAACCATATTGTGGTATATCCACAGGTTCTGCTAGTTAAAATTAATGACCCACAATGGGGCAACCTGTTGGCTGTGGGTGGCGACTTGTGATGCTTAAGGATAGAACCCAGGTGGATGAGCAGTTCATGACTTGCAATACTCCACTTTGGCCCTTTCTTGGGCTAGATGGGCGGTTGGAGAGGCCCCTCCGATCAATCGGCTGGTCCCGTCAAGCCCTAGCTTGAAATATGATTTTCCCAACCCTATTGCCCTTATGGCAAGCCCCAACCCCTTTTTATCATATGGTTGCTAGAAGGCGGTGGCTGCGGGTCTACATGTCCTGGGAATGACGTTAAACTCTATCTGATGGTGAGGTTCCAGTTTTGGAGGTTTGGGGAATGCGGAGCACCCCTTCATCACCATTGCTCCCTGGTCCACTCTGACCCGGAGTGGTAGTACCTGTTAGGGTCCCATCTATGGGTTAAATAGAAAAACATGAGTTAATAAACAAAATTGTATTGTCCATTAAGAATTGATTCATTTCAAAACTTTATCGGCATTAAATAACCCACTGAGGTTGATATGCCGTAAAACAAAACAAAACAAACAAATTAAAGTATATTTTTTGAGTAATGTGACATTAAAGTATATTTTTTGAGTAATGTGACATTTAAGATTTAAGAAAATAATGGTTGATATTTCCTTGGATTTTTACAAATGGAATCATTAAAGTTATTTCATTTTTTTTATATTCGTATCTGATTTCATTAGATTTTCAAATTCAATATAGTATTTGATTATATTATGTTACGTTCGCCTATCGTTTTCAAACGTTTACACACTGTTCCATCAGAGAGACCAAAGAAAAGTGAAAGGTGCACATGCAAAAATTGGCAAAGAACAATAAGACACAATATACTATTTTAAGACCTCGTTTTATTCAGGAAGTCGAGAGTTGGAATGAGAGAAAAAGGTGGGAAATTCCATAAGCATGTATGCATTTACATATATATCTGTAATGGGAATATTCATGGGGACAATTCGAACCCACATATACACATGTAACTTGAAGGGAAGTATGAAAGTGGCAATATCTATGAAAAATTCCATGACGAAATGTGGCACTTATCTTCGTTTTAGTTGACTCGTTTCCATTCGGCTCATAGCTGTGTGGATGACAACCCTGGGTCTAATTACTTCTGTCCGCATGAAGGTGATATTGGGATTCCAACTATCTGTAATATCTAACATAATGAAAAGAGGAAAAGAAAATAATGGTTGATATTTCCTTGGATTTTTACAAATGGAATCATAAAAATTATTTCATTAGGTTTATTGCACAATTTTTAGTTTAACATTAAAATATATGCAAAATTCCTCTCGTCGAAAACGAGAGGAAAGAAGCCACCATAGAAAAGAGAGCTAGAAGGAAGGAAGATAAATTTTTTCCAAGAAATAAAAAAAACCCAAAGATACAAGGGACTTAACTTCTAATTTAACTTCACAGAATTATCTCCCTTGATGAACAATGACGTTCTACTAAAAATGTTAATATTTTTCACTGGTCATTTTTAAAATTCTTTTATTAGACCACCAACAACACCAGCAAACATCACTATTTGCATGTCAGTCATTGCACCAGAGACTGCTATTCAAAAATTGGTCTGTTCAGCTACTCGCACAGATTCAGTTAAACAAAAAAAATATTGGACACGACGCCATTGTCTTTAGGAGACGGAAGGATGCCAATAATATGTAAATGAATTTTAAAATTTTGATTAAAAGAAAATCTTAAGAACTTGTAAAATTTTCTTTGGTTTATTTGTCATGGTAATGGCATGGTGCAATAAAAGAATTTAAAAAATGACCAGTGAAAAATATTAACATTTTTAGTAGAACGTCGTGGTTGATCAAGGGAGATAATTCTGTTAAGTTTAATTAGAAGTTAAGTCCCTTGTTTTTTTTGTTTGTTTTTAAATTTCTTGGAAAAAAAATCTTTTATTTTTATAGGAAGTATTTTCAACTACTATTTCATTAATTACTTATAATAATTCATTATTAGTTTTAAGAATTATTAATTGTGCAACATTGAAGATGGAAAACATTGTCAGTATAGTGAAGTTTCGCTTTCTTAGACAATTCCCAGTAGATCACCTACCTCACCAAGTTGTATCTGTTCTTATATCCCCCCCCCCCATTTATTGCATTCATTTGTGTGATTAATTGATTCGTCTCTATCTCCACATAACCTACATCATCAATTTTTGATTTAACAAAATTCGTTCTTGTGGTATTCATTTTATCTCTTTAATCCTATCTGTGCAGTAAAGCATCTAGGAGCTCACAGTATGTGTGGCGCTTCACCTAAGCAAAACAACCTTCCTGGTGTCTGGCTGATACCGACAATAGGCCATTCTGCCGACTTTACTTTTAAGGGCTGGTTTAGCTCAGTTGTTAGAGCATCCGCCTAGAAGCCACATGGTTCCGGTTTGATAACAGACTTTGCTAAGTCAGCACATGAGTAGCACAGCTGATGGTAGGTGTGGGGCTCCACCTCAGAAGCAAAAACAATCTCCCTGGTTTAGTACTCACAAAAAAGGGATAGACTCCCACGCTGTCTGGCTTATACCGACAATAGGCCACTCTGCCAAGTTTACTTAATGGGATTGACTGTTTCAGCTCTATCATCCCCTACACTAGCAATTATTATTACTAGCAACAAAAAACACCCTCCGGGCATCTTAAAAATTAATTTTTGAAAGACATTGCCTGAGAGGGTGGGAGTTAAAAATTCAATGTCAGAGGGTTTGTATCATAAGTAAGAAAAATCCTCATATTTATTAAAGGAGGAAAAAAAATAAAATAAAACAATTTGAAATGAAAACTAAGCCCCGTCCCTCTCAAATAAAATGTTGCGTGCATGTAATATAATCAAACAATTATTTTGAATATTTTCCACATCAATTTTCCACAAAATCGTAAGTATTTATTTATTTGTAAACTTTTTAGTTAACTTCTTGTTACTGTAAAAAAAAAAAAAAGAACCAGAGTAAAAAACAATTTTCAAAATTGTTTACTCAAATTTTGGGTGTATATAGCATAAGAATATTGTGACGTAAGCTGTGACGTAGAGCTATGACGTAGTTTTTGTTACAGACAGAAATACAGACAATCTACATTATTAATAGATTATCATTATTATTATCATTATCATTATTATTATTATCATTATTAAATGAAAGTAAGTAATTTTTCTTGCATGATAAATATGCATTCTTTTTCAAAATTCTGGTCAGTCTCGTTATATACACAAATATAGATATCTCCCGATTCACTAATTCAGCAATTCAATTCGCGCACATACCACAATAAAGAGATACACTCGCCAACAAAATAAAATAATCCTGTTGTCAAGTGAAAACAACTAACTGATGCACAATCTCTTGCACAATTCCCAGAAGATCACCTTTCCCACCCAGTTTTATCTGTTCTTGTATTCCTTTAGTGCCAGTTTGCTGCATTCACTTATCATGTAATTAAATATTTCATCTTTATCCCCACATAACCTACACTTATTATTCTGCTGTATATTATGGGGCTAAGTTAAGTTTGTTGGTGCTGTATTTTGTCCCCAATAAAAGCTGGTTCTTAATTCTTGTGGGCTGGTCAGCTGAAATGGAATTTAAGGAACGAAAAG
Source organism: Doryteuthis pealeii (assembly GCA_023376005.1). NCBI lineage: Eukaryota > Metazoa > Mollusca > Cephalopoda > Myopsida > Loliginidae > Doryteuthis > Doryteuthis pealeii. The sequence continues at coordinate 3,748,941 of CM042173.1, forward strand.
GAAAGAGAAGGAAGGAGACAAAGGCAAGAGGTAGTTTTGTGACTCAGGCTTTATTGAACAGGGCATAGTCAGCTGTAGCGAGGGAACATGTTCCCTGGCTAGCAGCAGCGACCACACTCAGTCAGATTCAAAATGGCCGAGGTATCCTTTTTGAGGTAGGAAGTCAGTCCCTTTTGTCAGACATGCACAAAGGAGTTCTTCCGGTCAAGGCCCCATGGGAGTCTGTTGTTTTTTAAAATTTTATTTAAATTTTATCTTTATTTTCTTATTTTTCAATCCCCACAATATCATCAATTTTTGATTTAACATAATTGGTTCTGATGGTATTCAGTTTATCTCTTTAATCTGATCTGTGCATTAAAGCATCAAGGAGCTGACAGTAGGTGTGGCGCTTCAGAGGTAGTTACAGTTCTTGGGCAACATTCCTCACCATATGAGATGTCATCTGGGATACCACAGGGATCTGTTCTTGGCCCCCTTTTGTTTATTGCGTATATCAATGATATAGATGCTAACTTAAGGAATACCATAGTACTGAAGTATGCCGATGACATCAAGCTCTACCTTGAGATAAAAAAAAGACAGATCCTGAATGCTGCAGATCTTTATTGCAGTCAGACCTAGACACAGTGCAACAATGGATCACTGAATGGCAACTGAAGCTGGCTGTGGACAAATGCACCACCATGCATTTTGGGAGGAAAAACCCATCATACATATACTCCCTCCACAACACTAATATCAAGGAATCTTCTTGTGAACGTGATCTGGGTATTACTGTCAGCAGTGATTTACGTTGGACGAAACACATCTCAAAAATTGTCAAAAAGGCCAAGGGTGTCCTGGCGTCACTAAGCAAGACCTTTGTCAGCCGCTCACCAGCTATCCATTTAAAGCTGTACAAAGCTATGGTGCGGCCACACTTGGAATTTGCATCACCAGTCTGGAACCCCTATCTTGCTCAGAATATTAACCTCCTAGAAACTGTACAGAGACGTGCAACCAAACGAATACCCTCCGTCAGGCATCTACTATACTCTGAACGTCTCGCTGCCCTGGGAATGGATTCGTTGAAACTTCGGCGTCTGGCAACTGACCTGGCAAACGCTCAGAAGGTCATTAATCATCTTAACAACAGCAACCTTGAGCACCTTTTTGATCTCCATGTTTCTAACATACGTGGGCATGCCTACAAAGTCAGAAAACAGCACTGCTCGCGTGACTTTCGGAAACATTTCTTCACGCCCAGAATTGCGGAGGCATGGAATAAGCTGCCCGCATCTGTTGTAGGCTGCCGAAGCACTGAATCTTTCAAAGCCTCCATGCTTCCTGTAGTCCGCCGACACTATACCTGATGCCCCTCTCCACACACATATGCACACATGCGCACACATACATGCATATTACTACTGTAAACTGTTCATGTTCCTGACACTAATACATTATTCTGTGTACTAGATATGAGACTTTGATGAGTTGTGGTGCACCTGAGCACTGTACACAATAAATTTCATTATTATCTCTATCACCACATAGCCTAAACGTGCTATTTTTCGGCATATTATCAATTTTTGCTTTGACATAATTGGTTATGGCGGGATTATTTTTTACTGCTATTAAAAGAGATCTAGTTTCTCTCTTCAGGTGTCCTCTTCTTAGCCATGTGTACATTAGTTTTGTCTACAAAAATACACCTGTAACGTAAACTTGAATACCAACTTTTATCTCACACAGTTCGATACTTTTTAGGGTCCATTCCAGAGTCAGTCGGGGCGGAAATAAATAAACCCTGCTAGAGTTTTCAGGCTTAATGGGTTAAACTTACAAATCGTTGTCAAAATTAAAACGGAAACTTATTTGGTGATGTTCCATCACAGTTTAATTACAGTGTGTGAATGAACTTTTAGGGGTTTGGGGATTAAGGTTGTTTTTAATTACGTATTGTTTAAAAAAAACAACAACAAACCCCCAAATTACTATACATTTAACGCTGAAAAATATTTTTTTTTAAACCAAGTTTTTAATTGAAATTATACATTGCAATACTAACACAAACAACTGAGACTAATGTGTCTTCCGTTGTATTCAATAATTAATTTCAATGGTTAATTAAATGTATAGTAATTTGTTGTTTTTTGTAGTTGTTTTTTTAAGCAATACGTAATTAAAAACAACCTTAATCCCCCAAACCCCTAAACCGTAACCCAATTCTCAAAAAAGTTCATTCATACACTGTAGTTAAACTAAACTGTCATGGATCACCACCAAATAAGTTTCCGTTTTAATTTTGAGGACGATTTGCAAGTTTAACCGCTTAATGTAGTAAGCCGAAGCTAATGGTCAAAATTGTTACACAAGTTGAACAGGAAATTGCTTTATTCTTTAATTTAAAGCATTAAGTATATTGCTCTATAAAAAGAAAATCTCGCTATAATGTGCTGTTTTTTGTTTGGGTTAGAGTTACATACAAACTTTGAGAATTTTAGAAATATGTAGATAAATGGTTTAAAAATTAAAATTTTAAGTGACGTTCTTGATAAAGTGTTTTTTATTTGTTTTATTTTTGTGAGTGGTGGAGGGGGGTTCAAAACCAGAGTTTAAGAACGCCAAGATGAACAAGTATCTAAAAGAGCGTGATCGGGGGTTGCGGTGGGGGGTGTCAGTGGGGGTGGAGGGCAGCCGAATACGAACGCCAATTCGCTGAAAATGGGAATGAACAGGGATCTTTCTCTCTTATTATCTGTTGTATTCGAACAATTCTGGGCAGCGAAAAAAAGAAAGGGAAAAGACAAGAGAGAGAGAGAGAGAGAGAGAGAGAGAGAGAGAGAGAGAGAGAGAGAGAGAGAGAGAGAGAATGGAAACCTTAAAGACAAGAGAGAGAGGGGGAGAGAATGGAAAACCTTAAAGACAAGAGAGAAAGAGAGAGAATGGGAAGGCCCGGGGTTAAGGTTTAGGGTTAGGTGCTGAGAGTCGGTGGGTTGGGTGTGGTGGTGAAGGAGCGGAGGAACGGAGGTGGGGGTGGAGAAGGGTTGGCATTTTGCTCACGACGTGTTTCAGTATTAACAGATGTCACGAAAAAAAACACACAAAAAAACAACAAAAAAAAAACGAGAAGAAAGTTGAGAATACCGTGCCAAAAATGTCAAGAATGGTAGTTTTAAGCCCCCGCGGATCGCAAAGCAATGGTCGTGAGACAAAGACACTGTATGTTTAGGGGTTGGGGTTGTGGGAGGTAAAGAAAGAAAGAGAGAAAGAAAAAAAAAAACGATTCTTTAACTCGTGACTTGGTAAGCGAATCGCCAGGGTGTTTGGGAAGAATTTCTGCGATTTTTAAAAAGGGGTTCTCTGTCAAAAGGGCCATATTTAGATCTGATTCATTTAACCCCTAGTATTCTAAACTTCTGAGATGAGGTATCATAAAAAGTAAGTAAAGTCGTCGGGGCGGCCTGAAGTCGGTATCAACCAATCAGCGAGGGAGTATATCCCCTTTTCAATAGCGCTAGACCAAGGAGATTGTTTTAGCATCTGAGGTGGAGTGGCACACCTACCATCAGCTCCTTACTTTACCGCACAGATCCCTGTGCTACTCATACGCTGAGTTGGCGAGGACCGGTATCGAACTAGGAACCTTGTGGTTTCTAGCCGAACGCTCTACCGACTGAGCTAACCCGGCCCTTTGAGGTATCATAATAACCGGATAATCTATCCAGACTAATAACACAGGTCAACAAAATGTTCGTTGCATTGATATCAACTAGGTACCACCAAAATAGGTCACGTGATCAGTTTAGGCCATACTGAACGAAGAAACGTAAATATTTTTGAACTTTTTCTTTTAAAATCTTGCAAAAAGAAAATAACGAACATAAAGAGTTGCTACAAAGAAAAACAGTTAATTCAAAGATCAAATTATCCGATTTGGGGAAAATTACTCACCGTTATCTTGAAAAATAAGTAAAACAGTCCATTTTTTTTTTTACAAAAGGGTCAGTTTCTTTATTGATATTTTTTAGCAGAATTCTGTATTTATGGTTCTTTTACTAAAAAGCTCTCGCATTGAAACTCATAAAAATCATCTGACATAATTATTCAGACTCTTATCTTTATAGAAGCAAAGTAAAATCGTTTTTTGTCGGTTTATTTTTTCGTATTTCATAAAATAAAATAGGGGGCGATAGACCTCGTATAAAATATTTCCCCCAATATATTTTTGGAAAAAACTATTTCAGACATATTTTCATCAAAATGTAAGCAATTCTGGAAACTTTCGTGAAAATCGGACCATTAATTTATTTTTCATTGAATTTTTTAAAAAGGCTTAAGTCATAACTTGTTTTTGGCTACATTAAATTTCAATTGATTTAACAGTGCAAAAATATAAACATTGTTTTTTGTTCATAATTTTCATTATTTCCGTAAGCAGAAATTTTTTTTTTTTAATCACCGGGAGTTTGTTTAATGTTTCTTCTTTTGAATGGACAAACAATTTTCAAGTTAAAATTAATCTTTATGCAAGTTTCATTGCAAATTTCATTCATCCACCTGGGCTCTATCCTTTAGCATCACGGATCGCCACCCACGGCCAACAGGTGGCCCGATTGGGGGAGTCTTATCCCTCTGCAGAGGTGCAGTCGGTGCATTCTAATGCCCCAGCCGACAGGGCAGACGTTCAATAGTAGAAAAAAGGGTTACTTATAGTCCTTTTTAGAGATAAAAATTGTAGTCCTCAACATCCGTAGTGAAATGGATTTTAGATAGACAGAAAGGAGTCGGCTTCATTCAAGGATTGTCTGTTTGAAAGCAGTAGGCAAAAATCTTCGTAGCGAGTAACGTGGAGTCATTAGGCTGATGATTGAATCTGTCAGCTGACTTTTGTTTAATTCTACATGTATAAATGAAAGAATGCTGCCCAAATACACACACACACAGATATATATATATATATATATATATATATATATATATATATATATATATATATATATATATATAAAATTGATTTCAAACATTTTTGTTTTTGTTTTATTGTATGGTGTTAGAAAGACTTCGTGTCAATTTAATTTATTTATTTAACGAACTTATATAGAGAGACACCAGAAGTCGTAGAGTCATGAGTCAGGATTTATATTTCGACTAGATTTTCCTTTTGTAAATAGAACTGTATTTCCTGTTACAAGGAATTTCTAGTTATACATATGTGGGTCTGAATTTCATTTTATTTTGGGTGGAGGGACATCAAAAATGACCCACAAGGAAGAAAAGGTTGAAATTGAGAAACACATGGGTACTGATGCACAATAATATCATTAGATTCGGTTTAGCTCAGTCAGTAGAGCACCCGCCTAGGAATCGCAAGGTTTCTGGTTCGATAACTCGTGAATTCAGCGCATGAGTAGCACAGTATCTAATCTGTACAGTAAAGTGGGGAGTTGACGTTGGGTGTGGCGCTCCACCTCAGCAAAATCGATCTCCCAGGTCTAGTGCTAGCGAAAAGGAGATAGACTCCTTCGCTGTCCGGTTGATACCGACAATAGGCCACAACCGCCAACTTTACTTTTTTACTTACGTATAAAAAGCATTACATTTCACGGAAATACAAGAAACCCTTTTGGGGGGGGGAGCATGGGAGTATGCAATCCTTTGTCCATTTTTCTATCATATTTTGTTTGTATACTGCACTGCATAGTCTAAGTAATATGTCATCGAATCTCCTCATTTTTCAGACCTCAGGGGATATTTTGTCGAGGACCGCAGCCTTTCTATATTTTTTTTTAGTTTTCTTAGTGTCAGTATATCTGAATTAAATGGAGTACACTCGGACGACATGTGAAGGGTTAAGAAGCCATGTTTATTCTGTGTTAAGCTTTGTGCCCAGACAAAGGGCAGTAACTCTTAAGGGTTCACTTAGAGTTCAATACAATAACATCGCATCCCCCGTTTTTACAAAATATTTTTTCCCTGACAAGCTTTATTTATTTATTTATTTTTTTTAAAGTTTTATTTTAATTTTATTTAAGTTGCATAAAACACAATAAATAAAAATATAACTGTTCAGTTGTGTTCACATAGATTTTTAATTTTTTTTTAAATTTAAATTTTTTATTTTTTGAAGGGTTAAGAAGCCATGTTTATTCTGTGTTAAGCTTTGTGCCCAGACAAAGGACAGTAACTCTTAAGGGTTCACTTAGAGTTCAATACAATAACATCACACTTCATACTTCATTAAGTTCTTCCATCGTAAAGTCTCCTAGCTTAATATCTAGTTGGTTATTCATTACTTTTGTGTGTTATTTTCTATGATTTTGGGGGAGTTCTTAAGTGGTCTTTCCATTTCTATCTTTTTGACTGAAGTCAGACAAACTTCTATTTTTATAAGTGGTTGATTTTGTGAGATCCGGTTTTTATGTCGATAGTGTTTTTCGTTTTTCCATTTGTATTTAATCAAAAGAAAATGTTGAACCTTTTTCAGAATAGACTAAAACTGCCGAAAATAAACCTTAAACAATTATTATCCTGACCTTCCATCAAGCCGGATTAACACATCGTCTTTTCTACGTGGGAACCTTTTTATGGGTATCTAGCGAGGATCGAATTCGCTATTCAGTTATAATGGGGCCGCGAGATAACCATTACACCACGACGTGACGCTTAAAATAAAACTTTATGATTTGGAAAAAATGACTTTAGAATGACCAATGAGTTTTCCATGTCTCTCGGTCGATTTTTTGCTTTGTGTTGAGAGCTAATATTTGAAGTAGGAGTGAGCTTCAGATACGCTTATGTTAATAAATTCACTGAAACTTTAAAGTTTCCAAATTTATTACGCCCCACTCCCCCCCAATATTATACATAGAAAATGAACATTAAAACATTGTCTGATTTGATTTATTTGTTCTTGAATTTTTTTCTATCTGTCCTGTTTTGTATATTTCAGTTAGTTCTACCTGGGTTTTCTTAAGGTTTTCTGTGTTGATGTTATTTGGGCTTGTTTATTGCGTTGGGATGCGTTTTTTAATATCATTTCTTTTTACTCTAACTGCTTCTGTCTGTCCAGGGTACAGTGTGTTTGGCTCTTTGTTTGATCGGTATGTATTAAGCTGCAACTGCTAAGTGGACACTGACAAAGTTCTCGTATTCCTTAATGTCTCCTGGAAGATGTCGAACATATTCCTTACTGTTACTGAGTAGCGTTCGCATATATCACAGTTGACAAGTGAGGACCAGTCGTATCATATAGATTCATTTCTGCCCTTTGTTCCTACGTAGACTTAGGCGTAGTTTGGCTGCGACCATTCTGTGATCGGAGAATACTCCTTCGAAAGAGGAGTATGCTTCGCAGTTCATAGCGCTGTTTATCCATTTAAAAAAAAATCTATTTATAAGTCTAGTTGCGCTTTTGTGCAATTTTCGTAGGTGTCGGTCCATAGTTTGCCCTTTCGTTTTTTTTGAATTTGATGTTTAGCCTGTTCTCAAAGGAGAACTCAGCTTGGAGTTTACCGTTTCTATTTGGAATGTTGTGTAAACAGAATCTATTGTTTTTGTTTCTGCTTATTTGTGCATTCATGTCTTCCCCAATGATCAGTACATTGTGTTTGGGAGTGTGTCTGCACAGGAAGGATAGCTCGTTGTAAAATGTTTTTATGTCCATTTCATCGCTGGCATTTGTGGGGCTGAAACACGAGACTACAGTCATGCAGGGATTGCCATTAAACGTAGTACTCATGATTACCTGTTAGATTTTTTTCTATGCTGTTAATGCGATTGAAGAATCTGGTAATGGTAATAATATTATATATATATATATATATATATATTATATATATATTATATATATGAGTTCATATGTATCTATCTGTTTATATCTATCTATCTATCTCAGCTCACATTTATCTATATCTATTTATCTATTTATTTATCTCCCGATTACGACATTTAGGCTCTCGAGTTCGACAAGAAGGTTTCCGATAATAAAGATGAGGACAACAGTCCGAGAAATCTAAATGATATATAATATATATATATATATATATATATATATATATATATATATATATATATATATAAGTGCTCACCCCAAAATATCAGGCACATCAGTTCAAAAGGTTAACAGTATACATAAATTTGACCAAATATAATAATAATAATAATAATAATAATAATAATAATAATAATAAAGTGATACCAATTGTGGTTGGTGCACTTGGAACAGTCCTAAAAGAATTAGAAAAGGGTTTGGAAAGTTTGGATATCAGAGGAAGGATTGAAACCATTCAGAACACTGCACTGCTGCAATCTGCCAGAATACTCAGAAGAGTCCTGGAGACCTGAGGAAACTTGCTGTCACTCAGACTCCAGTGAAATACCATCAGCTAACACTGGTGTGAAAACTCAAAAGGAGTGAATAATAATAATAATAATAATAATAATAATAATAATAATAATAATAATAATAAATCCAACAACTTGAAGATTACACAAGGAAGAGCAAAGACAAATTACTTATGGCGGCCAACAATAGTAGAAACGGCAGATGGACAAACAGAAAAACGACAAAGACTAGAAAACAAAAATGGGAAGAAAAACAATTATATGGACGCTTCAAACGACAAATAGATGAGGTTGCACATGGAAAGACTTGGACATGGTTAAGAAAGGGAAACCTCAAAAGAGAAACAGAATCACTTATAATTGCTGCACAAAATAATGCCATAAGGACAAACTACATCAAAGCGAAAATTGATAAGACCCAACAAATAGTAAATGTAGACTTTGCGGTAATAGAGATGAGACTGTTAACCATATACTCTGCGAATGTAGCAAACTAGCACAACGAGAATACAAAACTAGACACGACTGGGTTGGGAAGGTGATCCACTGGGAATTATGCAAGAAATTAAATTTTGACCACACAACAAAATGGTATATGCATAAACCAGAATCTGTTCTTGAGAACGAAACGCACAAAATTCTCTGGGACTTTGAAATTAAAACGGATCACCTTATCCAGCAAGAAGACCAGACCTAGTGTTGATTAACAAAAAGAAGAACTTGTCAACTGGTGGATTTTGCAGTGCCAGCGGATCACAGGGTGAAGTTAAAGGAAATGAAAAAATTGACAAATATCTGGACCTTGCCAGAGAACTGAAAAAGTTATGGAATATGAAAGTGAAAGTTATACCAATTGTAGTTGGTGCACTTGGAACAGTCCCAAAAGGATTAGAAAAGGGTTTGGAAAGTTTGGATATCAGAGGAAGGATTGAAACCATTCAGAACACTGCACTGCTGCAATCTGCCAGAATACTCAGAAGAGTCCTGGAGACCTGAGGAGACTTGCTGTCACTCAGACTCCAGTGAAAGACCATCAGCTAACACTGATGTGAAAACTCAAAAGAAATAATAATAATAGTATCCTTTCAGCTAGTATAATAGGTCTGAGACCTGTCAGCTGTTCCTTATAAATATTCATCTTAATTCCACAGAATATTTATAATCTTTCCACAGATTATCTAACATTGCCTTAAAGGAGTTTAGAGATGAGGCATTCACTATTGATGATGGTAGTTTATTCCATGTATTCACCACTCTGTTACTAAAATAATTTTGTCTTGCGTTTGCTTTACAACATTTTTTAAATTTATGTCCCCTAGAAAAAAAACTTCGGGACTTCGGGACTTTGGTGTTTAAGCTGTTGAGATTTTGTGAAGATCAGATATGAATTTTCAAAATCATTGCTTAAACTCTTCATAAAAATGACGAGCGTCATTAGCCATGAAGATAATTTCAAACTTTGTTTTGACAAGTTCAAAATCTTACACCTGTGGTTCACAGCAGTCTCTTCTTAGACCCCTGCAGAGGAATTCCCGTTCTAATGGGAAGAATTTGGACTAAATGAGGATTTGTGGGGAGGGGTGGGGGTGTTTAACTACTTTTTCCCCCTGGAAGTAACATGTGTGTATCATCCCTGTCCTCAAAACATCTGACCTGAGGGGGGGGGGTCGTTTCTTAACATTTGCCATAGCAAGAATGACGATATTCTGCGAATATTAAGTAGCCATTCTATCTATCTATCTCTCATTCTCTCTCTCTCTCTCTCTCTCTCTTCTCTCTCTCTCTATCTATCTATCTATCTATCTATTTCATTCATATCTATCTATCTATCTATCTATCTATCTATCTCATTTCATATCTATCTATCTATATATCTATTTATCTATCTATCAATCTATCTCAGTGTGTATCTATCTATCTCAATTCATCTCTCTCTCTCTCTCTCTCTCTCTCTCTATCTATCTATCTATCTATCTATCTTTTCCTATCTATCTATACATTCATATCTATTCCTATCTATCTATCTATTCATATCTATCTATCTTCTATCTATCTATCTATCTATCGAGTTCATATCTATCTATCTAAGTTTATATCTATCAGTTCATATCTATCTATCTATCTGTCTATCTATCAGTTCATATCTATCTATCTATATATCTATCTATTATCTCATCTATCTACTATCTATCTATCTATCTATCTATCTATCTATCCAGTTCTATTTATTATTTATATATATCTATATCTCTATCCAGTTCATATCTATCTATCTATCTATCTATCTATCTATCTATCTATCAGTATCATATCTATCTATCTATCTATCTATCTATCTATCAGTTCATCTATCTATCTATCTATTATCTATCTTAGTTCATATTTATCTATCCATCCATCCATCTCTCTCTCTCTCTCTCTCTGTCTCTCTGTCTGTCTGTCTGTCTGTCTGTCTGTCTCTCTCTCTCTCTCTCTCTCTCTTCTCTCTATATATTATATATATATATATATATTAAATTCCTAGCAGACGACAAAATTGCCCATCCCTATCTAAGCACCAATAAAAATCTTCTTTTGACATGATGTGAAACTGCACCGTCGAATTTATTTTAATGTCCCCCCCCCACTGTCTTCTCAAATCTTACCCATGAGATTAGTTTTTACTTAAGAAAACGATTAAAAAAAAAGGACGATGCTAGATCTGATGAGTATTGTAGTATCCCAGTATAATATTAATAATATAATGTAATATTATATATATCATATATATTATTTATATAATGGATAGAAGTAACCTACTCGAGTTTCATCGATTGATTCTTCAGGGTTACATCCGTTGAATTAATCGAGTTTTCGATTAATCTCAGTTGGTACAATACATGCCCGTTATAAAAGATAAGTCCCATTCCAACGGGCATGTATTGTCAACTGAGATTAATCGAAAACTCGATTAATTCAAGGATGTAACCCTGAAGAATCAATCGATGAAACTCGAGTAGGTTACTTTTATCCATTATATAAATAATATTTTTGCTCTACATTCTATTGAGCACTTTGTATTTGTTTTTTCTCAGTCTTAACCCCTGGATACTGTGCGCTTCCAACGATCGTACTCATACCCACCGGTAAGCTACTACTCATACGTTAACACATATCATATATATTATATATATTACTAGAAGCGGCTAACCGGCGTTGCCTGAGTAGTGGAGGAGGTGAAAAAAAATTAGACTCACTAATCCATTATTATTGAATCACGAGTTCGATCCTTGTAGTATGCCCCATTAAAATCCCTATGTAAAAACAAAAGACATTGCGTTGATCCAGCCACTCTGGAAACAAAAATTAATGTCAACTATTTAAAATATTAAATGCAAAAAAATATCTAAATATATAAAATTATATTATTTTCGAAGTTTTCTCCGGACATACACATAAACACAACTGCCCTTTATATATGTATAGATAGATATATTATATATATTATATATATTATTATATTATATATTATATAATATAATATTAATGTTATATACCCACTTTATATCGGGTATATAATGGGGAGAGAAGAGAGAGAGGAAAGGAGATGGGTGCTTACTGGTTCTGCTTCGTCAGTGGCCATCTTCTTCTGCTGGGATTTCTTTCTTCTTCTGGGCTGGGTGTCTGGGCTTATTGTTGTCCAAAGGAAAGGTAAGAAACCAGTTTGGCAACGACAGTGTCGCTGGTGTAGCACTGAAATTCAATGTTACTCAACCATAGGGACTACGGCTCCGGGTTTGTTTTCAAGGTTTACTCCCCTACCCTTACTTCGGGACCATCCAGTGGTGGTTTTACAACCGACTCTTCCTTATCCTAGATGGGTTGACGGCCAGACCCAAGTAGCCGAATCTAACCAATTTGGAAGTTTATGTGTTGTTTAGTAAGTGCGCCAATCTTACTACTGTCAGTGTGGATGGTCGTTGGCTCCCTTCGAGCTCGTCCACTCTTTTCCAGCTCCTGTTTTTACTTCATTTTATTGTAACACTGGTGTTTACTCATCCTCCTCGCCAGACAACCGAGAGTGCCAGTTTAGTTGCTTGTTAGATATCTAAGTTTTAACTTTTACAAATGAAAATGGCCGACCAAAACACCGGCTTCCTCGAAGTGAAAGAAACAAGGGGAGGTTACTTTCATTTATGTAGCTAATGTTCAGATTACCTACTTTTCTATACTTTTACAATTTAAACAATTAAGAAATAGCTCATACTGTTTTAGACGATATTTTGGAGGCGTTTGGACAAGTCTGCTGTTCTAATAACTCGGCTGACATAGAAGTCTTCCCGTCATGCAACTTAATAAAACAGGAAACAGAATTATTTTATAAAATCTGATGTGCACGTCGCGGTTGTACGGGAACTGACAGAAGATTTCTTCGTTATCTGTTATTGGGGGGTATGGAGGGAAGTGTGTGTGTGGGGGGGGAGCGTTAACTTTTGCAGTGTGGGAGGAATAATTCTTCACAGACTTTTGCACATCTCTTTCGACACTAGCTGAATGGGGTGGATTGCTTGACACCCCTTTAAGAAAGAAAATGGAGAAATAGGACATCATGAGAAAAGATTCTCACAGTGACAGATTTTGACGTTTTAGAATAATACACATTTTGAAACTTGGAGCTGCGTTCATGTCACCGATACGATACACACACACACACACACACACACACACACACACACACACACACACACACACACAGAGACACGTGTGTATATATATATATACATAGGTATATGTATACACACACGCGCGCATGTATATATATATATATATATATATATATATATATATATATATATACGTGTGTGTGTTTATTGTAGGTAGTGACGTCACTACCTACAATAAACATCCATTTTCTACAACACCCCGTGTTTGTCTACCTTTTTCCACATACTGTTGGATTAATTTCCTCTTATTTCTCCCATATGTATATATGTGTGTGTGTATACATATGTCTATATATATGTGTGCGTTTATATATACATATGTGTATATATATATACATATGCGTTTATATATACATATGTGTATATATAGGATTGGAACGAAAGTCTTGTCCGATACAAAATAGTATTTATTTTACATGTCGTCTTTATTGGTTAAATAAATGTTACTTTGTATCAGACAAGATTTTCGTTCCAATCCTGATAAATGTGTGAACGTATATATATATATATACTAGGTTATTTCTGTACACACTGTAATACTAAATCCGCTCTACTAACGTATTGAGCACTTTATATTTGTTATGACACCGACTTATCCGATAAATACTTGTATTAACTAAATATTGGGATTAACTCCTATTACCGCTAATTCATTCCCTTTATATATATATATATATATATATATATATATATATATATATATATATATATATATAACACAATGAAACTTGATTAAAGGTTAATATTATCGGTCAGTCTTGCAGGGACCCTGGTTGGTTGGTGTGTTTAGTTGAGGAGTGGAAGAAGATCCGAGTTATGGGTCCCCACAATTTATATGTATAAGGACTACGGAAATCTATTTTCCATAGAAAACAAAAGAAGACAAAATTGATAAAGGAAACAAACTTTATATACATTAATTTACAATTGGTATATTCAATTATTCTTTCAGAGGTGTTGCAGACTGTATGTGTCTGTACATAGTTGTGTGTGACAAATGTGACATGTATTGTTTATATTTGTCTGTACATTGTAGCAGTTTTGTCTGTGATTGAAACTTGTGATTGAAATTTGTTGTTGTTGAGCGAGATAGAGAAAATTGGAAACGAAAAATACGAGACCAACCTGATATATCATTTTTGTGTCTTCGGGCAGCGACTTCTCCCCATTGTATCGACGTTGGGGGAGAACTTTCGCTCCTACTGTCGAGTTAGAGGGTATTCGCCCCAACTCTGTCGAGTCGGGAAGAGCGTAAGCTCCCACTGTCTCTCTGTCTGGTCTTTCAGCTAAAAGGGTCTTTTTATAATTCTATTTGTAATTGTCTACTGTGATCATTAAGCTAAAATATTCCTCAAATATCAAGTGATTTGCAATGATACAATATCGAATGATTTTGGTACCCGTGGAATTCTGGTGACATAAATTATCGGATGAATTTAAACCATTGTTTCTATTGTATCTAAAATATTTCCAAACTAATATTATTTTGATTATCTTTTGTTTACCTAATTCTAAACTCATGACATACCATTGTAAAACTAGTTATTTAAGAAAACTTAATTATTTGAATTTGATCAATTCCACATGCCGTAAAAATATAAGGGCCAATCCCTATAGTCTAAATAGATACAAAAATCAAACGATTTAAAAATTGGCGAAAAATATACGAAGTAGTGTGTCATTTTATTGTTGAATTAGGTCAAGAAAGCGGTTGGTTGTTGATTTGTTTTACGGCATATCAAACATTTTCGGGTCATTTAATGCCGAATCAAGTCATTTTGATATTATATGTTGTTAAAATCAATCAATCTACGACCGTTAAATGAGCAGCGCGGACCGGAAATTAAGAAAGCAACAAGAAGATGAAAAACAAAAAACCCAGTCATAATTAAACGATTCAGCTAAAAATAAATAAATAAATAAATCAAAATGTTTGTATATTTAAGACCGGAAAGAGCTCATCAATCATTTTCTCCTGTTGACCACCCAATCTCTGTTGGCCATCAGTCAGACGCTGAAAATCAAAGACTACCCCCAGGGTCACATTTAATTCAAACCTCTTTCTTTTTTAAGGATCATTGCCTTTTGAATCTTTAGTGACTCCTGTGACTTGGGGAGGGCCTCTGTATAAGTTCAAGGGTTATATTAACTTTTAGACGAGAGGGGCTAGACCGTTGTTCTATACTGGGTAAAAATGCAAAATAGCGCGCAAGAGATAATATCATTAGAATCGCATTTTAATTATAAATAGCATCAGATTATGGAAACTCCCGAAGTAGCCTAAGCTTAACACTAATCCTAACACTAATCCTAACACTAACCTTAACATTTACCCTGACCCGAATCCTCGCGCCACAAAGATTTTCGTTTTTTTTTTCGTGAAATGTAATGTTTCTTATACGTAATCCAATTATATTATCTCTTGCGTGCTATTCTGCATTAGTACCATTAGAATGTAATGAAATGTAATGCTTTTTATACGTAATCTAATGATATTCTCTCTTGCGTGCTATTCTGCATTAGTACCATTAGAATGTAATGAAATGTAATGCTTTTTATACGTAATCAATGATATTATCTCTTGCGTGCTATTCTGCATTAGTACCATTAGAATGTAATGCTTTTATACGTAATCTAATGATATTCTCTCTTGCGTGCTATTCTGCATTAGTACCATTAGAATGTAATGCTTTCTATACGTAATTTAATGATATTATCTTTGCGCGCTATTATACATTAGTACCATTAGAATGTAATGAAATGTAATGCTTTTTATACATAATCTAATGATATTATCTCTTGCGTGCTATTCTGCATTAATACCATTAGAATGAAATGTAATGTTTTTTATACGTAATCTATCTCTTGCGCGTTATTCTGCATTAGTACCTTATACTGGCCCATTCTCGCGTAGTGGGAATCTAGAATAGCAGACCAGTGAATTCTAAGCTCACTAGGTGCTCCATATAAAAGTAAGTAAAGTCGTCGGGGCGGCCTAAAGTCGGTATCAGCCAATCAGCGAGGGAGTCAATCCCCTTTTCACGTGCGCTAGACCAAGGAGATTATTTTAACGTCTGAAGTGGAGCGCCACACCTACCATCAGTTCCTTACTTTACCGCACGGATCCCTGTGCTACTCATACGCTGAGTTGGCGGGGACCGGTATCGAACTAGGAACCTTGTGGTTTCTAGCCGAACGCTCTACCGACTGAGCTAACCCGGCCCTAATTGAAAACAAGTTAAAAAGTTTTGATTTTTCAGACTGTTGTCCTCATCATTATTGTGTTATGTATAAACACAACATTTCGGCTGCTGTATCCTCCTGGCTTCCTCGGGTGTTCCCTGTGTATCCGAACACAGTAATGATCCAACCTGGGAAATCATATTAATAGTTTGACAATTGATCAAACAGGTGTCGAAGAACTTTTGAAGATCTTATTCAAATAATGACGTCATTGTTTTTTGCACGCCTATCATTCCGACATGTGTCACGAGAAGAATCACGATCATTGAGAAAAATGTTTATTGGCGTTTCCTGTACAACTCGGGGCGTAAGATCTAAAGATATTTAAAGTCTTTTCGATATTTTTTATTTCTTAAGGTAATTTACTTTTAGTTTAATGGGAAAATAAATAAATAATTTATCAGTCAAGAGTGGTTCCCCTTTGTTTAAGTTGGAGTTATAGGAAATAACCGAATAGAGACTATCATTTTTTTTTTAAAGTAATGGAAACCTGAGGAGACTTATTGTCACTCATATTTCAGTGAAAAAAACAAAAAAAAAAAACAAAAAAAAACCTCACACGTTAAAACTGGTGTGAAAACTCCACAAGGAATAAAACAATGATACGAGATTTTACGGCATGTCAACCCTGGGGTTATTTTATGCCAAAGACGTTTTTATTTTATTAATTCTTGGTTGGTTGGTTGGTTGGTTGGTTGGATTTTACGGCATGTCAACCCTCGGTTATTTTATGCCAAAGACTTTTTTTTTTATTCACACACACACTCTTAGAAAGCACACAAAATGAATGAGAATTCTGAAAAGTGTTATTATTAATCAGTTATATATATATATATATATATATATATATATATATATATATATATATATATATAATGTGACCCGGCATGGTAGAACCTACTAGGGTCTCATCTATTGATCAAATAGATCTGTTTAAAAATCATTCACATAATAAAAAACAAAAATATAAAAAAACACAAAAAGCAAACTTAAACTACACATAATGTAAATGTCCAATATTCCATAATCTCTAGGCATGAAATAACCCAATATTGGTTATAAAAGGAAATCCCAAAAATAAAGTCGTGTGGCTACTGGCAATATTGTTATGTTTTTTGTGAATGCGCCTACTCCTGTGCGCGCCTCGCTGTTACGCTAAATCTGTTAATCTAAAGATATTCAAAGTCTTTTCGATATTTTTATTTCTTAAAGTAATTTACTTTAAAAACAAAAACAAAAAAAACAATTTGATTAATCTTTATCTTCTCGTGACATCAATACTAATCAATTATAAATCTCTCTCACTGATCCCATAGACTGGTTGGTTGGTTGGATTTTACGACATATCAACCCATTTGGATCATTTTATACCGAAGAAGTTTTTTTTTTTTTAATTAATTCTTGATGGGTACTCAATTCCTTTTTTTAACTCAATTCTTTTTAAAATTGCTTTCTTGAACTCATTTTTTCTATTAAATCCATAGATGGGACCCTAACAGGTACTACCACTCTGGGTCAGGATGGACTTGGGAGTAATGGTGATAAAATGGTACGCCACACACCATTAGATGCAGTTTAACATCATACCCAGGAAACTCTTGGTTGGTTGTATTTTATGGCACGTCAACCCTTGTTGGGTTATTTTATGCCAAAGACATTTTATTTTATTCATTCTCGAGTATTGAAAAAATATTTTGTAAAGATCCAGGGCCGAAGCCACTGGACCCCCGGCGTTGGCTGGATCTCTCTCACTGGTCCCATAGACTGGTTGGTTGGTTGGATTTTACGACACATCAACCCATTTGGATCATTTTATACCGAAGACATTTTTTTTATTCATTCTTGATGGGTACTCAATTCCTTTTTTTTTTAAAACTCAATTCTTTTTAACTCTTAAAGTCCTATACCACCCCATTCCACCTGGCCAGAAGTCTCATTCATTTTCCTAATCCATCCCAAATGATAGCCTTTGTTTAAATGTAATATTAAACATATATTTAGAAGTCTTTGATTTAAGGGAAATAACAGGTAACTTTAGATGCAAAGGTCATTTTTAGCCATTTTTTTTATATATCCTTATAGGAATGGGGCTCTGGACTTTGTTTAAATGTAATATTAAACATATTTAGAAGTCTTTGATTTAAGGGAAATAACAGGTAACTTTAGATGCAAAGGTCATTTTTAGCCATTTTTTTATATATCCTTATAGGAATGGGGCTCTGGACTTTGTTTAAATGTAATATTAAACATATTTAGAAGTCTTTGATTTAAGAGAAATAACAGGTAACTTTAGATGCAAAGGTCATTTTTAGCCATTTTTTTTATATATCCTTATAGGAATGGGGCTCTGGACTTTGTTTAAATGTAATATTAAAACATATTTAGAAGTCTTTGATTTAAGGGAAATAACAGGTAACTTTAGATGCAAAGGTCATTTTTAGCCATTTTTTTTAAATATATCCTTATAGGAATTGGCTCTGGACTTTGTTTAAATGTAATATTAAACATATTTAGAAGTCTTTGATTTAAGGGAAATAACAGGTAACTTTAGATGCAAAGGTCATTTTTAGCCATTTTTTTTAAATATATCCTTATAGGAATTGGGCTCTGGACTTTGTTTAAATGTAATATTAAACATATTTAGAAGTCTTTGATTTGAGGGAAATAACAGGTAACTTTAGATGCAAAGGTCATTTTTAGCCATTTTTTAATATATCCTTATAGGAATGGGGCTCTGGACTTTGTTTAAATGTAATATTAAACATATTTAGAAGTCTTTGATTTAAGGGAAATAACAGGTAACTTTAGATGCAAAGGTCATTTTTAGCCATTTTTTTATATATCCTTATAGGAATGGGGCTCTGGACTTTGTTTAAATGTAATATTAAACATATTTAGAAGTCTTTGATTTAAGGGAAATAACAGGTAACTTTAGATGCAAAGGTCATTTTTAGCCATTTTTTTTAATATATCCTTATAGGAATGGGCTCTGGACTTTGTTTAAATGTAATATTAAACATATTTAGAAGTCTTTGATTTAAGGGAAATAACAGGTAACTTTAGATGCAAAGGTCATTTTTAGCCATTTTTTTATATATCCTTATAGGAATGGGGCTCTGGACTTTGTTTAAATGTAATATTAAACATATTTAGAAGTCTTTGATTTAAGGGAAATAACAGGTAACTTTAGATGCAAAGGTCATTTTTAGCCATTTTTTTATATATCCTTATAGGAATGGGGCTCTGGACTTTGTTTAAATGTAATATTAAACATATTTAGAAGTCTTTGATTTAAGGGAAATAACAGGTAACTTTAGATGCAAAGGTCATTTTTAGCCATTTTTTTAATATATCCTTATAGGAATGGGGCTCTGGACTTTGTTTAAATGTAATATTAAACATATTTAGAAGTCTTTGATTTAAGGGAAATAACAGGTAACTTTAGATGCAAAGGTCATTTTTAGCCATTTTTTTATATATCCTTATAGGAATGGGGCTCTGGACTTTGTTTAAATGTAATATTAAACATATTTAGAAGTCTTTGATTTAAGGGAAATAACAGGTAACTTTAGATGCAAAGGTCATTTTTAGCCATTTTTTAAATATATCCTTATAGGAATGGGGCTCTGGACTTTGTTTAAATGTAATATTAAACATATTTAGAAGTCTTTGATTTAAGGGAAATAACAGGTAACTTTAGATGCAAAGGTAATTTTTAGCCATTTTTTTTATATATCCTTATAGGAATGCTTTGGACTTAGAAAATTCTTAACAGGATGTTAAGAGTTTTAAACATGCTTTCATGAACTCATTTTTTTCTATTAAACCCAGAGATGGCACCCTGACAGGTACTACCACTCCGGGTCAGAGTGGACCTGGGAGTAATGGTGATGAATAGGTACTTCACATTCCTCGCAGCTTCATAACTGGAACTTCGCCATCAGATAGAGTTTAACGTCATACCCAAGACAATAAGACCCTCAGCCACCGCCTTCTAGCACCCATATGATAAAAAGGGGCCGGGTGCTTGTCATTAGGGCAATAAGGTTGGGACAATCATATAGGTGCTAGGGCTTGATGTAACCAGCCAATTGATCGGAGGGGGCCTCTCCGACCGACCGTTTAAACCTAAGTAAGGACCCAAGTGGAGTGTTGCATGTCGTAGACTGCTCAAGCACTTGGGTTCCATCCTTAAGCATCGTTTGAAAGAAAGAAAGAGATAAAGAGAGTCAGATACAGACTTACACGTGCATGCACGCATTTGACACCCAAACGTACAAACAAAATTAAAGATCCGGGGTGGGGGGTGACAGGATAGGTTTACTCCCGGGCGTGGGGTGACAGGATAGGTTTACTCCCGGGAACGTGGGGTGACAGGATAGGTTTACTCCCGGGGGTGGGGTGACAGGATAGGTTTACTCCACGGAGAGTCCAGGTTCGCGTTGAAACTTATAAAAACAGGAATGGATAGATAAGCGAATGAAATCCGAATTCCTTTCATTGTTGGTCGCTTTGTTTACAGAACAAAAAAAAAGGTTATTTTTAACTAGTGTCGTCCCGGATCCCTGCTCTTATTTGCGCTATGTCACTTTCTTCTTTTCTTTGCTGGTTGCCATCGTAAAAATGCACTTCCTTATTTACCGTATGCTCTTTCTCGCTTTTTATATTTTTAAAATTTTTTTTTAATTTATGAGGAAGTGCGTCCCGGTCTCCTGCCTCAGAAATTGCTACCCGGTGACTAATAAAATAACGTCTCCAGCTATGTCGTCTCAGATTTTCTTTTATTCATGTTTGTTTAATGTCTTGTTTTTAGTTTGAATAAACAAGAATTACGACAAAAAAGAAGCGACACCCCACAAATACATTTACTTGTAGAAAATATCTATTTATCTATCTCCATTTGTTCATATCTATCTATATTATTTTGTTTATCTATCTCAGTCTATTCCAAAATAAATATCCATCTTCATATCTAAACAAGAATTACGAAAAATTTCTATAAATTAACAAGAATTACGACAAATTACGATAAATAAATAAGAATTACGCCAAAAAGAGACCCCCCTCTAAAATACATTTAACGCCCTAAGTTGGTTGTTTTCTTTCAAGTAACACCGACATAGCTGGGGGCGTTATGTTAATAGTCACCGGGTAGCAATTTATGAGACAGGAGACCGGGACGCACTTTCTCATAAAGTACCATTTTTTTAAAAATTTATTTACAATGCCTTCACTCCGGATAAAATGTTACATAATCATTAGATACCTAATGATTATGACAATAGTGTAGAAATCATATTAGTGCAGCTGATGGCCTTGAGGGTGAGTGACGGCGCTTGACCTCGATCTCACATTGCGTTCTGGGGATAAACTGTGAGAAACGGAACCCCGATAGAAGGCCCTTCCGGTTTAAGGAGTAAGCAACTCAGTTAGTCAGTTAGAACTTAGAAGCCGAGCTAGCAAGATGTAAGGATCCGCGCGCATTGTCTGGTCTGGGGATTTATGAATAAAGTAACATCAACATAAATCGAAGTCTTGTGTTTATTACTAAAAACTAACAATGACACAAGGCTTCTGATAACAAGAAACCCCAACAGAAACCAGACCTGGAATCCTCAATAGAAGACCAGACGAGACCTTAGAAGATATACCAGACCAAAATAGATGATAGACGATAGAAGAAGCAAAGCCGGCCAGAAGAATAGACGACAGAGTAAGAAGTAAGAGAAGTATATAACATATACCTAATTAGTGCCGGTAAAGAAGGCGTTATGCAACAAAAATACAAGAAATGAGAAAGCATAGATAATTTTAAATTTATGCACATTTTTCAATTGAATTTCTACAATATATTTTTACAAATATATGCCACTAACCTAGGTATGTACAAATTCACGCACTTTGCAAAAAAGGGAGATCACGGGAAATTCTTCAAAAAATCAACAATAATACACCAATAATCTGATTTCAATGCAATTTTCAGTATATGAAGTAATAAAAGAAGAGTTTTTATTCTAAATAAATGTTTACCCTAAATTAAAAAGGCTAAGTATTTTTTCGTTAGTTTTTGTTTCGCGCATTGACCCGCCCCATATAATGAACAATAAGTTTCTTCATAATTCTTTTGGTATCTGAAAATGAATTTTACATTTTTGTAAAGAGAATTTAATGACAGAACATAAAAACCGATAATCTTATAAAGTCGGTAGTGGGACGTTTTACATTTTGAAACTTAAGTCTAGTAAATAAGAAAAATATTTATCCTTTTTGCCTATTAAAAGAAAAAAGGATAAATATCTTTTAGATTATTTTCTAAGGAATGTGATATTAAAAGTTAAACTTGTATACTTTTGTATTTTTTATTCTAGAAATGTTTTAAAATTTATAAATGTGAAATAACTTCTCCCATTAACTCTCTGACAAAGGCGTATTTATTCAACTAAAGAAAAGATTGTATCAAAAATATAGCTAAAAATAATTAGATTCAATTTTGATAGTCTTTAGGAAAAAAATATATTGAAAATAATTTTTGAAATAAAAATTGTCTTTTTTTGTTACAGTTTCAGATACAAATATTGTGAAGTAAACACTTCACAATATTTGTATCTGAAACTGTCCTCTAGTGCTAACTGTTGCGGCTGATAATGTGGTAAAATATCAAAAATGACATACCATAGAAAATAACCCTACCTTATGGCGAGAAATATATGAAAAATGATAAACAATTAATCGAAAAATGATTTAAAACAGCAAAAATGTACGCTATGTGTGGCAGACATCTGGGTTTTTTTTCTTCTTTTTTTAAACATAAACTTCGAATTGTTCTTTTATATCTATTAATAATGGAGATTCGCTTCCGGTTTTTGTCTGTAAGAAAAATTACGTCACTGCTTACGTCACATTACCCAAAATCGTCATAACATAGAATATTTGAACATGCAGCATTAGACAGTCCTCATTGTTTTTTAAAACAAGTTTTAATAAATACATGATTGGTATTATATATCTATATATAGTTTGTTTTATTTTAATACATATTTAAAGTTTACATTTCAAATTGTTTTATTTTTTAATCCTTTAATGAATTTGATGATTTTACTTACTTAGGGTACAAACTCGCTGGCATTGAATTTTTTACTCCCACCCATCAGGCAATATGTTTCAAAAATCCATTTTTACATCGTCCGGAGCGTGTTTTTTTATTTTGTGCTAGTTAAACTTAAAATAAAACGGTATTAAGATTATTTTCCATTTTCTTATTAACGTTTTAAAATATTTTTTAAAAGTTGTACACTTATTGTCCTTTACTAAAGTTGGTTGGTTGGTTGGTTTTTACAGCATTTCAACCCTTGTTGGGTTATCTTATGCCCAAGACATTTTGCTTTATTCATTCTTACACACCCTCATGTTAACATTAACCCTATTCCTAATCCCTAAACCTAACCCTACCGCTTACCCAAAGTCTAACTCCGACCCTCGCACAAGTTTAAATTTATCTAGGTTTTTTTTTGGAGGGGGGGGGTTAATGTATTGTAAAAATTCAATTAAAAAATTGTACAATTCTAACCGGCAAAAGAAGAAAAGAAAATGGTATAACGTAAATAAGGGCAAGAATCCGGGACGACTCTAGTTCAATAGTCATGAAATACAGCAAAAAAAGCGGGAATATTGAACAGAGAGGAAAGAGAAAAAAAAATGTAAGTTTATATTTTTTTCTCTCTCTCTCTCCCTTCTTTCACTGCCACCCCCGATCTTTACCCTAACGTCACACCAATCAGTCAGCCGGTGTCTAACACCTAGAAAGCACCTGTTGTTTTTTTAAAGGCCGAAAAAAAAAACTTCCTCCCGCCCCTAAACAAAGACAAACATAAACCGCCATTTTGTATTGTTAACTTTACAAACAAAAAAGTGTGGTTGATTGGTGGATAGAGGAAATGAAACATAAAATAATAAAAAAATAATACATGGTTAATAAGCTAGTGAGTTCGATTCTCACACGGTGCCCTATAAAACAGTCCTTGTGCCAAACTATACTAAACTTAGTGGTGAAACCACTGACAGCACCTCTGCAAAGGGGTAACCCCCTAATGGGGCCACCTATTGGCCGTGGGCGGCGACCCGTGAAGCTTAAGGACAGAATCCAGGTAGCTGAGCAGTCCATGACATGTAACACTCCACTTTGGCCAGACGGGCAGTCGCAGAGGTATCCTCCGATCAATCGGCTGGTCTCATCAAGCCTTATCACCTATATGATTGTCCGCCCTGTCGGCTGGGGCGTTAGAATGCACCGACTGCATCTCTGAAGAGGGGTAAAACTCACACAATGGGGCCAACTGTTGGCCGTAGGTGGCGACCCGTGATGCTTAAGGATAGAACCCAGGTGGATGAGCAGTTCATGACATGCAATACTCCACTTTGGCCCTATCTTGGGCTAGACGGGCGGTCGGAGAGGCCCCCTCCGATCAATCAGCTGGTCACGTCAAGCCCTAGCACCTATATGATTTTCCCAACCCTATTGCCCTTATGGCAAGCCCCAACCCCTTTTTATCATATGGGTGTTAGAAGGCGCTGACTGAGGGTCTACATGTCCTGTGAATGACGTTAAACTCTATCTGATGGTGAGGTTCCAGTTTTGGAGGTTTGGGGAATGTAGAGCACCCCTTCATCAATATTGCTCCCTGGTCCACTCTGACCCGGAGTGGTAGTACCTGTTAGGGTCCCATCTATGAGTTAAATAGAAAAACATGAGTTGATAAACAAAATTTGTTATCCATTAAGAATGAATTTATATCAAAACTTTGTCGGCATTAAATGACCCACTGAGGTTGATATGCTGTAAAACAAACCAAAACCAAAACCAAAACCAAAACCAAAAACTATATGATTGTCCTAAACCTTTAGCAGTTATGGCAACCTCCAATGCTTTTTATCATATATGTGTGATGACTGAGGGTTTTCGTGTTGTGGATATGACGTTAAACTATATCTAGTGGTGAAGTTTTAATTCTACAACACTGAGCAAATAAATAATGTGAAGTAAATAAGTAAAATAATAATGTAAATAAGTAGATAAATATATATAGTTAAATTTATATATAAATAGTTTAATATATAAAATATGTTATAGTAAATAAGTAGATAAAATAATTAAACTTTGAAGTAAATAAGTAAAATAATAATTATATGATTACTTTATATTAATTTTTATAAATAATACTATAATAAATATAAATTTTATATTATTTTTATATAATGAATTATTGTTGTAATATTTATTTAATAAATTTTAATATAAATTTTATATTATAATATAAATATAAATTTTATAAATAATACTATAATAATTTTTTTAATAATTATATGATTACTTTGAAGTAAATAAGTAAAATAATAATTATAAGTAAATAATAATGTGAAGTACCAATGTGCCAATGCGAAGTACCATTTATTCTACAACTCTTGGGATTGTATCACAAGAGAGGAAATGAGTTAAACAAATATATTAACAAAGAACAGTTGTACAAACGTATACAAATGAGACGGATATACGCGAGGCTGTCTTATCGGCTATCCGCTGAAATATTAACTCTTGCTTAAGTGTAGAACCTGCTGCTATTTATAGTTAGAAGATTTCATGTGTTCGTGGTAAATTACCATAACAGCATTATTTGTTAGCGTCCCATTTATGAGTTAAATAGATTTTTTTTTAAAAGTGAGTATTAAAAATGTGTTTAAAAATTGAGTTTGAAAACAAAAAAAAAGTGAATAGAATTAATAAATCAAATTACTACGGGACGGTCGGTCGGAGAGACCCCCTCTGATCAATCAGCTGGTCACATCAAGCCCTAGCACCTATATGATTGTCCCAACCCTATTTCCCTTATGGCAACTCTCCAACCCTTTTTATCATATATGTGTGATGGCTGAGGGTTTTAGTGTTTGTGGATATGACGTTAAACTATATCTAGTTGTGAAATTCTAATTCTACAACACTGAGCAATGGGAAGTACCCTTTTCAAGTACCCTTTTCAAGTACCTTTTTATTGCCATTATTTTACGATCCACCCTGATCCGAAATGTTAGGTACCTGTTAGGTACTATGGGTTAAAAAAAAAAAGTAAAGTCGTCGGGGCGACCTAATGTCGGTATCAGCCAATCAGCGAGGGAGTCTATCCCCTTTTCAGTAGCGCTAGACCAAGGTGATTATTTTAGCGTCTGAGGTGGAGCGCTACACCTACCAGCACCTCCTTACTTTACCGCACAGATCCCTGTGCTACTCATACGCTGAGTTGGCGTGGGCGGGTATCGAACTAGGAACCTTGTGGTTTC
This sequence comes from Doryteuthis pealeii, assembly GCA_023376005.1. Taxonomy (NCBI): domain Eukaryota; kingdom Metazoa; phylum Mollusca; class Cephalopoda; order Myopsida; family Loliginidae; genus Doryteuthis; species Doryteuthis pealeii. The sequence continues at coordinate 3,775,544 of CM042173.1, forward strand.
TAGCCGAACATTCTACCGACTGAGCTAAATAGATGAAAAAAAATGAGTATTGAATAAAATATGTTTTAAAAAATTGAGTTTGAAAAAAAAAATGAATGAATACCCAACAAGAATGAATAAAACAAAATGTTTTCGGCATAAAATAACCCAACAAGAGTTATCATGCCGTAAAAATCCAACCAACCAACCAACCAACCTTAGTATATGACGGACGCCTCGTGTGATGCAATGCTTAACAAGCAAGACAAACAGACCATTGTAAGTGAGTGTCATTCTCACTGAGTGTCCCATACTTTTAGTCTAAGTAAATGATTAATCTCACTAATCTCTGCTCTATTGAGTACGACCCACACTGTGTGCCCAAAACTTGTCACCTTCTGCTAAAACCTAGTCTTGGACTAGTGGCTAGCAAGCCCGTCTCACAGATCATTACTGATCTAGTGAGCTTGATCCGAACCGGGTGCCTCATACTTGTAGCTTTGTCCTAAGTTAAACTAATTACTATTTAAAGGTTTTGCCCCCACCATTTGGCGCTGGGGGGGCGTTTTAAAATAGAACCCCCTTCTCACATATCATTACTGTTCTAGTGAGGTTGATCCGAACCGGGTGCCTCATACTTGTAGCTTTGTTCTAGGTTAAACTAATTACGATTTAAGGTTTTTCCCCCTCCATTAGGCGCTGGGGGGCGTTTTCAAATAGAACCCCCTTCTCACAATTCATTACTGTTCTAATGAGGTTGACCAGAACCGGGTGCCTCATACTTGTAGCTTTGTTAATCTAATTACTATTTGAAGGTTTTGCCCCCTGCATTGGGCGCTCGGGGGTCATTTTCAAATAGAACCCTTTTCTCACATATCATTACTATTCTAGTGAGGTTGATCTGAACCGGGTGCCTCATACTTGTAGTTTTGTTAATCTAATTACTATTTAAAGGTTTTGCCCCCTCCATTGGGCGCTGGGGGTCGTTTTCAAAATAGAACCCTTTTCTCACATATCATTTCTATTCTAGTGAGGTTGATCTGAACCGGTGCCTCAGACTTGTAACTTTGTCCTAGGTTAAACTAATTACTATTTAAAGGTTTTGCCCCCACCATTGGGTGCTGGGGTCGTTTTCAAATAGAACCCTTTTCTCACATATCATTACTATTCTAGTGAGGTTGATCTGAACCGGTGCCTCATACTTGTAACTTTGTCCTAGGTTAAACTAATTACTATTTAAAGGTTTGCCCCCACCACTGGGCGCTGGGGTCGTTTTCAAATAGAATCCCCTTCTCACATATCATTACTGTTCTAGTGAGGTTGATCTGAACCGGGTGCCTCATACTTGTAACTTTGTCCTAGGTTAAACTAATTACTATTTAAAGGTTTTGCCCCCACCACTGGGCGCTGGGGGGTCGTTTTCAAATAGAACCCTTTTCTCACATATCATTACTGTTCTAGTGAGGTTGATCTGAACCGGGTGCCTCATACTTGTAACTTTGTCCTAGGTTAAACTAATTACCATTCAAAGGTTTTGCCCCCTCTATTAGGCGCTCCGGGGACGAGGGTTAAAATTGAACACCCTTCCTTCTTAACTATGACACCGCATCTTTATTTATTTATTTTTATTTTTTTATTTATTTTTTTTTATTCATTTGCGTTTTTGTATTTGACGGTTAGAACATGTCACTCAAACCGGGAGTTTACGAACGGGATAAACTTAAGCTTCCAAGTGTCGTTGAACTCGAGTTGAACTTTTTCACACTTCTCTCAGACGGTTTGTTCACGGCTGGTGTTTGTCATTAGCGAGCGTCCAAGTTGACTTCGACGGCGGCAGCGGCGGCGGTGGTGGTGGCAGAAATAGCCAATCAACATCAACATGCTCTTTTGCTATCTTCGAGGATTCTTCTGTCTTTCATCACCTTCTCTATACATGACAGACGGTGCTAAAAGAAACGGCACAATCTAGCCCTATGACAAACGTTGTGTATATAACAATAAAGATTAGTATTACTACTGTCCTTCTACAAGGATGGCTTAACCCAAGAAGGTTGATATGACATTAAACAAAGAAACAATCGGTAAATTGGCCCGTTTTACAAAACTTTTCTTTTTCTCTGAATTTTTGAGATGAGTGATAATGATTAGGATTATTCGGACCATTGTCCCCATCTTTATTGTTATCTACACACGAGTTCGAAGAGAAGGTTCCCGAGGCAGACAAGAAATACCCGAAGAAGGTCTCATCTTTATTGTTATCTACACACGAGTTCGAAGAGAAGGTTCCCGAGGCAGACAAGAAATACCCGAAGAAGGTCTCATCTTTATTGTTATCTACACACGAGTTCGAAGAGAAGGTTCCCGAGGCAGACAAGAAATACCCGAAGAAAGTCTCATCTTTATTGTTATCTACACACGAGTTCGAAAGAGAAGGTTCCCGAGGCAGACAAGAAATACCCGAAGAAGTCTCATCTTTATTGTTATCTACACGAGTTCGAAGAGAAGGTTCCCGAGGCAGACAAGAAATACCCGAAGAAGGTCTCATCTTTATTGTTATCTACACGAGTTCGAAGAGAAGGTTCCCGAGGCAGACAAGAAATACCCAAAGAAGGTCTCATTTTTATTGTTATCTACACACGAGTTCGAAGAGAAGGTTCCCGAGGCAGACAAGAAATACCCGAAGAAGGTCTCATCTTTATTGTTATCTATACAACGTTTCGGCAGATATGCCCTCCAGCCTTCTTCATGTATTTTTTGTCGGACTCGGGAACCTTCTCTTCGAACTCGGGAAACTTCTTGTCATAATCGGGAGCCTTTACGGAACTTCGAACCGAACCCTTTATTCAATCCACGAGGGTAGACTGTTCTCATTCCGTTAACCATGACTGGGTACAAGTGTTATGCTGTGTTAATTGTTCTATGTTACTGTTGCCCTTGACCAGGATTGAACCTGCAACCCAGAGGAGACTGTCACTCAAAACGTATTAACTCAACACCTATATCCATTGAACTATATGTGAAATTGGCGATTATTATTTGTCTTAATTTTTTAGATGAGGCTTGATGTGTATAATTTTGATTTTTGCCTTATCACAAACTGATTTAGGCTTGTGGGGATTAAAAATATACGAAAATAAAAAATAAAAAAGAACAAACTCTCATGGGGCCTTGACCGGAAGAACCCTTTTGCGCAGGTCTGACAAAAAGGGCTGACCCCCCCCCCCCAAAAAAAATAATACCTCGGCCATTCGAACTGAGTCGTAATTGGGTCTAGTTCGTCCTATTAGCCAGGGAGATTTTCCCTTGCTACAGGCCACTATGACCTGGTCAATAAAGCCTAAGTCAAAGCCACTCTCTGCCTTTGTCTCTTTCCTCTTTCGGGCCCTTTCGTTCATAAGTTCCATTTCAGCGTACCACCCCACAAGAACAAAGAACCAGCTTTTATTGGGGACAAGATACGAGTACCAACGAACAAAACTTATCCACATAGGCTCATGGAATCAAGAGTTGCGCAGCTGAAAAGACTTTAATTTTGCTTCTTAGCTCTCAATTACTTTGTAACTTTTATGAGTCTTGTAGAGGGTTATGAGATGTGTTCAATAATATTAGGAATGATAATAAAATAACAAGACACAGTTTAGGCAGAAAATACGGAGAAATGATAAAAACAAAGCATGTATTTATAAAATAACAAATAAATGTATTCGGAGAATAAATTCGTAATTAACGACATATATATAAATGTGAAATGCGAAATGTAAAAGTTTGTGTGTAGAGTTTAGAAAAGTTCGTCAAGAAATGTGTAATGTCACAATGCAAATGTGTATGCAGATTGGTCAAAGTTCGATAGGAAGAGTGTAATGTTTACAATGTAAAATATGTATGCAGAATTAGAATTGATAAAATGGAAAATTAAAGTTTTTTGGTGAATAATAGGAACTGTGAAACGGATTCCTGGTGTTGAATGAGGTGATACGATGAATGGTAAATGGTAGTAATCTCTGACTCAGAAAATGTTTGTTTGTTTGGGTATTGGTGAGTTGTTCGCTCGGACATCTGTTTCTTGTTGTTGTCGTCTCGGAGCGGCGTGTAGTCTTTTTGGCAGCTAAAATGGTATCTGTCTGAATGTTGATTTTTTCTCTCTTTAAATAATTCTAAATAGGATTTTATGCGTTTCGTTCTCAAGAACAGATTCTGGTTTATGCATATACCATTTTGTTATATGGTCAAAATTTAATTTTTTGCATAATTCCCAGTGGATCACCTTTCCAATCCAGTCGTGCCTAGTTTTGTAGTCCCATTGTGCTAGTTTGCTACATTCGCATAGTACATGGTGTACAGTCTCATCTCTGTCACTGCATAGTCTACATTTACTATTTTGTTGGGTCTTATTCATTTTTGTTTTGATATATTTTGTCCTTATGGCATTATTCTGTGCAGCAATTATTAAAATAAATCAGTCGACACTATTAAAATGAGGAAAATAAAAAATACTGTATGAGTTGCCTGTTAAATAGAGATGTATAAATAATGTTGTATGTGAATTTAAATGTGATATATATATATATATATATATATATATATATATATATATATATATATATATATATATATGATACATTTCGGCCTATTAGGCCTAATCAGCAGAGCTATAGATAGGATGACCGCCCTGTGCGTGATTCCTATCTATAGCTCTGCTGATTAGGCCTAATTGGCCGAAATGTACATACAGAGATTGATTTTTCTCGATTTGTTTAGCCTTACATTTAAAATAGGCATTCCCGCCTAATTAATTAATTATTAATCAATTAATTTTCAAAATTAGGTACGACTTAAATTAAGCACATATTCTCCCAAAAATTGTCGGCAAAAAGCCATATCCAAACACACCGTGTTTACATATCATATCGTCGTGTAATAAAAAGTCACACACACACACACACACACACACACATATATATATATATATATATATATATAAGCATATAACATACATAGATAAACAAGTATGCCGTTACACATGCACCCATTTCTCATTTTAACTCATTTCAGACATAGAATAAACAGATCTTTGCGATATGATTCCAATTCGCAATAAAATTAACTTCTGAGAGTTCCTCCTCTTTCTCATTTTTATTCTGTGCATGTTCTTTGGCCGGGGACGACGAGATCACAATCAAGTGTCGTGTTCAAAAATTAAGAATATATATATATATATATATATATATATATATATATATATATATATATATATATATATATATTACAAGGCGAAAGTTCGTGCGTCTCTAAAAATCACTTATCTTGGCGTTTGTCAAAGTCAACCTTTGTGTATAAGTGATTTGACGCAAGGACAAAAAAAAAAAAAATACCGCCTCAAAAAAAAAAAAAAAAAAAAGGAAAGAAAGAAAGAAAAAAAGAAAAGAAAAAAAAAGATGTTAAATTTATCGCTTACATATTCAGTTTTATTTTCAAATTTCGTTATCAAGATGTGTTTATTGAGGAAAAGTTATTGATTCCAAAAAATGTGCTTTATCAAAACATGGTTTTGTCGCTGCCGAAGCCAATTGGAAAAAAACCCACAAAAAAAAATATATATATATATAATAATAATAATAATAATAATAATAATATAATAATAATAATAATAATATATATATATATATATATATATATATATATATATATATATATAATCCAAAAGTCCAGAGAAGAAATCTTCCTTACGACACAAGAGTTTCATTTATAAAAACCTGTCGCAGTTTGAGAGCTCAATGTGCGCTCTTAATGTTAGAGTCACAGAGCAAATATATAAGTAAAGAAATAACAAAAGACTTAGAGATTTAGCATTATAGTCTATTTCAGGGAGCTATAACGCTAAATCTCTAAGTCTTTTGTTATTTCTTTACTTAAAGAATATATATATATATATATATATATATGTATATATATATATATATATATATATATATATATATAATTTCTTTATCTTAGAAAAGTTGGACTAAATGGGAATAAGAAATAAAATTTATTTTGTACACAAAAAGCAGGAAGGAATGTGTTGACGAGGAGGGCCTCGAGTACAGCTATTTGCAACTCGTTGGTTGAGGACGTCAAGATAGTGAACATTGAGGGGTTATATGCTGCAACACAATCAGTATTATCCAATAGGTATCACCCGATGGTGGAGGGCGAATTTTGATTGCTCGGTGGAGCAAAGTGGTCCCAGTTATTGTTGCAGATAACAGAGGGAATATGTTGGTTTACTCTAACCTCCAATCATTGGGTAGTGCGCCCGATGTAGCAAATATCGCATTTGCATTTAAATCTATAAATGAGAGGTGAGGGGTCACACTATCTTTAAGATTGGGGAAAAGAACATATTTGATTTAAAAACAACTGGTAATTTAAATTGAATTGAAGCAATGTCGGACAGATCGTTTGATGCGTTCAAATAGTTGTAAAGATGTGTTGCCGATCCAAGGTAATTCTAGATACACAGGACAATTCTCGGGTCCAAGTTTAGGATTGGTGATAAACTACGTGCTCTTGTATCTAATTGTGATGATTAGGTCTTCAGGATATCCATTTTCAAAGAAAGTAGTATTAATATTTTCACAGAATTTTCCAAACAGTCTGGCGTAGAATTTGTTACTTGCACGGCTCGTGGATTTATGTGCGATTCCTGGATGAATAGCACGAACACGCTCCTATTATTTTTAAGGGGATATGGATAGTCACCCAAGATTTTTACCTTTACACAAACGTCCTATTTTTTTTAGATTTCTTGTACCAATCATGGCGGCGATTTCCGGAAATGTCTTCTAAAATGCCACTGGCTCATTCGCCTAGAAATACACAAGTACATACACGCGTATACGTACATAGTATCACATACATACACACACACAATACGAAAAATAACTTACTCAAAATTAAATATCTATTATAATGGAAACTCGGTCTTCATTTGTCTGTAACGAAAATTACGTCACTGCATACGCCACAATACCAAATATCGTCAATACATAGAATAAAGAACAACCCTGTAATCAGTTTTTTAAATTATTTTTTACACTCTTTTTCAGTAAGAAGAGGTTACTAAAAAATTTTTAAATAAATAAATCCTACGATTTTGTGTAAAATTTATTCGTAAGATATTCAAATTAATTATTCAATGAATAATTAATAGATGTCTTTCTTTTCTTGCCATAGTTGTCTGCCCTTTCTTTGAGCTTACATAAATGTTTTTTTTTTTTGCCTATAACACATTTCTTCGATACACATTATTGATAATGGAGATTGGGTGTATTTTTGTCTGTAATCAAACCTACGTCATAGCTTACGTCACAATATTCTCAGTTATGGCGTAAGTCTATTAATGAATATTTAATTTATAGTCAAAATCGTTAATACATAGAATAAAAATAACCCTGTGTCATATACACTCAAAATTTGAGTAAGCAATTTTTAAAATTGTTTTTTTTTTGTTTTTTTGCTTTGCCCTTTTCTTTTTTTGTAACAAGAAGTTAACTAAAGGTTTACAAATAAAGAAATACCTATGATTTTGTGTTAAATTTATGCGTAAAATATTCAAATTAATTATTTAATTAATTATTAATAGATGCGCGCCATATTTATTTGAGGAGGATAGAACTAAGTTTCCATTTCATATTGTCTTATTTTTTTTTTACTCTTTTAATAAATTTGATGATTTAATTTACTTATAATGCAAACCCTCTAATATTTTTGACTCCCATCCCGCTCAGGCAATGTCTTTCAAAAATTAATTTTTACACCGCCTGGAGGTTGTTTTCTGTTTGCTAGTATTTATAATGATTTACATTTTGCATATAGTCATCCGCAGACACCGTGTTTCGACGTTTCACGTCTCTTCAGTGTGGCTAGACACAACAACTACCTCTGACCAGGAGCGAAATCCGACTGACTTTTTATCAGCCCGATCCGTTAACCTCCCGGCCATTTGACGGTGTTTAAACTATTTAATACATATATTCTTTTATATATATATTTACGATCACCAGAGAGATCCAGTCTGTAAACAGATGATCATTGCTTTATGCTGGCGGTGAAAGCTAATTTAAGTCAAGTTTGAATTCAGAGTATTCCTTCTATAACCATTTGCCATACCAAGGCTATAGAGCAAGTCTGCCTTATTATTCACCTATAGCTGGAGGGAGAATAGTTAGATTCATACTTTTCTCAAAAGTTTTAGAGCTATGTGTAATACAAATAGCCAAGTCCAAGATTTGAACTAGACACTGCTGGAGGAGTAAGAACGAACTCATAAGCGATGTTCTCTTATGGTTTTCCTATGGAATAAGTGACAACCTTTTCATTTAGGACTTTCATCCATTCGGTTAACTATTCACTTTTCAAGGAATCTTTTTCCCCTTCGGACTTTCGTC
>CM042173.1:3788951-3790185 GCA_023376005.1 Doryteuthis pealeii
ATTCGGAGTTTTCTTTCTCCTAAACCGGTTGCCTATCAACCACCACACAGGCGTTTTTTTTACTTAGGTACAATCCCATTTTACTCACGCGTTAAAAATATATATTTACGCAACCTCTCCGCACGAGTAGGATGTGACACAAGGTCAATTTCATAGGCGGAGTTTAACAGGTTTTAATTCAGAGTTTTCTTCTCCTAGACTGGTTGCCTAGCCACGGTTAAAGAGCACAGTTTGACCTAATATTTACCATAGCTGGAGAAAGAATAACTGGATGCATACCTTTCCCATGGGTATTAGCGCTATGTGAAATGCAAACAGCCTCGTCCAGATTTGATCTCGGATCGACGAGTCCATTTACTACGGCTCTAACCATTACACCACGCTTTCCAATAACATATACGATTGATTTCGGCGTTCAGTAATTATCATATTGATCTTCAGACACCTACGTCACTTCCTGTCTATAAGGACCGTCCAATCTGACGTGTAGAATTTACCCCTCCCCTATATTTAACACAACTGTAAGATTAAAGTTCCAAAGCCTTCAAAAAAACGTGTTCATCACTTCGAGTAGTCACCAGTTGTAAGAAAGGGTTCAAAGTTATATATACTTTGAATACAAAACTCCGACGAAGGTTAACAGACAAAACATTTAATATAGTACAGCACATGGATATGACGAGATACAAAGTACATAGGTAAAAGGGTACATAAACAAAGAGTACATAAATAAAGATGAAGACACATTCATGAATTGTACAAGATAACATATAAAAGTACAGACATGAGACTAGGGATAGTCCATGCTGTGAAGAACTTACAGTAATGTAAGTGGGGCCAGAAGCCCCAACGAGAAGGGATAGACAGTATCTAGCCCATGTGTCTCGTGGTTACTGGAACAGGAAAAGAGAGAGAAGCCTTTTGAACCAGCCGCTTAAATACTATCTCCCCTAGCGGGCACCAGCAAACTAAACCGGGCAGACAACTCTCCCAGGCAAATACGAAACTAACGCTACACAACGAAACATTTTTTCAGACTTCATAAAATTAAATGGGGGTGGGGCATCGTAAAAATATTTCCTCATCATATATTTTGGAAAAAAAAACTATTTTAAACATAATTTCTTCAACAGGTGAATAAGTATCGAAATATTTCGTAAAAATTTAATTCTTAATTGATTTTTTCATAGAATTAACAAAAAAAAAAGATAGCTCTAAGTCATTCTCTCTCCCT
>CM042173.1:3790285-3812785 GCA_023376005.1 Doryteuthis pealeii
AGAGAGATAGAATGGACAGACATGGAGGACGAGGATGGAGAGAGAAGATTTAGATTGGGATGCGCGCGGTGCCAACAGCGCGACAGCCGTTTATTGACTTCGAGGTAGGTGATGATGAAAACTGTACAGATATACGTCTGTGTCTCACGACACCAGAAACGCGACAATTCTATTCCTGGTTCGTAGTAAGCGGTGGATAATAGGTCTCCGCTAGTGATCTCGGCCAAATTAAATGAGCAAAGTACTTGAGGTTATTAGAGTATTTTCATATTCAGGCAGAAGCGATCATTCTGTGCAGTAAAGTATAGGAGCTGAATGGTAGGTATGAGCGCTCGCGACCTGCATAAAATATCGTAAAAAGAACAGATCGTCCATTGGTCTAGCGCTAGTTGAAAAGGGGATATAACGTTCCGTCGCTGAATTGGATGGATACTTACTGTTAGGTAGCACCTCTGGGACGAGGACTTTAACGTAGTACCGTTTTCGCATATTGAACTATTCGCAATAGCTGCTTAAGTAAAACAGTAATCAAAAGTCGGTAATAAGATTAAAGATTGAATCATAAGAAGTACTGTGGTGTATGAGACAAGTCATTGTTAGTGAAGTTTAATACAGAATTAAGCCTTATCATTTGGGATATAACCCCAGTTTATGACATATTCTGAATGCCTTATTAGTATAAAGATACGTTAAGGAGATGATAAATGCATCTGTAATTGAGGTGATACTTGTTTATGTATGGAACGAAATGTAACAATGCCTTTGTGTTTGTGATGCAGGCTGTATTTATGTTGTGGAGAAGCGTGACATCGAGAAAAGCTGAACGTTTTTTATGTAAAAGATGGTGGGCTGTCGGTGATAGACCGAATGTGGAGTTAGCATCTCTCTCTCGTCTCGTGACTCAATCTGCTCTCATTCATCATCTATCTCGGGTACTCTACATGTTTCATTTACTTGCAACTAGCAGGTCGCCAGTGTATATATCAATTTGATAGATTTTTGGGAACAGTATACTCTCATTAATCCTCTGATCTCCTTCTTTGGTATCTCGTCACTACATGTGCACACCTAACAGCTGTTCATTATTTTACCATCTTACTACAAGAATATCGTATTTATTCTCAATTGGAGTTAGGAAGTATAGATTTGATTTGATATATACTAATGGTCTCATCGTCTTAATACCTCACTACTTTTGACACCATACTGATTATAACTATAATCCCTCTATCATATATACTACAATTTATATACATCAATTACGTTTATGTAATGTTACAGCGCGGATAGCTCTATACTCGTCTTCTTCACGTATTGTAGATGCTTTATATACTTAAACAGATGGAGAATAGATATTATATAAGACCAGTCTCAGGTGTAAAGGGAGACGGAGGCACAGAAGGATGAGAGATGGTGATCTCGATCACTGCTCGTGTCTTTTGCATCTTCTACACCGTCATAGCTCTGCTCGACTCACTATCTCTTTCGGGCTATTATTTGTTCTCCTATCACTCCAACTAAATAAATCACGGGAGCCACTCTGCTGTATTACTTTCTTGAGTCTTCTGTTTCCACCTGTTTTTATATCATATATTTCACACCATTAACTTTAAACCCTAATCCTCCTAAATCATATTGTTATCACCTTACCCTTAACCCTGTCTTCTCTTTTCTTCTCACGTATGCTACTTACCACTCATACATATCAGTATTTATTATGTATTAATTCAGTCTTACGAGTAGTTTAATCCCTCTCCTTTTATATGCTTATAGAACTTATAGGAAATCCACCCTCGCTATCACTGTCTTGTTTTCTGCATAACTATCTATAAATTCTCACTGAGGATCATCGGTCTTCGATGACAACTCTTGAAAACATGATCGAAAGAAATAGATCTTCCCATCTATAGTAAATATATATTATATATCATTCTACGTAAAGGTGTTTGTGTTTGGATGTTATGGATATATTGTAGTTGTGGGCTTGTATATTAGGCAATCAATTGTGAACGCGTCTTACTAAGTATATATTTAATTGCGCAATATGTTTGATTAGATTTAATTTATGGATATACAATTTCTTTTATTAAAATACAAGTTTACTCATTTAATATCCCTCTGAGTGACCCCACCAGATGATACTCGTCATCCGATATACATATCATACTCATTATCGTATTTATACTGGGTACGTGATAGAGTAGTCCTCACGTCTCGGAGCAATCAGAGTTCATCGATACTCGAGGTGCATCTCTATATATATCTCTTAGTCCTCTCTTTATATAAGTTATCTCCCTCTGTTATATTTAACATATTTATTTTTTTCTTTTAATCTCTCTCACTCTCTCTCGTCTCCATCTCAATATAGTCTCTTACATCATCATCTCATACTATCTATCTATTTATCTCGGTATTACCAAGCCTCTATATCTTTCTTTCTCTCTCCGTTTCTCTCCGGTCTTCTCTCATCATCTCTCTGCTCTCTCTCACGAAGCACACACTCTCTCTCTGCCTCACGCTCGTGCCGTATCTCGTCTGAGATTCGCTTTCTGTGCCTCATCAGACTGTAAAAACAAATGGAAGATAAAGTATTGAATGATAAAGGACTTTTTATACAGGAAAGCGTTATGAGTGGTTACGGAGGTTGGGGGCTGACAGCTCTGAAAAGGCGAAAATACGGAATTTGATCGATTGGACTTAGTCATCGTGGAAAGAATAGAAGCACGAGGCATACTCCTTGTTCAAGTAATGTGTCGTTAGAGAAAAACGGGGCTTAGGTCCGCTGTTTTCTTTCAATAGAGTGCACTCGGACCTTATTATGATAGGCTTGTTTTTCTTATCTTATTCATAGTATCAGCTAACGACACACAGGGACAAAACGGCATATAATGCAGAAGAGTGTATATATAGAAGTATTTATATGGTTAACACAGCACACACACACAACACACAGCACGATATATAGTGTAGTATGTATGCGTATAGTATTCTAGTATAATTCATATCATGATACTTAGTAATGATACTTATATATGTATAGAATCGGTATGTTGTATATACATATGTATATTTAGATATATATACATATATAGTATAGTGTGTGTGGGAGTGTTGCTATGTATGTGATGTGAAAGCGTGGGTGGTTGTGTGGGCATAAATATGTAAGTGTTGTACTTTGGTGTGTGTAAGGCTTGTGGTGTGTTTTTGTGTGTGATAGGATAATAAATATGAGATGCCGTATGTGAAATAGGTGATGTGTGGGAGGTTGTTTTTGAAATAGATAAATGGAGTGATTTAATGGTGTGTGCGGAGCTTGGTGCGTGTTTGTGTGTATAGGAATAGGATAGAGATATTGTGGTGTGAGTGTGGTAGTAAATAAATAGGGTAGAGTAACGTGTGTGTGTGTGTGTGTGTGGTGTGGTGGTGTGTGTGTGTGTATGTGTCTAGGTGGTTGAGGTGTTAGATGTAAAGCTGAAATCAGATATTTATTTGCACAGACGCAAAATCGTTCTGAAAGTCTGTTGGTGTCTGAGAGCGAGAGGGTGTGTGTGTGTGTCTTTGTAAAGGGTGTGAGCAGGTGGTGTCTCTGCATAGGTGAGATATGTGTGTATGTGTGTGTGTGTATTTGTGGGCGGCTGCTGGGAAGCTTCGTGTATATAGTTAGTGGATGACACATACAGTACATACATAGATAGTTGTAGATGTATGTTGTATGTGTGTGTGTGTGTGTGTGTGGTATAGGTGGTTTGTGTTGATTGGATGATAGATATGTGTGTATCTATGAGTATGTGTGGGTGTGCGGCTTGGATGGATAGTTTGTCTGTATAGATAGGGATAGAGTGAGAAAGATATGATATATTGATCATTTTTGTGGTTGAAATTAATATGGCTAATATGATTTGTAAATTCAAATGCAGTCCGAAGTCACTTGAGAAAATGTGGCGTAAAAAATGTCAGTTTCTCGGCCTAAATGCAAATTTTGCGCAACGGCAAATACATACATAATAGTATAATAGTTATATATATATATAATATAATATATATATGAGTAGATTAGATAGATATGTATATATGATAGTATAGTAGTATATATGTGTGTGTGGATCAAACATTAAGTTAGTATAGTATATAGTATAGTATATAGTATAGTATATATATATATATACTGAAATGTATAATATATAATATATATAATGTGGTGGTTACTGGTAACAATGCCCATAGATGAGTGTGAAAATGCTTAACTCTGAGTTACACATTTTCAAACGGGCTTGCAATTATTATATACTTTTTTTTTAACAACTCAGCTGTTTTCTTGCATTCTTTCAAAACAAGTTATGAATGCTCAAATAGGCCAAATACGAAAATAATAAATTCTGTTTACACAACTCTAAAAGCAGAAAATGCTAAATATCTAGGTGAGTTTTCTCGTAAAAACAGACTTCTATGCCCAAATAAAAAAATATATCAGAAAAGGAAGGGTAAACTATGAACTTATGCCTACCCAGATTACTCATAAATATTGTGAGATTATTCTTTAACTCTTTTCCCACTTTAACCCGCTCACAGTGGCTTTTCCAGTTCAGACAAGTAAAGTAAATAGGACTAACGGCTAGTCCATTATAACTGAACAGAAGGGTTCAGATTAAAATGATAATAGGATTGTATTTGAATAGATACATTTTTTTATGTGAAAGATTGTGAACTTTGAATATTCCATCATACAGGTAGAAAATAACAAGAAAATTTGGTATAGCCGTGGGGAAATTTCGTAGGCAAAGAGTTAATAAATAAGAAGTGGCTAAACAGCGATAATATACTGTGAGGCATATTCCTCTTTTGATAACATAATTTTCTCAGTAAAGATGAGCCTTAGTCCACCAAATAAGAAGCAAACAGGTAAATCTGTAATATTTGCCTATTCCTTACTTGCTAACAGTGATATATGCAATCATTTTTCGGTAACTGTAAGAAACAAAATTAGTATTTAAATATGTTTCTTAGAGGCGACAAATGAAAAACAGACTAAAAATGACGTTTATATGAAATCTTTATTATCATCCATTGAGAAAGCAGCAGCTGATCATATACCGTTCGAAAAATAAGACAAATGTACAATTCCCCTGGGAGTCAAAAGCAATTACAGAAAAAACGAGATAACATAATAGAACATCCCTACGTAAAAGAAAATCAACAAATACCAATGTGCAGAAACATACGCAAATTATCATACAAACCATTCCAGTAAGACCCTACTCGACATGCTGAACATTCTTGAGAGAAAATAAGGAAGAATTCTTAAGTGATGTTTCATTGTGCATTTGTCTTATTATGGGTGGAAAATCCAGCATTCGTTTATTATTGAATAGTTTATTTCTTTTAAAATGTTTGAGTTACCTTGATTAGAATTAATTTTAACAACAAAAGAAACTAAGAATTTGCATATTATGATATTTATTTTAGTAATTCGTTTATAAATATAAAATTTTGTGAAAGTGTAGTCCTCAGCTTTTAAATTCTATCACTTAATCAGGAAAATCAAAAACTATTTTTTTTTATCTTCTTTATCATAAGACACATTAAAGAGGTGTAATTCTAATGCTCAATGACATTTCCTTTCAGTTCGACCCTACATGCGAAAACAGACGAGAAGTCTGTCTGTCTGTCTGTCTGTCTGTCTGTCTGTCTGTCTGTCTCTCTCTCTCTTATATATTATAATATAATATATATATCCCTATTTATGAATACATGAACTTTCGATTTATATCTGTCATCCAACCTCACGAAGTGGTTATGGTGATCGACTGGTATATCTCTCTTTGCACCTCTCTCTCTCTCTCTCTCTCTCTCGCTCTCTCTCTCTCTCTCTCTCTCTCTCTCTCTCTCTATATATATATATATATATATATATTATATATATATATATATGGGCGCATTGTCTTGGCGATAAGTGGCCAACACGCTGCTTTGAAACCAATGGTAACAATCGCACCTTAAATGTATTGTACACTATAATAGATAAATAAATATATCCCTATTTATGTATACATGTACTTTATTCTAAAATTCAGATCATAATAATAAAGTTTTTATTATATTTTATGCTTTTTTTTACACAGAATGGTTTCGTGTTTTAAGCTTATTTATTTATCAATGTCAAATGTGAAATATAGAACCTGAGACCGTGCCGGAGGCTTGGGTGCGGTGGATATGGTGCTGAGGTCTGTCCGAGTGTGTGTGTGTGTGTGTGGGGGGGTAGGGCAGACATTTTGAGTGAAAACTTTTCATCCTGAGTCAACATCACCGAACGTTTTCTTATCAAACGGACAAACAAAGAAAAGTCAGTTTAGTACAGATATTTCCTCTCACATCTGACTCGACTGTTTACCTAGATGATAGATAATAAACTTAGCTCTACTCGCATCAATGCCTCTAAAAACTATATATACATATATATATATATTTGTGTGTGTGTGTGTGTGTGTGTGTGTGTGTGTGTGTGTGTGTCTTTGCTGGTTGGCTTTGAAGGATATCACAATGCAAGTGTAAAGAAAAATGAGCTATGATGTTGTTACTTTCATTTACTATATATATATATATATATATATATATATATATATATATATATAGGAGAATATGTGCTTAAGAATTAATGGCAGAATGAATGAATGAATGGATGAAATAAAAATGAATGAAATGAGTGGGATAAATGAAAAAACCTTTCCAAGGGACCTCTCTCAAAAGTATAATAATAAAATTAAAAAAATATAAATTTTTTGAGAGAGGAGTCCCTGATGGAAAGTTTTTCTCATCTATTATTAGACTCTTTTGAAGCATCAAGTTAATAAAATTATTTCTATCATTCTCTCTCTCTCTCTCTCTCTCTCTCTCTCTATATATATATATATATATATATATATATATATATATATATATATATATATATATATGGGTGGCTTACCGGTAAATATGGGCACGATCGTTGGAGGTGCACAGGATCCAGGGGTTAAGTCCATGATAAAACACATACAAAGTGCTCAATACAAAATAGAGCAAATTTATTAAAGAAATGGATACAATAGAAACCTACTCGAGTTTCTATTGTATCCATTTCTTTAATTAATATATATATATATATATATATATATATATAATAAATAAATAATTTCCCGCCTATACGATTCTCAACCTAAGTTTGTTTGAGAAACGCAGAGGTGAGAAACCGTCTGTAACCGTTGACTTCATGTCCATGCTACTCTAAGTCAGACATACATAGATATACACGATATTGAACACTGTTTACTTATAAGTATATCACACTATATATATATATATGTGTGTGTGTGTGTGTGTGTGTGTGCCGAAACTGTCGGGCCGCATGCGAAAATTGAGAAAAAATAACAACGCAAACACGTGTATTCATTCAGTTTCATTTCTGTATTGTTATCATTTAATTCTAATTAGGATAGCGTGGGGTAGGTCCTGATGAAATCATTTTAATTGAAGCCATTGATAGACCCTTATTTTTCTAACTAATTATTATATATAATACATACATAATACATATTGTAATATCAAATAGTGTGTTTGAAAATGGGAAGACATTTTAGGAGATTATATGCTTAATTAAAGTCATACTTAATTTTGTTAATTCATTATAACTAAATGAATTAGGTGTGCATATCCGTTTAAATGTAAAGCGTAAACAAATCGAGAAAAGTCATCTCTGTATGTACATTTCAGCCCATTAGACCTCATCAGCAGAGCAATAGACAGGGCTGTGCTTTGTGCGTGATTCGAACCCTACCGGTCAGGCTGACAGGCGGACATTCTAACCACTACACTAGCTGGTTCCCCAGAATTTATCGTTCATTTTAAACTGGTATGTATATCGCACTTTTTGGGTGACTTATTGCACGACAGTATGAAGTAGTCAAACAATGGTTAGAATGTCCGCCTGTCATCCTGACAGGTAGGGTTCGAATCACGCACAAAGCACTACCCTGTCTATAGCTCTGCTGATGAGGCCTAATGGACTGAAATGTACATACAGAGATTGACTTTTTCTCTATTTGTTTACGCTTTACATTTAAACCGATATGCACACCTAATTTATTTAGTTATAATGAATTAATTAGCAAAATTAATTATGACTTTAATTAAGTACATAATCTCCTACATACATATATATATATATATATATATATATATATATATATATATATATATATATATCTGATTTTTGTTCTGTTTTCCTTGTTTTTGTTCTTTATTCCAATGTTTCAAAAGACCAAACAAACAACGTTCATAAGAACATAACACATAATTATATATATATATATATATATATATATATATATATATATATATATATATATATATATATATGGTTCGTACATACACATTGCGGGTTTTCTTCAAAAGAATTATTTAAAAAAGGTGCAAAAGTTTATTGTCACCTTTTTCAACAAATTTTATGTAAAAAACGCAATATATATATATATATATATATATATATATATATATATATATATATATATATATATATATGTGTGTGTGTGTGTGTGTGTGTGTGTGTGTGTGTGTGTACTGACTGTTCCTTGTCTTGTCATGCTCTTAATTGTACACCTATTTACATTATTTTAATGTTTACAGATTACATACACAAAGGTGCGTACGTTTTATCCACCGTTGATAATAGCCATAAAATAGTCTATAAGAAAAATAGATAAATAAACGGCCTATCTAATGATCTTCGTTAACAATCTTATTTGCAAACATTCACTGATAAGCAGAAACGGGTGGAGTGTCCATTCTAATCCTTTTATGAGTGTTTAAGCGATTTGTATCTTCTGTGTGACAAAACAAAAAAATCAACTCATGAATTTTACGAGTCCTAATCATTTTATTCTGGTGGGTGACGCAGCAGTTATTGAAGGGGTAGGTGTGAAAAACGAAAAAAACATTAAAAAGAAAAAAAAGAAAAACATAATCGAAAAATTACATGCGCAAAAATACATTCCCCTACGGTTGTACTATTTTTTTTTTTCATTTTTTTCTTTTTCTTTTTCTTTTTCTTTTCGGGTATCAAAATGTTATTTACCTGAAATGAAAATGCATTTATTCATTAACACCCAGTGAGAAGTAAATTTACTCGTAATGGTCTACATGTCTAACATTGAACATAAAATTTGAATATTTTTTTCTACCCATGCTGTTAAAATCTGAGATTATCTGAACGAGATTTGATCGATTTATTAGTTAACGAAATAATATCGATTTATCTGAAATTCTCTGTTCATCTCAAATGCTATCAATTTCTTAAAATTCTTTGCCTACCAAATTTCTTCCACGACTGAACCAAATTTTCTTGGTATTGTTATAACAGAAATATATATCTTTTATGATTCACAATACATCCACTCGCCAACAAAACAAAATTAAAAACAAAACAAAACACAAACCACGGAAGTCAACTCAACGGACACTAAAAACGAAGTGACCAAATTAACACAGATCTGCGCATAGGCTCGGACAGATCGCTTGTCATGATTATTTTCAATAATTATCGAATTTTATACGATATACGCATTGTAATTGCCTTCAAGCAAAACATATAAATAATAATATACTTTACTCAACAATGCTTCTAAAGCAAATTATCAAATCTCATCATATATATTAGAAAGGAAGGAAAAACTCAACACCGTAATTCCATAATAAATTTATTTCGACCAAAATTGGGGTCTATATAAATCTAAGTTGATTTAATATAGCTCCCCAAAATTCAGTCTCATCAGATGGAGGATCAGGTTATTTGAATTGCATAACTGAAAAAAATTTTTTTTTACATTGTAAGACTGTCACCATGGTGACAGGAAGTCAAATGAGAAAAAAGGATACTTTTCAAGTTCTGGTTTCTTGGGTATATATATATATATATATATATATATATATATATATGCTCTACTTAGGTATTGAGCACTTTCTACTTGTTAGCTTTAGTCTCCTGGCGGGTTTGTATGAATATATATATCTTATATATATATATGCATATAAATTGTTTTTTCTTTTGGCCAAAATATTGTACTAATAGATTATTTTTTGTTGGTACGATTATCTTGGTCTTTTCTTTTTTACAAAAAATGTTTGGTTGATGTTTGGTAGTATATTTTTACAATCAAACTATTTGCTGTTTTTTTTTTCTCACCGCGAGGATTTACCAACAAGTTTGGTATATATATATATATATATATATATATATATATATATATATATATATATATATTGTTTCTTTCTTTCTTGGTATATGCAGCTTCAATCTCAATACTTCTTTTCTTGGTATATGCAGCTTCAATCTCAATACTTCTTTTCTTGGTATATGCAGCTTCAATCTCAATACTTCTTTTCTTGGTATATGCAGCTTCAATCTCAATACTTCTTTTCTTGGTATATTGCAGCTTCAATCAGCTTCAATCTCAATACTTCTTTTCTTGGTATATGCAGCTTCAATCTCAATACTTCTTTTCTTGGTATATGCAGTTTCAATCTCAATACTTCTTTCTTGGTATATGCAGCTTCAATCTCAATACTTCTTTTCTTGGTATATGCAGCTTCAATCTCAATACTTCTTTTCTTGGTATATGCAGCTTCAATCTCAATACTTCTTTCTTGGTATATGCAGCTTCAATCTCAATACTTCTTTTCTTGGTATATGCAGCTTCAATCTCAATACTTGCAGTTTCAATTCAATATTTCTTTCTTGGTATATGCAGCTTCAATCTCAATATTTCTTTCTTGGTATATGCAGCTTCAATCTCAATACTTCTTTTTTTGAGAAAATTTCATCTAGAATGATTGATGATTGGTTGATTTTAACTGTATATCAACACATCTAGTGTTTTTTATGCTGAGAGGTTAGGGAATTACGTTCATAGTACATTCATATTTACATGTTTTGTGTAGTTCTTATCTCTGGAGCGGTACTACTTAGAGAGGTTCGTATCTGGTTGCTAGGCTGACAAATCTTTGATGTTTTAAGTCTGAAACTGACCTGGGATGCTGGGAGACATTTTGCCTTGTGCCATTTATAGTCTTTAGCAATAACACAAGGCGACATTTTTTTTCTCATGGGATTTTTATTCCCCCCCAGGTAAAAACTGCCCTAGGCAAGAGCCACGTATCACCCAGTCAATGCACTGTTCCAAACTCCCCTCCCATTCTCACCTCTCACTCTTACTCTTTCACACTTCACTACGTGACGTCTCATCGACTTGTTGGGATTATCTTCCCGCTGGGTTGTCGCTTGTTCTCACCAGGGGGCTATAGTGTTTAAGCGCCTGGTTCAAACGCTTCTTCTTCTTTTGCTACATCTTCTCGTACGAGCACATGGGTTAGAGACATTGTCACACCCTACTTCTTGGTGGGGACTTCGGCCCCCAACGCTATGTAACTCTCCTGGAGGCTTCGCCCCCCCCTACATCACTAGTAAGTGATTTTGTATGTACGGACCCTCAAGTCCTTTTATCTCTACTCTTGTATGTACATGTATTTTATTGTTATTGTATCTTGTCTTATTTCTGTGCTGTTTACAATATAAAATGTTTTGTCCCACAAACGTGTCGGAGTTGTATGTTCATATTATAACCATGAGCCTTACAGACTAATGAGAAAACTCCATATCGCATTGTGCTGATTCATCCAAAAACTAACCTACTAGCTCATTCGCTCTCTCTCTCTCTCTCTCTCTCTCTCTCTCTCTCTCTCTCTCTCTCTCTCTCTCTCTCTCTCTCTCATGTTACAGTATTCTCTCCCCAGCTATGGGTAAATAGTAGAGCAGACTGGGCTTTTTAACCAGCTGTACACCGCTTAAGGCATAATGGCAACTGGTCTAGGAAAAGGAAAACTCTGAATTCTAATTAATCTCCGCTTAAAAATTGACCTTGTGTCACATCCTGCTCTTGTGGGGGTGTTAGTAAATACATACTACACAAAAAGGCAAAAATAAATAATAAAAAAACAAAACAAAAAAAAAACGCAAGAATGGGCATCTAGTTAGGATCGAACTCAAAGCAGCTTACTAACTACAGCCCCATGATGAGACCTTCAAAAGTGCTTGTGCCTTTTTATTAAATTTATGTTAAATGTTAAAAGACTATTTAAAATCTTAAAGTCGTGAATTTTCTTTGAACATCATTAAATTCTGAGTGTGATAGCATCAGAGATTCGAAGCGAAGCCTGTTTTCGATTAGAGTGAAATGTTATATCCTTGCGCCTGTGGCGGAACTTTGGTTATGTAAAAATAGTCCAGGGGTTTGGAGTCTAGATCCTTCTTGATATAACGCTCTTTGTTGGAGATAAAAGCCATAAAAATGTCTTGGACTTCCAGAGCGTTCTCAATTCAAGAAGATGCTTTTAATCTGAAATCCAGACGATAAAATGAAACTGTGACAAAAATAGAAGTGACGAGAAGAAGAAGAAGAAAGAGGAATATTAAAATGATGACTTTTAATATCGTCTCAAATTTCTGGTTTTACGATTTAACAGTTTTAAGATAATACAATTTCTTTTTGAATAGTACAAACAAGAAATGTGCAATATAAAATATTACATGGAGTTTTAAAAACTTTTTTCGTTTGTTTATTTGTTTGTTTTGATGGATGGTTGTATTTTACGGCATGTCAACCCTTGGGTTATTTTATGCCGTAGACATTTTGTTTTATTCATTCTTGTTGGGCACACAATTTATTTAAACTCATTTTATTTTAACTCAATTTAACTAATTTTTTTTCTCTTTTCAGCAATTAACACAATTTAACTAATATTTTTTTTCTATTTTCAGCATGTCAACCTTTGTTGGGTTATTTAATGCCGTAGACATTTTGTTTTATTAATTCTTGATGGGTACACAATTTATTTAAACTCATTTTTATTTTAACACAATTTAACTAATTTTTTTTTCTGTTTTCAGCAATTAACACCATTTAACTAATTTTTTTTTCTGTTTTCAGCATGTCAACCTTTGTTGGGTTATTTAATGCCGTAGACATTTTGTTTTATTCATTCTTGATGGGTACACAATTTATTTAAACTCATTTTATTTAACTCAATTTAACTAATTTTTTTCTCTTTTTAGCAATTAACACAATTTAACTAATTTTTTTTTCTCTTTTTAGCAATTAACACAATTTAACTAATTTTTTTTTCTCTTTTTAGCAATTAACACAATTTAACTAATTTTTTTTTCTGTTTTCAGCATGTCAACCTCTGATGGGTTATTTAATGCCGTAGACATTTTGCTTTATTCATTCTTGGTGGGTACACAATTTATTTAAACTCATTTTATTTTAACATAATTTAACTAATTTCTTTTTCTATTTTCAGCATGTCAACCTTTGTTGGGTTATTTAATGCCGTAGACATTTTGTTTTATTCATTCTTGATGGGTACACAATTTATTTTAACTCATTTTATTTTAACATAATTTAACTAATTTCTTTTTCTATTTTCAGCATGTCAACCTTTGTTGGGTTATTTAATGCCGTAGACATTATGTTTTATTCATTCTTGATGGATATTGATCTTTTTCATTATTTAAACTCATTTTTAAATATTTTTTGTTAACTCATATTCTTCAATTTAACCCATATATGGTACACTCTCAGGTACTACCACTCCGGGTCACAGTAGACCTGGGAGTAATGGTAATGAAGGAGTACTCCACATAACCGAGAGCTCCAGAATTGGAACCTAACCATCAGATAGAGTTTAACGTCAAACCTAGGACACTAGGACCCTCAGTCACCGTCTTCTAGCACATATATGATAAAAAGGGTTAGCACTTGTCAAAAGGACAATAAGGTTGGAACAATCATAGGTTCTAGGACTGGACATGACCAATCACCTATAAATGTGCAATCTATATATTGATACTCATGTTCCTAAAAATTACGACCGTTATTATGTTGCAACACCCTCTGATTAAAAATGAGAACATCCAAATCATCCAAGATGAAAGACAATCTATATATTGATACTCATGTTCCTAAAAATTACGACCGTTACCATCTTGCAACACCCTCTGGTTAAAAATGAGAACATCCAAATCATCCAAGATGAAAGACAATCTATATATTGATACTCATGTTCCTAAAAATTACGACCGTTATTATGTTGCAACACCCTCTGATTAAAAATGAGAACATCCAAATCATCCAAGATGAAAGACAATCTATATATTGATACTCATGTTCCTAAAAATTACGACCGTTACCATCTTGCAACACCCTCTGATTAAAAATGAGAACATCCAAATCATCCAAGATGAAAGACAATCTATATATTGATACTCATGTTCCTAAAAATTACGACCGTTATTATGTTGCAACACCCTCTGATTAAAAATGAGAACATCCAAATCATCCAAGATGAAAGACAATCTATATATTGATACTCATGTTCCTAAAAATTACGACCGTTACCATCTTGCAACACCCTCTGGTTAAAAATGAGAACATCCAAATCATCCAAGATGAAAGACAATCTATATATTGATACTCATGTTCCTAAAAATTACGACCGTTACCATCTTGCAACACCCTCTGGTTAAAAATGAGAACATCCAAATCATCCAAGATGAAAGACAATCTATATATTGATACTCATGTTCCTAAAAATTACGACCGTTACCATCTTGCAACACCCTCTGATCAAAAATGAGTCCGTCCAAATCGTCCAAGATTTAATGCAAAAATGTATATCCTGATTATCTGGTGTCGCTTAATCACCGAATCCTTATTTCACCGATGTTAAAATGATTTTTTATTTTTTCATTTTTTTTTTTTGTTTCACGGCATATCTAACCATCTATTTTTTTCAAAGAAAATTAACAATTTTAGGAGTTACAGTGGTGTAATATGTATAATTATATGTTTTCTGGGTCACATTTATTTGTAACTTTTTAGTTAACTTCTTGTTACAGTGGGTCATTTAATGCCGATAAAGTTTTGAAATAAATCAATTCTTAATGGATAATACAATTTTTTTATAAATACATTTTTCTATTTAACCCATAGATGGGACCCTAACAGGTACTACCACTCCGGGTCAGAGTGGACCAGGGAGCAATGGTGATGAAGGGGTGCTCCACATTCCCCAAACCTCCAAAACTGGAACCTTCACGTTTCTTATATCACAAATTGGCGAGCAAAAATTAAGTAAACATGTTGAGATATTTTATTATATTTAGAAAATTAAAAAAATATGAAATTTCAGTTCTGAAATGTTTTTATTTTGTTTTTTTATATGATGGGATATTTCAAAGTTCATTATGTAGTCACCTCAGATTCAGCTGGGGCGTTAGAATGCACAGATAGAGTTTAACATCCAAAACTGGAACCTCACCATCAGATAGAGTTTAACGTCATTCCCAGGACATATAGACCCGCAGTCACCGCCTTCTA
This sequence comes from Doryteuthis pealeii, assembly GCA_023376005.1. Lineage (NCBI taxonomy): Eukaryota > Metazoa > Mollusca > Cephalopoda > Myopsida > Loliginidae > Doryteuthis > Doryteuthis pealeii. The sequence goes on from CM042173.1 coordinate 3,805,747, forward strand.
GCACCCATATGATAAAAAGGAGTTGGGGCTTGCCATAAGGGCAATAGGGTTGGGAAAATCATATAGGTGCTAGGGCTTGACGTGACCAGCCAATTGATCGGAGGGGGCCTCTCCGACCGCCCGTCTAGCCCAAGATAGGGCCAAAGTGGAGTATTGCATGTCATGAACTGCTCATCCACCTGGGCTCTATCCTTAAGCATCACGGGTCGCCACCCACGGCCAACAGTGGTGCAGAGGTGCAGTCGGTGCATTCTAACGCCCCACCGACAGGGCGGATGTTAAAATGAATCGTTCCAAAAACGCCGTAATCGTTCCAAGTAAGAGAGAGAGAGAGAGAGAGACTTTTTACATATTGAACTTTTATTGCAATAGCTCTTAAAGTAAACATATCAAACGTTTGTAATAATTGAAATATACTGTGGTATATCCACTGGTCTCGCTAGTGTAAAATATTACATGGAATTTTAAAAACTTTTTTTGTTTGTATGTCTGTCTGTCTGAGAAATATACACAGCGATTTATAGGTTGTCCTATAGTGGTGTAATGCTTAGAAGGCTAGTCTCGCAGATCCATTACTACAGAAAAGAGAGTTTGATCATCGCTGGATTCCCTATAATTTCGACCCCGTGTTACACCCAACTCGCGGTGAACAGGTTATAGTAGGGGTGGGCAAATGGAGGTCGATTTTTTAGGACGAGTGTTTTCTATAGCCAATTTTGCTGCTGATTACGAATCCGATGTTTTTTTTGGGGGGATATGATGTCATTTTTAGGTTGGTTCCGTGACGATTTTCAAAATGGCGGTTCGAAAACACTATTTTTTTCAAAGAAAATTAACAATTTTAGAAGTTACAGTGGTGTAATATGTATAATTATATGTTTTCTGGGTCACATTTATTTGTAACTTTTTAGTTAACTTCTTGTTACTGTAAAAAAAAAATAAAAAAATAAAAAATAAAAAACGGGGACGAGAGTAAAAAAATTTTTTTTAAATTGCTTCCTCAAATTTTGGGTGTATATAGCATAAGAATATTGTGACGTAAGCTGTGACGTAGAGCTATGACGTAGTTTTTGTTACAGACAGAAATACAATCTCCATTATTAATAGAAATTCTCCCACTCACCCGCTACGCCTCCTTCACATTACAATTACGTTGTAGCATATTCAAACACCTTGGGTCTGGATAAATACATTATCATGGCTACCCAGTCAAATGAGCTTCAAAGTGATTGGTTTAGACGTATTGTCTGATGGTTGAGACGCTAAGGGGATGCAGACGGACCTATTTTTGGTACCGTCCCCAACTATGCTTTAAAATCCTAGCTTTAAACCCCAAAAACCTTGTGTCGAATCCTGCCTATAGCGAGGAGGCAGCGTAAATATATTTTCCCTGACTATTCAAATATGCAGATGGACCATGAGAAATATGGTTCCCTCACCCCAGAAAATCGGTCGGCTACACAGGAACATAACAGTTTTCTTAAAAGTGATCTATATATTAATACGCTTGTTCCTTAATCTTTCGACCGTTATTATCTTGCAACACCCACTGGTTAAAAATGAGACCATCCAAATCGTCCAGAATGAAATGGCAAAATGTAAATCCTGATTATGCGGTGTCGCTTATCCGTCGAATTTTCATTTCTTTTGAGCGTCGTCACCTCAGCTAAATTATGGAAAATTCCGTTTTTATTATAGAGATATAAAGTGAAGAAAAAGGACATACTACACAGAAAAAATATAATAAGAAAGAAAGCAAGAAAGAGAGTAGGGGAAATATATATAGAGGGGGTGAGCATGTGGAAGCGATAACGCTAATCTGTTTTGAATGAACATAATGAAAAGAAGGAAAGAAGGAAAGGAAGAAAAAGGGTGTGTGTGTGTGTGCGCGCGCCCGCGTGTGTGTGTGAGAGAGAGAGAGAGAGAGAGAGAGAAAGAAAGAACGAAAGAGAGAGAGAGAGAGATAGAGAGGGGGGAGAGAGTTAAATCAAGTTAAATATTTTTCACATATTGAACTATTTAGCAATAGCTCTAAAGTAAACGTATCAAACTTTGTAATAATTAAATTACCATACTGTGGTATATCCACAGGTCCTGCTAGCTAAGAATATTTAATTTCATTTAACTTTAAGACAAAATACTAAAATAACTCCAACTCCTTGGAACTTCTAAGTTTACAAGAGACGCTAATTTCCAGGAACTATTTAAAAAATTGTATTAACTACCTCGTCAAAATTACAGGATGTTTAACTCTTTGCCTACTTTAAACCGCCTACAGCAGCTCTCACACCACTACGATCCTACTGGGAGTGGCTCTCTCACGTCTCGCTTGTTTACACTGAAATACAATAATAATGGGACTTTATTTGAATAAAATCAGTTCTGAGGTGAATAGATAGTGAACTTTGAAATATCCCATCATACAGGTAACAAAAATCCCAAGAAAATTTTATAAGGGGAATTTTAGTAGGCAAAGAGTTTGAGATGTACAGAGCGTAGCCCCGTAGCTTTGGTAAAACTATCGAGCAATTATTAGCAGAAGTTCTTTGGCAGACAAGGGAGGTAATCCTACACCTTTGAAAAAAAAACATGACTCAATTCTTCTAAGGAAATGGCAACACCAATCGAGTTTTTTTTTTTTTATTTTTTTTACAAATACTGTAAGTCTTTAATCTAACTACCGACTTCTGTGTCTTCCAATGTCTACTGTGTCTTATAATAATCCACTAATTTAAGACTTTTGGGTTTGTTTTTATTGCTATTGGTTGGAACATGTTGTTTTTGGAATCACGAGACCTGTTTACAACTACGTCCGCGTTGGCTTGATTTTTCGCTCTAAAACAGGCATCTGTATGTCCCAGAGTTCTGTTTTATTTTTAGATTCGATGAAAGGTTTATTTTTCATTTATGTATCTTTTTTTTTAATGGCACGACAGATTTGAGCAGAATTATCTATGCTTAACTTCAGTGATCTTTCATGAATCTTTCAACTTGACCCCCCCCCTCCTCTCTCTCTCTCTCTCTCTCTCTCTCTCTCTCATAAACTGGGTATGGCACTAAACTGAGGCTGTTAAAAGTGGCATCAAACTATTTGTTCTCGATGATCTTTCTCTTTCTCTCTCTCTCTCTCCCTCTCTTTCTCTCTCTCTTTCTCTTTTTCTCTTTCTCTCTCTCTCTTTATTTCTCTCAATCTCTCTCTAGCTCTCTCTCTCTCTCTCTTTCTTTATTTCTTTCTCTCTCCCCCCCTCTCTCTCTCTTATTTTAATTACTTTTCTCTTCCTTTTTCTTCCTTTCCTTTCCTAACTGATATTGCGTTCGTTTTTTCTTTTCTCAATTTTTCTTTCTTTTTCGAATTTTCTTCACAACGTCATATCTAAAGTCTTTCTCGTTCGTCTTAGTCCCATCAATCCCCAACTGTTAGTGCCTTGTGCTTAACCCAATGCTTCTTTTTTCTTTCTTTCTTCTTCTTGTACTTATATTTTTCAGTTACGCATCTACCCCATTTAAAAAAAACAGGTTTTATTCCTTCCATCACATTTCGATAAATCGGTACAGACACCAAAACCAACCTTATTCCACAGTTTCACGAAAGAATAAATAAATAAATAATTCGTAACCTACAGAGAGAGAGAGAGAGAGAGAGAGAGAGAAAGAGGGATGGGGAAAGAGTGAGAGAAAGAGAGGAAGCGAAAGAAAGAGAGAGCGAGAAAAAGAGAAAGAGAGAACGTGAAAGAGAAAGAGAGAGAGAGAGAAAGAGAGAAAGAGAGAGAGAAAAAGAGAGAGAGGATATATATATATATAGAGAGAGAGAAAGAGAGAGAGAGAAAGAGAGGGGGATATATATATAGGGAGAGAGAGAGAGAGAGAGAGAGAGAAGTGGTTGCATATTACTGGAAGCCGTATGGGGTGAGATAAATTGTAATGAAAAGAAGGGGGGGTGCGAACAAATGTGTTGAAGAGATTGTTGGAGTGTGTTTGAAGAAAGTTAGGCCCCGTGTAAGGGGCAGGGATCTAAAAAGTAAGCTGGCCTCCGTTTTGCCTGTCTATCTATCGCATTCATTTTCATGCGCTCAAGACTGTTCTTTTATAATCCCACATAAATCACTCGTTGATTTCAGCAGCCTCAAATATTCTTTCTTTCTTTCTTTCTTTCTTTCTTTCTTTCTTTCTTTCTTTTTTTCTTTCTTTCTTCTTCTTTATTACTTTTTTTCTAATTCTCTCTTTCTTTCTTTTCTTCCCTCCTTTCCCTTTTTTATTTCCGCAAACATTATCGCTTTCTTTCTTTCTTTCTTCTTCTTTCTTTCTTTGTTTCTTTCTTTCTTCTTTTACTTTTTTCTAATTCTCTCTTTCTTTCTTTTCTTCCTTCCTTTCTCTTTTTTTATTTCCGCAAACGTTATCGCTTTCTTTCTTTCTTTCTTTCTTTCTTTCTTTCTTTCTTTCTTCTTCTTTATTACTTTTTTTCTAATTCTCTCTTTCTTTCTTTTCTTCCTTCCTTTCTCTTTTTTATTTCCGCAAACGTTATCGCTTTCTTTCTTTCTTTCTTTCTTTCTTTCTTTCTTTCTTTCTTTCTTTTGGTTCAGCTTTCTTTCTTTCCCCCTTTCGTTGTCTTTCTTTTTTATTACCTTTTTCTACTTCTCTCTTTCCTTCCTTCCTTTCCATTTTTTATTTGCTCAAACATTTTCTCTTTCTTTCTTTATTTCTTTCTTTCTTTCTTTCTTTCTTTCTTTCTTTTCCCTTCTGTATTTATTCACTTACTTTCTTTTTTCCTTCCTTCCCTCTTTACTTTCTTTCTTTTTTCTTTCTCTCCTTTTTTATTTACTCTCTTTCTTTTACATTATGTATTTATTTACTTACCTTCTTTTTTCCTTCCTTGCTTGCTTCCTTCTTTACTTTCTTTCTTTTTCCCCTCTTCTTTTTACCCACTTTCTTTCTTTTCCCTTCTGTCTTCCTTTACTTTCTTTCTTTTTGACTTCCTTCCTTCATTTTTTTCTTTCTTTCTTTCTTTTTCTCTTTCTTTGCTTTTTTTCACATTTGTTCTTCATACTCCTTCTACCTCACCATATTATCTGTCTGTTTACGAACCAATTCACATTTGAATGAATAAACGCGTCTGTTCACTTACACACGTGTATATATATATATATATATATATATATATATATATATATATATATGTGTGTGTGTGTGTGTGTGTGTGTGTGTGTGTGTGTGTGAGACCAAATCTTTTTCTCTCGTCTATATAAGTAATTCCCAGCCTCTTTTTTTTGTACTTCAAAGTTTTCGCCATTCTCGGTTTATTTACATCATTCCTCCACCTCCACCCCTCGACCCAAATCTCGCATTCTTCAAGAACCCTGAACCCCCCCCCCGCCTCAGCCCAGTCACCACTCTAAAGGTTTGGGCCACGATAACACACACACACACACACGAAATTACTTTCATAGGTACATACGAGTGTCACAAGTGCCTGTTTCTGTTATTTATTCATTCTTATTAACACTCGGTTGCCATCTTGTAAAAAAATCTATTTTCTATTAACCTTGTTTATATTCAAAATAGCAAATCTGTCAGTTCGTTTCAAATATATAGCAGTTTTTTTTTTTAATAAATTGGTTTGAATCAGTTAAAGATGCAGTAGTTCCCCTTTTTATCCTTCCTTTCAATTACCGATGATCTACCTCTGAAATAAACATTTCCTAAGTTTAAACTTAGTAATGGTCCAATCATAGTGCGGTCGATTAATTATTCCTTGAAGAGAAAACGTAAAAGTTCTCGACTAAATTTTAAAAAAAATCCTATACTGAGTTTATTAACATCTACAGGGTGTCTCATTTACCAAACCCTTCCCACGAGCAGGATGTGACACAAGGTCATTAGAATATATTCCTTTTGAGCGTGTATGCCGAAGTGTTCCAAGAGACGCGGAAAGTAATATACAGCGGTATTTTTAAGAGTCTGTATTTAACCAGCCCGTTCACCACGGTAGGATGTGACACAAGGTCATTAGAATATATTTCTTTTGTGCGTGTATGCCTAAGTGTTTCAAGAGAAGCGGAAAGTAATATACAGCGGTATTTAAGAGTCTGTATTTAACCAGCCCGTTCACCACGGGTAGGATATGACACAAGGTCATTAGAATATATTCCTTTTGTGTGTGTTTGCCTAAGTGTTTCAAGAGAAGCGGAAAGTAATATACAGCGGTATTTTTAAGAGTCTGTATTTAACCAGCCCGTTCACCACGAGTAGGATGTGACACAAGATTGCAAGTTTGGTGCATCGAACTCATCATTCACTAGTAACGAATCTGCGAGACTAGCTAGCTAACCTTTACACTCCGATGGGGCGCCAACGCAGTATTCGAAAGTCTGATGTGTACGATGCTGGGGTTGGTGTGGTATGAGGTGATATGTCGGTAGGTTGTTAGAGTGGTAGGGGGTGAGAATTCGGTTGTGTGATGTCCGAGGAAGAGGTGAGAGCTCTATAGAGTTGTTGAATCAGACCAGCTCGTCTTGTCGTCTAAGGGTACTCTGCCTTGAATTCAAAAGCATATCTCTTTTGATTGGTTGCTTATAAGCAACCAATCAAAATAGCTGAAATTATTTTGTATCTGGGTGTTAGAGTGGTAGGAGGCGAGAAGAGGGTAGTGGTAGGAGGTGAGAGGTCGGTAGGGTGTTAGAGTGGTAGGAGGCGAGAAGAGGATAGTGGTAGGAGGTGAGAGGTCGGTAGGGTGTTAGAGTGGTAGGAGGCGAGAAGAGGATAGTGGTAGGAGGTGAGAGGTCGGTAGGGTTTTAGAGTGTTAGGAGGTGGGAACTCCGTAGCGTGATGGCCTGGTGAGAGCTCGTCTTATAGTCTGAGGTTCCTCTGCCTTGAATTCAAAAACGTATCTCATTTTATAAGCAATCACTGGATCAAGATGAGTGGTCGGTAGAGTGTTAGAGTGTTAGGAGGTGGGAAGTCCGTAGCGTGATGGCCTGGTGAGAGCTCATCTCAGAGTCTGAGGTTCCTCTGCCTTGAATTGAAAAGCATATCTATTTTTATA
>CM042173.1:3817785-3820285 GCA_023376005.1 Doryteuthis pealeii
CCCTAACAAATACACCCCGGATTTTATCGACATACCTTAAAGAAATCATTTGCTGAATAGAGTCGGTAGCCGCGGCAAATGGACCATGAACCTCTTTTGTTTCCTTGAGGAATGGATGGATTTTTAAATGGAGGCCAACGATTGGCTGCCGACACATTCCGGCTCGTCGAGTAGGCAAGTTTGTCAGGCTATGTACTTTATGACTTCCCAGACCAAGGACATGTACTCCAAAACACCTCTTGCATATTTTTACAAGAAATGATTCGAAGGTATCCTAAGTATGGCGCTAAAATACCGTATTCACTCCGAAATATAACACTAAGGCTTATTTTCGAGGGATGTCCTAAAATACCGTGTTTCCCCGACGTGTTTCCCGAACATAAGCCAGGGCTTATATTAATATCACTCCGAAATATAACACTAAGCGTATTTTCGAGGATGCCCTAAAACACCGTGTAACATAAGTCAGGGCTATATTAATATTCACTCCAAAATATAACACTAAGGCGTATTTTCGAGGGATGCCCTAAAACACCATGTTTCCCACGAAAATAAGACAGTGTTTATATAAATTGAAATAGATCACTGAGTAGGAGGTTCGAATTCAGAGTTTTCCTTCTCCTAGACTGGTTGCCTAACAAAAGTTAAAGAGCCCAGTCTGCCCTACTATTTACCCATAACTGTAGGGAGAATAGTTGTATTCATACCTTTCCTAATGGTATTAGCGCTATGTGAACTGTGGCTTAGTCCTGGATTTGAACTCGGGTCGACAAATCCATTTCCTTATATTCATTTTCACTCCGAAATATAACACTAGGGCTCATTTTCGAGGGATGTCCTAAAATACCGTGTTTCCCCAAAAATAAGACAGGGCTTATATCAATTTTCACTCCCAAATATAACATATGATGTGATGGGCACCTCATGTGTAATGATTAGCAAGCTATATTTGCAGACCATTGTTAGTGAGTTAGATTCTCATTGGATGCCCCATACTTCTGGCCTTGTGCCACATCTAAGCTAAGCTTAGTAAATAACTATATGATGTGATTGTGAAGAATACTTATTTCTTTCGTCTGTCTGCTACTCTCAACTGGGGATAAGTCTAACAAGAGGACGTATGATAAAATCATCCTGAGAAATCACACTAGGTCTTAATTTGCAGCTAGGTCTTATCTTCGAGGAAACACAGTACATTCAGAGACTGTCGTCGCGTAACGGTTATAGTTGTAGGAAAGGGACTCTGCGATCAAATCCTGACTGGGGTTGTTTCAGTTTCCGTAGGGAAAGGCATGAATCCATCGTATTTTGTATGGCAGACTAGGTTCGTCTATATATATATATATATATATATATATAATATATATATATATAATATATTAATTGTTCATACAATATATATATATATATATATATATATATATATATATATATATATAATCATAAGAAAGGAAGGAAGAACTCAACACCGTAATTCCATAATAAATTTATTTCGACCAAAATTGGGGCCTATATAAATCTAAGTTGATTTAATATAGCTCCCCAAAATTCAGTCTCATCAGATGGGGATCAATTTACTTCTCTTTCCTCTGTCTATAGTTTATATATATATATATATATATATATATATATATATATATTTACTTTACTCTCTCTTATATATATATATATATATATATATATATATATATATATATCGGTCTAGGAGGAGGGAAATTCTGAATTAAAACCAGCACTAAAAGCGTTCAAGAATTGACCTGGTGTCACTTCTTGCACGTGGGGAGGGGTTTGGTAAATATATATTCTGATAAAAAATTAGGGATTTCGGATCTAAGCAAATGTTAGACTTTGAAACCAGTCTAGGAGAAGGATTGAGCTTGTGTTGCATCCTGCCTGTGGTGGAGGTGCTGTTGAGACCCCAGTTCTAGAACTCTGGCAAGTGCGGAATCACCACTTCAACTCTCCCTTCAGCTATGGCTAAAATCTTTAATATCTTTAACATCGCCCTGCACACACTGAAGATGGTAACGTCACTCCCCGTCAGTATTATACCCACGTCCAATTTGATCCTACGTCGTAGGACCAGTTAGGGCCTATCTAAAGGTCAAACGTTAGTATTTACCCAACCCGTTCACCACGGGTAGGAATGTGACACAAGGCTGCAAGTATATATATATTTATCAACCCTTCCGCACGAGCAGGATGTGACACAAGATCAAGCGGAGTTTAACAGGTTTTAATTCAGTTTTCCTTCTTCTAGACTGGTTATCCTAGCTATCGTTAAAGAACCCAGTCTGCCCTACTATTTATCCATAGCTGGAAGGTGAGTCGTTGGATGCACACCTTTCCCAAGAGTATTAATGCTATGTGAAATGCAAACAGCCTCATCCAGGATTTGAACTTGGGTCAACGAGTCCATTTCCTTCGACTCTAACCATTACAACATGCGCTTTCACAAGGTTGCAAGTATGGGGCATTACGTGTTTACGTTCTTCTACAA
>CM042173.1:3825285-3853412 GCA_023376005.1 Doryteuthis pealeii
TCTCTCTCTCTCTCTCTCTCTCTCTCTCTCTCTCTCTCTCTCTCTCTCTCTCTCTCTTATTACAACGTTTGATATGTTTACTTAAGAACTATTGCTTCTTTCTTTTATCTTATATTTTTTCTGTGTAGCATGTCTTTTTCCTTCCCTTTATTTTTTTCATACTAAAAACGGAATGGTCCATTATTTAGCTGAGGTGACGACGCTCGTAAGAAATAAGGATTCTGCGGATAAGCAACACCAGATAATCAGTATTTAAATGTTTGCATGATGATAACGGTCACACAGTTAAGGAACTTGAGTATTAGTATATAAATATTTTGAATTTTTGGAATTCAAAATATTTATATATGTTTTATGTTTTATAAAAATGTCAACATGGAGGATGTTCTCTCTTTTTTTAGGGAAATAAAATTATACCATAGAATATAGACATGAAACAAATGAATACCATACAACATAATCCCCAATAATTCTAACACATTTTTAAAACCAATTACTAAAAATATAAATAAAAATACACAATATGTATTACTTCCTAACCGTTAGGCATGACATAACCCCGGACGGGTTGATATGCCTTTTGATGGAAATAAAATTATACCATAGAATATAGACATGAAACAAATCAATACCATACAATATAATCCCCAATAATGCTAACACATTTTTAAAACCAATTACTAAAAAGTATAAATATAAATACACGATATGTATAACTTCCTAACCGTTGGGCATGACATAACCCTATACAGGTTGATATGCCGTTAAAATCAATAAACAACAACAACAATAGTAGGTTATGAGATTGTGAATTATTTAGATTTTTCTAACTGTAGTCCACATCTTTATTTGTTATATACACAACGTTTCCTGTTGGACACATGGCGCAACCGATCTAAGGGTTGGTTGAGTTCTAAGTAACAATCATTTGGTGGTGGCAGGTTCAATCCTGACAACAGGCGAAAATAGTATATAATGCTTAACATAGCATAAAACTTGTACCCGATTATGGTTAACGGGTTGAGAACTGGTGTAAACTAACAATCAGCCTTGTCTAAGATATGAACTTGTCCATTTCCTACGATGATAACTATCATACAATGCACCATTGAAAAAAAATTGAATACCCAACAAGAATTAATAAAAGAAAATATCTTCGGCATAAAATAACCCATGTGGGTTGACATGCCGTAAAAACCAACCAACCATGATTCAAATTGATAAAAAAAGGGGTGATATGCTGTAAAACTGTAACCTAACAAAGGTTACTAAATGAGAAATAACCAAATGCAGGTTGGAAATGAAATGGAATCTTTATAACATTAACAAAATACAATAATTGCCAACGGCATGAAGAAGGTAAACCGCCGGTAAAGAAGGTAAAGAAGGGTCCGGTTCGAAGTTTCGTGAAGGTTCCCGATTACGACATGAAAACTCCCGAGTTCGAAGAGAAGGTTCCAGAGTCCGACAAGAAATACCTGAAGAAAGCCGGAAAGCACATCGGCTGAAACGTTGTGTAGATAACAATAAAGATGAGGATAATATCCGAATAATCCAAATAACATAAAATCAATTAGTTTTTTTTGTTGTCTAGGATCCCAGTCCAGATTCCTGTCAAATCCAATCCTATCTTCTCATAACTTCAGACAACTCTCTGTAGCGTGCATTCGATAAAATCAACCTTAAAAACATGTTTAAGAACTCATTTATTCATGAGCGTTCTATGAAAGCTGCGTCCTTTGCTTGTCAGAAATCAAAGTCGCCATTTTAACTATTTAATGGATTTTACGGGCCTTCTTAACGAAATTGATCTTAAGCTCCCAGGAAACCCTTTAATAAGTCGACTTTTCAATGAAATCGAGACGGAAGTGGCCGGACGCGGTTACCATAAATTTCACCTGTCACTGGAGCTCTCAGACTTTCTCTTTCGTACAATCTTTCAACTGTAAAGTAATTAAAGAAAAAAAAAAGTTCTCACGATTATATATATATATATATAAAGAAACATTGGCTTTGAAAACATGGCGGATATAGTCTATTGCGGCACCGCTCTGAGATGTAAGATCCTTGTTCACCCCCCCCCCCCCCAAAAAAAAAAAAATGAGACCATAACTAAAGAACCAAACTGTTTTTTAAGGAGGGGGGGCGGTGAGGATCCTCCGAAAAGATTTTCTTTCTTTCTTCTTTTTTTTTCTCCTTTTACCGTTTTCTTTCTTTCTTTTCGTGTTTTTTTCTATTAATTTATTCATTTTCTTTTTTTTTATAGCGAGAAATTAACGAGGATAAAAAGCCGGAACTACTTGTGTGATGATATCTCTTTTATTTCATTCATATATATATATATATATATATATATATATATATATATATATATCAGTCGACCATATGGGGATTATTAATAAAGTGTCTCATGATAAAAAAATTAGTATATATATATATATATATATATATATATATATATATATATATATATAACATGGTTCATTAAGTATGACAGACTAGGTTGTTTATTCAGTTTTTATCAAGTTTTCCTGTCGCCGAATATGTATTTACCCGACCCCTCCGTCGCAAGCAAGATGCGGTATAAGGCTGATTTTTAAGAACTTGTTTAAATTCACAGTTTTCTTTCTCTTGCCAACCGGTCTGGTTGCCATACCAGGGTTAAAGAGCCCAGTCTGACCTACTATTTATCCATACTGGGGAGAGGGTAGAATTGTTGGATTCATACCTTTCCCAAGGGTATTAGTTTTATGTGCAATGTAAACAGCTTCGTCCAGGATTTGTGCTCGGATCGCCGAGTGTATTTCTGTTGCTAGCTCACCTTTTGTAGAGAGTAAATGAGCTGCTCCAAGACTATTTGTAGACTGGTGTTTTAGAACATCTCGATGATTACCTGATATTTCAGGACAAATAACCTTTTTTTAACATATATTTCATCTGCTATAACTTTCTAAAGAATAAAGACAACGCAAAAATTAAACGGAAATTGTAACACAAAATAAGAGTATTATCAGCGTTATTCGGACTATTGTCCCCATCTTCATTGTTATTTGTACAACGTTTCGGCCGATATACCCTCCGGCCTTCTTCGGGTATTTCCTGTCGGACTCGGGAACCTTCTCGGACTCAGGAACCTTCTTTTCGAACTCGACAAGAAATACCTGAAGAAGGCTGGAGGGTATATCGGCCGAAACGTTGTACAAATAACAATGAAGATGGGGACAATAGTCCGAATAACGCAGATAATACTAATCTTCAAGCCTCATCTCAAACATTCAGAGAAATAACAAAATAAGAGATTAAATAAATATATATATATATATATATATATATATATATATTATATATATATATATGGATGAGGTTTAGAAATTTTTGAATGACCCTCGTATATATATAACTTTCAAAGAAAGAAAAACTTAACAAACCCTCATCCCGTTATATTTTGACTGTATAACGGGATGATGGTTTGTTAAGTTCTTCATTCTTTGAAAGTTTAATATTGCTCTGTATATAATTTAATTTATTGATTATTATACATTGAGCCCTTTTTAGGGATTTATAAAAATCCTTGTATAAGTATATATGTTTGCACCTACAAGAGCATACAGTATGGTTGTACAGTGGGATTTCAAAGATCTGAAATAGAATCAACCCTTACCTACCATTCATTTGCATTACCTCTCTCTCTCTCTCTTTCACACACACACACACACACACACACACACACACACACAATGATTCGGCCTCTGGAGTGGCTAGGTAATAAAATTAACAGCGTCGATCCCAGAGGGCTATCCCCCCAGGCAATACCTGCTCCCTCGATTTAAAGGGGCAGGGCTTGGTTTATTGCCCAGTGCCTAAGGTGCCTCCCCTAGAGGGAATGCCGACAGGATCGACACATTTTTTGTGCCTACCACCCACGAGCTTCGGCTTGTGGGTGGCCCCACGTTAATAGGGCCTTGTGCCTAACCCGTACAAGTGGGGTACGAGGTAAATAAACCTGAGCCGACTTCAGAGTTCTTCGGGCTCTGTAGCGGCTAAGTAAAATTAACAGCGTCGATCCCAGGGGTCTATCCCACCCCCGGGCAATACCTTCCCCCTTGATTTAAAGGGGCAGACCTGGGTTTATTGCCCAGCGCCTGACGCGCCCCCTTGCGGGTGAATGCCGACGGGATCAACGCATTTTTGTGCTTACCACCCATGAGCTTCGGCTTGTGAGTGGGCCCATATAAAAATGTCCTTGTGTCACGGCCTCATAAGTGGGATGAGGGGCAAATACCTGAGACGCCGAAGATTACGGAACCATTACGCGAACCCTCTACCTCAATGTTTTAGCACCCTGTTGCCAATTACTCTATGTATGACATAAAATGTATTTGGATGTACTAGTATACTGAATATTGTATGATCCAGTATACAACAATTTCCTCGGACGATAACCGTTACGAAACGAGCGTCTCCTGTCATCGAGTAAAATGTCACAAATTTGGTTCAAGGCTGTATAAAACAAAACTGTCCAAATTTTTTTTTATTTTTTAGTTGTAATTTTAGAACTTTTAGCCATAGTCATTTTCAAGAACTATGGTCTTTTTTGCTGGGCACCATATATTTTCCTACATTAACATATAGGCATTCAAATTCGGATGAAAAGGACTCAACAAACAATATGAACGTACAAAAATTTATTCAAAAATACAAGAGTTGTAAACTTAATTTGTTACATAATTCATAAGTAGCTTATGAATTATGTACGTACTGTAGATAGATATTTTTGAATCAGAATTCGTTAGATTTAAAATAACGGGGGTTGAGTGGAAAATTACTGTCGACTATTATTGACACCTCGACTTAACCTTTCCGGAAACGCGCCAGTAGAGGCGTGAGAGACAATTTTAAGTTTTAGTTTAGTTGTGAGAGAAGACGCTGTCATCGGTTCTCGAGATGTCGCTCTCACTGCGTAGTCCTTAAATAAAAACAACAAAGTCTTGTTGATTTATTAAAATAAGAATGCACAGATACCCAGCCCAACCAAAAAGAAGAACCAGCCCAAGAAAAACAGCCCAACAAGAGAAGATGTCAGGAACAAGCTAAAGAATTAGCAAGTAAGAACCCCTCATCTCATCCTCTCCTCGTCTGTCTGTCTCTGCCTGCCTGCCTCTCTCTCTCTCGCACGCCCAAGTCCATCTTGGGTCTAGGAGAGACTGGATAAGATGTCTCGATGCTGTGATGACCAACACTACGAGTGTGGGGAGTAAAAATGGGCGCCAATCTCCGGTATTGCGCTGATTGGCCTCTTGCTGCCAAGGGCAGATAATTAATAGAACATAAGTGTTGCGTACTAAGAAAGAAGTAGGTAGTCAAATGGTGAACTAAGATAGAGGTAGATAGTCATATAATGGACTGAGGTAGATAGTTATATGATGGACGTAGTTATACAACGGAGTAAGACAAGTATTGCGTAATAAGAAAGAGGTAGATAATCAAATGGTGAACTAAGATAGAGGTAGATAGTCATATGATGGACTGAGGTAGATAGTTGTATGATGGATGTAGTTATACAACGGAGTAAGATAAGAGGAATATGCGCAGGTCTGGCAACTCCACCATGTAAAACACTGATCTGCCCTTGAAACCACAGATGTGGCCTCATGCTCCACAGGGAAGCTTACAGAAATCAACGATTGCGATGATAAATTATACACATGAACAGATGCGCAAATAATAATAATAATAATAATAATAATAATAATAATAATAATAATAAATATCAACAACGATACAAATAAACATAAATAAGTTCAATAAAAATTTTTTTTAGCTTTGCTGAAGGCAATTTTTAATTGCAGCGACCCACACATCTTCCCACACCTTATAATCATTAATTAAAATCTTATTCTGAAAAATCGCGCCTCCCCACTATGGAAGAAGTTTGAGATATATTTCATTTATAAAGATTGACTGAACCTATGGAAATTAGTATATATACGAGGGTCATTAAATTTATATATATATATATATAGGTCGAAATGTACATACAGGGATTGACATTTTCTCGATTTGTTTAGCCTTACATTTGAACATATATGCCTGCCTAAATTCATTAATTATCAACTGATTAATTTTCAAAATTAGGTATGACTTCAATTAAGCACATATCCACCAAAATATATATATATATATATATTAAAGAAAAAGGCTTAAATATCGGCTATGATGCGGTTACGGATCAATTTCTACTCACGGGTATCTGAATATACCCATGAACTTCATCATGAATCTGAACTCTGTAACATTTTACCGTTGGAAGAAAGGACCAGCTCAGAATCATCATCCTAATACCAACTCTCCTGGTAACCCACCTACGGATATATATATATATATATATATATATATATATATATAAGATTTTTGGATGTTTGTTTTTATAGAAGCATTGTTGAATAAATTATTATTCATATTTTGCTTGAAGGCAATTATAAATGCATGTATCGCATAAAATTCGATAATTATAGAAAATAATCTTGACAAGTGAATCCCGGCAAAGGATGGCTCGCTATGCAGAACACCGTACAGACTGTTTCGACTTTATTAAGTCTCTTCAGCGATGTATACATCGCCTTCAAGCAAAATATAAATAATATATATATATAATTATATATATTATATATATATATATATGTGTGTGTGTGTGTGTGTGGTGTGTGTGTGTGTGTGTATGTGAGATTATGTGCTTAATTAAAGTCATACCTAATTTTGTTAATTAATTAATTATAAATAAATGAATTAGGCGTGCATATCGGTTTAAATGTAAAGCGTAAACAAATCGAGAAAAAGTCATCTCTGTATGTACATTTCAGCCCGTTAGGCCTCTGGAGAAGCCAGCTAGTGTAGTGGTTAGAATGTCCGCCCGTCAGCCTGACAAGTAGGGTTCGAATCACGCACAAAGCACTGCCCTGTCTATAGCTCTGCTGATGAGGCCTAATGGGCTGAAATGTACATACAGAAATCGACTTTTTCTCGATTTGTTTACGCTTTACATTTAAACCGATATGCACGCCTAATTCATTTAGTTATAATTAATTAATTAACAAAATTAGGTATGACTTTAATTAAGCACATAATCTCCCACAAATTGTCGGCCTTCGCCATTTTCAAACACACTGTTTGACTACTTCATATATATATATATGTGTGTGTGTGAAATGCCAACAGCTTCGTCTAGGAAATGAACTCGAACCGGCGAGTCCATTTTCCACGACTCTAACCACTAGCCCACGCGCCTCCATATGTTGGCATTTCACATAGCGCTAATACCATCGAGAAAGGTATGAATCCATATATTCTCCCTCCAGCCATGGGTTAAATAGTAGGGCACACTGGGCTCTTTAACTTTGGGTAGGTAACCAGTATAGGAGAGGGATAACTCTGAATTCAAAATTCCTGAGGTCAGTCGTTGATTGGGTTCGTGGCATTCCTTGATGCACCAATTCTTTCCTATCGACTGTGCCAAAAAGTGTGGAATGGTCCTATATAAGCCTTCACCACTATAAACAAATCCCTGTGTTGGTTGTTCACTGGATGAACACTCATGCGTCAAAAATCTACAAGAGAGTCCATTTATATATATATATATATATATATATATATATATATATATATATATATATACCTTGCTGATGAGACCTAATAGGTCAAAATGTACATTCAGAGATTGACATTTTCTCGACTTGTTTAGCCTTATATTTGAACATATATGCCCGCCTAAATTCATTTAATTATTAGCTAATTAATTTTCAAAATTAGGTATGACTTCAATCAAGCACATATCCTCCAAAAATTGTCGGCTTAAAGCCATATAAAAAAAACATATTTGTTTGTTTACTTACCCTCATATATATATATATATATATATATATATATATATATATATATATATATATTGTAAACACGGTTTGTTTAGA
Organism: Doryteuthis pealeii; assembly: GCA_023376005.1. Classification (NCBI taxonomy): domain Eukaryota; kingdom Metazoa; phylum Mollusca; class Cephalopoda; order Myopsida; family Loliginidae; genus Doryteuthis; species Doryteuthis pealeii. The sequence continues at coordinate 3,833,250 of CM042173.1, forward strand.
ATGGCTTTTTGCCGATAATTTTTGGGAGAATAAGTGCTTAATTGGAGTCGTACCTAATTTTGAAAATTAATTAATTAATAATGAATTAGGCGGGAATACCTATTAAATGTATGGCTAAACAAATCGAGAAAAATCAATCTCTGTATGTACATTTCGGCCTATTAGGCCTCATCAGCAGAGCTATAGATAGGAAGGCCGCCCTGTGCGAAAATTTCTCGATTTGTTTAGCCATACATTTAATAGGTATTCCCGCCTAATTCATTATTAATTAATTAATTTTCAAAATTAGGTACGACTCCAATTAAGCACTTATTCTCCCAAAAATTATCGGCAAAAAGCCATTCTAAACAAACCGTGTTTACAACTTATCATATCGTCGTGTAATAAAAGTCACTGAAGAGGAATATTAACCTACTCTAAACAAATCGTAAAATCTAGGAAGTGCGTTGGTGTAGGGGTTGTGATATCGGCCTGTCAGCTTGGCAGTCCGGTTTCAAATCACGCACAGGCGGCCTTCCTATCTATAGCTCTGCTGATGAGGCCTAATAGGCCGAAATGTACATACAGAGATTGATTTTTCTCGATTTGTTTAGCCATACATTTAATAGGTATTCCCGCCTAATTATTAATTAATTAATTTTCAAATTAGGTACGACTCCAATTAAGCACTTATTATATATATATATATTATATATTATATATATATATATATATATATATATATATATAGTGTGTTCGAAGAGGAGAGATTTCACTGGTATTGTAAAAGAGAAAGAAAAGGAAAAACATATTTTTTCTATTCTACTTTGTTTTCTTAGTAATTATGTAGTAGGCTGTCTAATGAGTCTGATGAGACTCGGCTGATTTATTGAATTCTGGTCGAAATAAATTTATGATAGCCAAATGAAGGTTTGTTAAGTTTTTCTTTATTATTGAAAGTGTATAGGTGGGTGGTATCAAGTGTTTCGTTGATGGGATTCAACCAAAATTGAGAACTCAAAAATACATTTAAAGATTTGCGTATATACTTTTACTGATCCGGAGTATTATAAATAAATGAATAAATGTGTTACATATTATGGATCCCTAATATCTTTTTAAGGTAGTATAGAAATCCTTATGGCGATCAGTACAGCTGATGGCCTTGAGAGTGAGTGACAATGCTTGACCTCACTCTCACCTTGCTTTCTGGGGATAGAATCGTGAGAACGGAACCCCGATAGAAAGCCCTTTCCGGTTTAAGGTGGGCAACTCAGTAAGTCAGTTGCAGTAGTTAGTTGCAGTTAGTCAGTTGCAGAGTTAGAAGCTAGCAAGATGTGACTCTCCGCGCGCATTTGTCTGGTTCTGGGGTTCCAGAATAAACTAACATCAAAAGTAAATCGAAGTCTTGTTGTTATTACTAAAAGCTAACAATGACACAAGGCTTCTGATAAGAAATGGTCCCCAACAGAACCAGACACGGAATCCATATAAGAAGACCAGGCCAAGGTAGAAGATATACAAGACAGAAGACTAGACGATCAGAAGACGGCCGGAAGAATAGACCAGAGTAAGACGTAAGAAGAGAAGTATATAACATAATATATCTATTTGGTACTGTGACGAACGGCTACGCAACAAATGTTCAGATATAAATTTCATATCCGGTCTTATTTACTGAGTTCAATCTTTAAATTAATAAAAAAAAAACAGACTGAAAGAGGCAAAAATGCCGAAATAAATTTATATCTGTCACTTGATTAAAAAATTCTGCCACTCTCAACTAGGGCTTATTCTAAGGGGAGGGCTTATATCAAAATCATCCTGAAAGATCAGGCTAGGTCTTATTTTGTAGGTAGGTTTTATTTTCGGGGAAACACGTCAGAGTTCTCTACTCCTCCTACAAGGGGTTTATGGAAACTACTAAGCCTTCTTAGTAATTAGAAGAAATTAATTCCACAAGAATCCTGGAGAACATGCTCATGATGATATATTTTCAAAAGTTGAAGCCCAATATTCATGAACTTATCAAAAGTCATCAGCTCACCCATCACATTAGGAAATATGCTTTATTGGAAACTTCTTATCAGGGAGCCGTTACCAACAAGAGACGTAAAAATAAACGCTCTCATCACTTAGTCCAAAAACAGGGCTTACTTATCGCATAGCAGTATTGGAGGAGAGACGTAAAAACACCAAGCTCTCATTACCAAGCACAACCAGGGCCCACTTATCACAGAACTCTACAACCAGCTCCCTTCTAAGGCATTGTATCTGCATACGTTAAAAGGCAGATACAATAGCACATTTACTGAAGGACGAGAAACTACCGAGACGAAGCGTCTTATCAACATTTCCTACCGACGAAAAGAATACCCTGTTATCACCATTACTCCAAGAAAATTACTCAGATAAGTCTCGTAGTAAATACCATTAAAATTTGCTACAATTTTATGTAATTTTGTCAATACAAGTGTCTGCATTTACTTTCATGTTTGTTCCTTCTTTGTCCGACAATTTGCCTACAATTACGGAGAAATAAGAGCTCCTTCGAAAACCGTAAATACTCTTAGCTTCCCTGGTAAATTATTAAGTTAGTATAAAATATTTGCAGCTTTTTTTTTTTTTACATGTTATGCTTACCTTTCTGTTTATTTTACGGTGGTAATGGTTTATAAGCCGTGTATTGTGCTAGGGCAGGTTTGAGAAACAAAGAAAAAAGGATCGTATTCTGAAAATAGACCAAAGCAGACTGACCGACGCCAAATACCAAATTCAAAAGCCCCGGTCAGTAACGGACATTTCGAGAACGAGGGGAGAGAAAGGTTTGATAGTAGCAGAGGCAAGGTGAAAGGCATTGGCAAGCGAAGGGATCAGTCGCAGAATACGATCCTCTAAAGTCCGGGTGAACTAAAAGACAAGCTTTAAACACTAATAAGACTTTGTAAAAAGGAAAATTCATTAACAAATAACATCTTTATAAATTGTTCAATTAATGCAATATATAACACACATATAAAGGACAATTTTGGGCTGAACTTGCACAAAGTGACCCAGAAAAAAACAGAACCCACAAATTTTGTAATAAAACTGTTAATTTTTACTATGGGGGTCTAGGGTTAGGGTTAGTGTTAGGATTAGGGTTAGGGTTAGGGTTAGTGTTAGGATTAGGGTTAGGGTTGGGGTTTAGGGTTAGTTTAATGGTAAAATGAATAATTTGGGTTCTGTCTTTTCTAGGTCCCCTGTATACCGGTAACCCAGAAAAAACCGAACCCACAAATTTTGTAATAAAACTGTTAATTTTAACTATGGGGGTTTAGGGTTAAGGTTAGGGGTTAGGCTTAGGCCTAGGGGTTAGGGTTAGGGTTAGGTTGGGGATTAAGGTTAGTTTAATGGGAAAATAAATAAATAATTTGGGTTCTGTTTTTTCTGGGTCACCCTAATTTTGACACCTTTGTGCAAGTTCAGCCCAATTTTGTTACGACTCAAACTTCTTTGTTTATTACTTGTACTGTTTTTGCTTGTTGCTTTGATATTATATTTCACTTAAAAAGTACCTCCAACCAACCTACAAGACAGATATTTTACAATTAACAGTTTTACATAAACGTTTGAGCAGAATTTATCAATTCCATAATTGGTTGCAACAAAACAACTGCAAGGTGGGCTGGGGTATATAAGGAGGGGGCCATGATAGGTCGATATATTTTGTAGGGGTCAACGGACTTCTTTAATTCCATAATTGGTTTCAACAAAACAACTGCAAGGTGGACTGGGGTATATAAGGAGGGGGCCCATAATAGGTCAATCACATTTTCGTAGGGGTCTACGGACTTAAAAGTTTGAGGATCCCTGGTTTAGTGTCATACAAGTGGTCTTTGAGGTTAGCTTATTTCTTAACCACAGCAAGATCTCGGGGCACCTGTAACAAAATCAACCCAGAATGTGGGAATAATCGTTAGTTGTCATTGACCTATGATTTAGGAGTGGATAGGGATTGTATTAATCATGGGGGAGGGAAATGTTTACCTTCTTTTTCAGCGTTTTTATCAAGATGTCATCCTATACACATGATCGTATTGCACACGGCATTATAAACAGGAATTTTATTTTATTTTATTTTTTGGCTCCTGTTTCGAAAAAGGCGAAAAGGTTTAAGAGATTTTTTTTTAATGACTCGAGTAGCTACAAGAGTTTTAAAATTTGGGTGGGACGAAAATGAGAAGGCTCACTTCTCTTCCACCCACCCTACAAAAAATCAAAAGAAAGAAATGGCCCCTACCCTCACGAAAAGTATCAATAACCCTGGCCCTATCCTCACGAAAAGTATCAACAACATTAACCTGAGCCTGTCACCGAGAGGTGACACGGTACACCTGGCATTCCTGACCATCAGGGGGTGAAATGGATGGATATGTACCATTGGTCACCTTTTGACCCCTTTCGGGGGGAGGGGTATAAATTGAGTTCCAAATTTCTGGTATTCTATTCTATAATTCTGTTTTGAAACGCCACCCATTTTTTTTTATTTCACCTCCAAAACGAAGAAAAAATTAATTAGAATAATAATAAACGAAAAGATACAGTAAATTTCAATGAAAATGTCATATATATATATATATATATATTATATATATATATATATATATATATATATATTATAATATGCGCGCGCGCGTGTGTGTGTGTGTGTGTGTGAGTAAAATGAGGAAATCAATACGACAGTATGTGGACAAATGTAGACAAACACGGGATGTTACAATGGATGGAATTCTATTACCAGTACCTTCTTCAGGACACAAGCTGCAGAAGGTTCAGTTAATTCAAATCTTATAACACTGATTCTACGGAGGCGCGTGGTCTAATGGTTAGAGTCGTAGGAAATTGACTCGTCAACGCGAGTTCAATTCCTGGACGAAGCTGTTGGCATTTCTCATGGTGCTAATACCCCTGGGAAAGGTATGAATCCAATTTTCCCTCCAGCTATGGGTAAATAGCATGGCAGACTGGACTCTTTAACCATGGCTAAGTAACCAGTCTAGGAGAAGGAAAACTCTGAATTCAAACCTGTTAAACTCCACTTAAGAAATTGACCTTGTGTCGAATCCTACTTGTGTGGAGGGGTTTGGTAAATATTCCATTACTGGAAAGTTCTGAAAACAAGAAAGGATTTTACGAAGAGGCCGCATCTTGATCTGGCATACCAACGAGAGAAAACTAATAACATTTGGTGGTGAAAGGGCCGGTTTAGCTCAGTCGGTAGAGCGTCCGGCTAGGAATCGCAATGTTCCTAGTTCGATACCGGCCCTCGCTAACTCAGCGAATGAGTAGCACAGGGATCTGTGCGGTAAAGTGAGGAGCTGATGGTAGGTGTGGTGCTCCACCTCAGATGCTAAGATAATCTCCTCGGTATAGCGCTAGTGAAAAGGGGATAGACTCCCTCGCTGTATGGCTGATACCGACATTAGGCCGCCCCGTCAACTTTTATAAGATACTACTGGCATGGGCCGGGTTAGCTCAGTCGGTAGAGTGTTTGGCTAGAAAACACAAGGTTCCTAGTTCGATGCCGGTCCTCGCCTACTCAGTGTATGAGTAGCACAGGGATCTGTGAGGTAAAGTGAGGAGCTGATGGTAGGTGTGGTGCTCCACCTCAGATGCTAAGATAATCTCCTCGGTATAGCGCTTGTGAAAAGGGGATAGACTCCCTCGATGCATGGCTGATACTGACATTAGGCTGCCCGTCGACTTTTATAAGATACTACTGGTATGTTCTGGGTTCATGGTAATGATGCTTTGGTGTCAAAACAATACCTGACCCCCAAAGTCATCATCTGATTAAGGCTTTGTTGGCCTTGCAGCTGTTGTTTTGTTTGCAGCATGTGGATATAATATAATATAATAATAATATTATTATATGAGAAAGAGCAATAGAGAAATTATATATATATATATATATATATATATATATATATTATATGAGTCCATTTCCAAAACTCTAACCACTATCCCACCCCATATATGTATATATATATATATATATATATATATATGGGAGAATATGTGTTTAAATGAAGTCGAACCTAATTTATGAAAGTTAATTAATTAATAATTAATTAATTAGAATTAACTTTCATAAATTAGGTTCGACTTCATTTAAACACATATTCTCCCAAATATTGTCGGCTGAAATAGCCATATCACAAACATCGTCTGTTTGTTTACTTCTCATATACATATAATATATATATATATATATTATATATATATATATATATATATATATATATATTCGAACCCTAGCTGCCAGGCTGAATCACACACGGAGCAGCTTTCCTGTCTATAACTCTGCTGATGAGGCATAATAAGCCGAAATGTACATACAGAGATTGACTTTTACTCGATTTGTTTAGCCTTACATTTGAACATATATGCCCGCCTAATTCATTAATTATTAACTAATTAATTTTCAAAATTATGTATGACTTCAATTTAGCACATATTCTCCACTCTCCCTCTGATCAATCGGTTTGTCACGCAAATCCCTAGCATCTATATGATTGTCCCATTCCTGTTGTCCTTATGGCAAATCCCAACCCTTTTTATCATATATGTGCTAGAAGGCGGTGGCTGTAGGTCTTAGTGCCGTGGGTATGACATTAAACTGCATCTAATGGTGAAGTTTCAATTTTAGAGCTCTTTGAGTGTAGAGTACTCCTTTATTGCCATTACATTGCCTGTTTGGTTTGGTTTGGTTTGTTTGTTTACAGCATATCAACCTCAGTGGGTCATTTAATGCCGATAAAGTTTTGAAATAAATCAATTCTTAATGGATAATACAATTTTTTTTATAAATACATTTTTCTATTTAACCCATAGATGGGACCCTAACAGGTACTACCACTCCGGGTCAGAGTGGACCAGGGAGCAATGGTGATGAAGGGGTGCTCCACATTCTCCAAACCTCCAGAACTGGAACCTCACCATCAGATAGAGTTTAACGTTATTCCCAGGACATGTAGACCCGCAGCCACCGCCTTCTAGCACCTATATGATAAAAAGGGGTTGGGGCTTGCCATAAGGGCAATAGGGTTGGGAAAATCATATAGGTACTAGGGCTTGACGTGACCAGCTGATTGATCGGAGGGGGCCTCTCCGACCACCCGTCTAGCCCAAGATAGGGCCAAAGTGGAGTATTACATGTCATGAACTGCTCATCCACCTGGGCTCTATCCTTAAGCATCACTGGTCGCCACCCACGGCCAACAGGTGGCCCCATTGGGGGAGTCTTACCCCTCTGCAGAGATGCAGTTGGTGCATTCTAACGCCCAGCCGACAGGGCGGTTGCCTGTTTGGGTTCCATTTATGGGTTAAATAAAAAGAAATGAGTTAAAAAATTGAATTTAAATTTTTTAAAAGTTGAATACCCATCAATAATGAATAAAACAAAACATCTTTGGCATAAAATAAACCAACCAACCAACCAACCAACCAGCCAACAAATAACTTGAAGTAACTATTGTTAATACAAAAAAATTGCATACAGTTATATGTTATCAAGTATTCTTATCTAATGCTAATAATTTATAAACATATCTATTTGACCCATTGATGAGACCTTAATAAGAACTACCACTCTGGGTCAGAGTGGATCTGGAAGTAATGGCAATATCTATCTGTCTATCTATCTATCTATCTATCATAAATTGGGCATAGCACTAAACCGAGGCTGTTAAGAGTGGCATCAAACTATTTGTTCTCGATGAAGATCTTATAAAAGTAAAGGTTTTTCTTCTAATTCTAAAAAAAAACAAATAATTTTTTAAGTGTAAGTCTTTAAGCTAACTACCGACTTCTGTGTCTTCCAATGTCTACTGGGTCTTATAATAATCCACTAATTTAAGACTTTTGGGTTTGTTTTTATTGCTATTGGTTGGAACATGTTGTTTTTGGAATCACAAGACCTGTTTACAACTACGTCCGCGTTGGCTTGATTTTCGCTCTAAAACAGGCATCGGTATGTCCCGGATTTCTGTTCTATTTTTAGATTCGATGAAAGGTTTATTTTTCATTTGTGTATCTTTTTTTTTAATGGCACGACAGATTTGAGCAGAATTATCTATGCTTAACTTCAGTGATCTTGCATGACCCCCCCCCCCTCTCTCTCCTCTCTCTCTTCTCTCTCTCTCTCTCTCTCTCTCTCTCATAAATTGGGCATAGCACTAAACTGAGGCAGTTAAGAGTGGCATCAAACTATTTGTTCTTGAAGAAGATCTTATAAAAGTAAAAGGTTTTTCTTCTAATTCTAAAAAACAAACAAACAATTTTTTAAGGAATTTAGTTGGCTTAACTGAACCATGTGTTTGAGAATGAATTACCAATGAATCTCTTTCTTTCTCTCCCTCTCTCTCTCTCTCTTTCTTTATTTCTCTCTCACTTTCTCTCTAGCTCTCTCTCTTTCTCTATCTCTCTCTCTTTCTCTCTCTCTCTCTTTCTTTCTCTCTCTCTAGCTCTCTCTCTCTTTCTTTCTCTCTCCCCCCCTCTCTCTCCTTCTCCCTCTCACCCTCTCTCTTTCTTTATTTCTCTCCCTCTCTTTTTCTCTCTTTCTAGCTCTCTTCTCTCTCTCTCTCTCTTTCTTTCTCTCTCTCTAGCTCTCTCTCTCTCTCTCTTTCTTTCTCTCTCTCTCTCTCTTCTCTTTCTTTCTCTCTCCCTTCTCTCATCTCTCTCTCTTTCTTTCTTTCTTCTTTCTCTCTCTCTCCTTTCTCTTGCATTCACTCCCCCTCTCTCTCCATCTCTCCCTCTCTCTCTCTTTCTAGCTCTCTCTCTCTTTCTTTCTTTCTCTCTCTCTAGCCCTCTCTCTCTAGCTCTCTCTCTCTCTCTCTCTCTCTTTCTTTCTCTCTCTCTCCCTCCTTTCTCTTGCATTCACTCCCCCCTCTCTCCATCTCTCCTCTCTCTGTTCCCCCCCTCTCTCTCTCTCCTCTCTCCCCCATTTCCACCCTCTCTCTCCATCTCTCCCTCTCTCTGTTCCCCTCTCTCTCTCTCCTCTCTCCCCATTCCCCCCTCTCTGCAATGTCTGGAATAGGTGATGCTGAAATTCCTTGGATTTGATACTCTTCTTTCCTTTCTTGCTGCGCACTGCCCTACTTGCGTCGGTTTGGATAACGCACTAACGAATAAGCAGATACCGAGCAGCGCAGTTTTTGCAATGAGTCATCACTAAATGTTTATATGAAGGAAAAGATTAAAATCCAGTGGCAGTTTGATGAGTATAACAGGTGTGAGAAGCGGGTGGGGGGGAATAAAAAAAAGGGGATACAACAAAAAGGATGGGGATACGAAAGGGCTGGAATAGATTGATAGATAGATAATATACACACATTGAGATAGATATAGATAGATAGATAGATAGATAGATAGAGAGGAGAGAGAGAGAGAGAGAGAGAGAGAGGGGGGGGGATACATATTGAGATATAGATAGATAATGCACATTGAGATAGATAATTATTTTCGTCTCCGCTATTGATAAGTCTGGAGTATATAATACACACATTGAGATAGATATAGATAGAGAGATAGATAGAGAGATAGATACACATTGAGATATAGATAGATAATGCACATTGAGATAGATAGATACATACATACATACATAGATAATGTATGTATGTATGTATGTATATTGAGATAGATAGATAGATAGATAGATACACACGTTGACATAGATAGATAATACATGGAGTAAGATAGTTAGATAGATAGATATGCAAAGAGATAGATGATGAAGAGAGAGAGAGAGAGAGAGAGAGAGGATACACATTGAGATATAGATAAATAATGCACATTGAGATAGATAGATAGATACACACGTTGACATAGATAAACAATGCAAAGAGGGAGAGATAGATAGATAATACATGGAGTAAGATAGTTATATAGATAGATAGATATGCAAAGAGATAGATAATGAAAAGAGAGAGGGAGAGAGAGGAGAGAGAGAGAGAGAGAGAGAGAGAGAGATGATACACATTTAGATATAGATAGATAATGCACATTGAGATAGATAATGAAAATAGAGAGAGAGAGAGAGAGAGGGGTGAGAGGGAGAAGGAGAGAGAGAAAGAGATTCATTGGTAAATTCATTCTCAAACACATGGTTCATTTAAGCCAACTAAATTCAGATCCAAGTAATTTCAGACTCACCTATTCCAGACATACAGAAAGGGGGGGATGGGGAGACAGGAGAGGGGGGACAAGAGAGGGAGAGAGAAAGGGAGAAAGAGAGGGGGAGAGAGAAAGCAAGAGAAAGGGGAGAGGGAGAGAGAGAAATAAGAAAGAAAGAGAGAGAGCTAGAGAGAGAAAGAAAGAAAGAGAGAGAGAGAGATAGAGAGAGAGAGAGAGAAAGAGAGAGAGAGAAATAAGAAAGAAAGAGAGAGAGAGAGAGAGCTAGAAAGAGAGAGAGATGATACACATTTAGATAGATGAATGATGCAAAGAGAGATATAGATAATACACCAACTGAGATAGATAGATAATACACATATTAGATAGATAGACAGATTGATAATGTAAAGAAAGAGAGAGAGAGACAGACAGACAGAGAGAGAGGAGAGAGAGTTGGATAGATAGATAATACAAAGAGAAGGATAGATAGATTGATAGATATATATGTAGCTATTGTCTGCCCCTGTTTGGTCTGGAAGAGTTATCTTCCCTTGTTTTCAGTTTCTACCACTAGAAATAGTATTCCTATGTGCTCATGTATTAAAGTCTGTTTGTTACACTTCACAACTTCTTTGTCGGAATATTACTAGTACTTATATGTACCCATCTGGAAGGAAGGTGCGTGGTGTAATGGTTAAAGTCTTGGGAAATGGACTTGTCGCCCCGAGTTCAATTCCTGGACATGGTAATTGCATTTCACTTTGCGCTAATACCCTTGGGAAAGGTATGAATTCTACTCTCCCTCCAGCTATGGATAAATAGTAGGGCAGACTGGGCTCTTTAACCTTGGTTAGGCAACCGGTCTAGAAGAAGGAAAACTCTGAATTCAAACCTGTTGAACTCCGCTTAAGAAATTGACCTTGTGTCACATCCTGCTCGTGCGGTGGTTTTGGTAAATATATATATTTGGGGGTGGGGCAGAAACTCTGTAGGGTAATGTAGGAAAATAGCAAGATTGTGTTAGAAAAGTCACAAACCTCCCATAAAATCCTACAATTTCTTCCCACTCAATTCTGGAAACAATATTCAAGACTCGAATAAAATATAATACACTAGTAATCCACAAAGAGAGATAAATTAACTATGAGATTTGGGGGTGGGACAGAAACGCTGTAGGGTAATGTAGGAAAATAGCAAGATTGTGTTAGAAAGTCACAAACCTCCAATAAAATCCTACAATTTCTTCCCACTCAATTCTGGAAACAATATTCAAGACTCGAATAAAATATAATACACTAGTAATCCACAAAGAGAGATAAATTAACTATGAGATTTGGGGGTGGGACAGAAACGCTGTAGGGTAATGTAGGAAAATAGCAAGATTGTGTTAGAAAAGTCACAAACCTCCAATAAAATCCTACAATTTCTTCCACTCAATTCTGGAAACAATATTCAAGACTCGAATAAAATATAATACACTAGTAATCCACAAAGAGAGATAAATTAACTATGAGATTTGGGGGTGGGAGAAACTCTGTAGGGTAATGTAGGAAAATAGCAAGATTGTGTTAGAAAAGTCACAAACCTCCAATAAAATCCTACAATTTCTTCCCACTCAATTCTGGAAACAATATTCAAGACTCGAATAAAATATAATACACTAGTAATCCACAAAGAGAGATAAATTAACTATGAGATTTGGGGTGGGACAGAAACCTGTAGGGTAATGTAGGAAAATAGCAAGATTGTGTTAGAAAAGTCACAAACCTCCAATAAATCTACAATTTCTTCCCACTCAATTCTGGAAACAATATTCAAGACTCGAATAAAATATAATACACTAGTAATCCACAAAGAGAGATAAATTAACTATGAGATTTGGGGGTGGGACAGAAACGCTGTAGGGTAATGTAGGAAAATAGCAAGATTGTGTTAGAAAAGTCGCAAACCTCCAATAAAATTCTACAATTTCTTCCCACTCAGTTCTGGAAACTAACTATTTGGCAATCTCCAAGACTTGAGTAAGAAATAACACACCAGTAATCAGGAAAAGGGAGATAGGGTACTAGGGAGGGTTTTTTTGGGGGCAGAAACTCTGTAGGATAATGTAATTATAAGATTGGTGGGAAGAAGAGGTATTTCTCTGTGTAATTCTTCAAACAGATGACAGCCAACGGAATCGGTCACTGCAATCCTTAGGCATCTGCTCATTAGATAAGTTAAAGATAAATTAAAGAAATCTCACAAGAAATGCCAACATTTCAATTCGTTATCACAATCAATTTAGCAAGGTTGTTAGATATCTCGAACTTTGTTTAACACAGCATCAGTGTCACACTAGATGTACATACATGATGGCAGCAAATTCGTGCCATTGCTTGATAAAAAAAAAAATATTTAAAAAAAAAAAATAAATAAATAAATAAAAAAATAAAAATAAATAAATAAAAGTTCAACAGTTCAAAGAATATAAAGGTTCCTGGTTAGATTCTGGTCCTTGCCAACTCAGTGTATGAGTAGCACAAGGAATCTGATGGTAGTTATAGCACTTCACCTCAGCTGCAAAAATAATCTCCTTGGTCTAGTGCTAGTGAAAAGGGAATAGACTCCCTTGCTGTTCGGCTGATACTGACTTTAGGCCACCCCAACGACTTTACTTTTTTTTTTTACTTATATATATGATGACAGCAAACTCGTATTCAAGTATTGCCATTGCTTGATAAAATAAAATAAAAATTTAAAAAATTAAAAATTAAATAAATAAATAAATGTTCAACAGTTCAAAGAATATAATGGTGAGCTTCAAAAAGTTCAACAATGAGCTGCAAGAAAGTGGCTCTTTAGTCCTGCCAAAGTCTTGCACATCTTCCCACATTTACAGGTAATTCCAGGGAGCACAGAGTATCTTATTAGTCCATCCCGCCGATGCACAGATTGGTGACTGATCAGGCCAGCCTTGCTCATACATAGCCTTCACACTGGTCACATAGTAGACCGATTTGAAGCCCTTTGTTTGTCTACTTTTTTATTCTTGCAAATATCTCGTTTCAACTGCTCATGCTGTATACGGTTGGACTTAAACTTTTTTGTGTCCTCCTGTAAAGCTCTTCTCCACTGCCCACGGTCCAAAGCCTTACTCTCCTAGGTCTTCTCATCGATGTTACATTTCTTCAAGGTTGACCTCAGGCAATCCTTGTATCTCATCTTGGGCCCTTGAGCCAAATGCTTTCCGTTTACAAGTTATGTTTACATACATACATACATACATACATACATATGATGAGTCTCTATATATGTGCATGTATTATATATATATATATATATATATATACCAACCCTCTGCACAAGTAGGATGTAAGACAAGGTCAATTTCTTAAGCAGAGTTTTTTAAATTCAGAGTTTTCCTTCTTCTAGACTGCGTGTGTGTGTGTGTGTGTGTGTGTGTGTGTGTGTGTGCCACTATACTGGGAATTTTCATGCAAGTCATGTTGCACAGCAATTAAATATTTAGTTATTTTTATTTCCATTTTATCAATGAGTTTTAAATTATAATCAGCCATGAAAAATGGCAATAATACTACAACAAAAGATTTGTACATATTTATTTTTGTTAGAAATATGAAATGAATGAATGGACTACAGCTGTCAGGAAGAGCATGACATATCGACAAAAGAATTTGCCCTTCAAATGAATATGAACAGAAATAAATATGAATAGATTAGTTAGATTAGACAGATAGATAGATAGATAGATATAAGTAGACTAAATAGATAGATAGATAGACAGATAGATAGATAGATATACTTAAATAGATAGATAGATAAGATAGATAGAAGTAGACTTAAATAGATAGATAGATAGATAGATAGATAGATATAAGTAGACTTAAATAGGTAGATACATAGATATAAGTAGACTTAGATAGATATATAGATATAAGTAGGCTTAAATAGATAGAGAGATAGATCGATAGAAGTAGACTTAGATAGATAGATAGATAGATATAAGTAGACTTAAATCGATAGATAGATAGATAGATATATAGATATAAGTAGACTTAAATAGATAGATAGATAGATAGATAGATAGATAAAGTAGACTTAAATAAATAGATAGATAGATATAAGTAGACTTAAATAAATAGATAGATATATAGATATAAGTAGACTTAAATAGATAGATAGATAGATAGATAGATATAAGTAGACTTAAATAGATAGATAGATAGATAGATAGATATAAGTAGACAAATAGATAAATGGAAAGATATAGATAGATAGATATAAGTAGACTTAAATAGATAGATAGATAGATAGATAGATATAAGTAGACATATAGATATTTGATGACAGATTGATATATATATAAATGTATATAAATATACTTAGATATGAACATAGAAATGATAGATATTGATAAACTTGGATAGATAGATAGATATGAACAGATATATGTATATATTGGATATATATATATATATATATATATGTGTGTGTGGTATCAGTCAGACAGTGAGGGGGTCTATCCCCTTTTCACAAGCACTAGACCAAGGAGATTGTTTTTGCGTCTGTGGTGGAGCGCCACACCGAGCATCTAGCTCCTCACTTTACCGCACAGATCCCTGTGCTACTCATATGGTGGCGAGGGCCGGTATCAAACCAGGAACCTATATATATATATATATATATATATATATATAGATATATATATATATAGAGATAGAGAGAGAGAGAGAGGAGAGAGAGAGATGTGAACAGATAGATGGATATGAGTAAACTTAGATATATAGATGAGATTTCAATAGATATAAAGATAGATAGATAGATAGATAGATAGTATAAACAGCTTTAAATATAAATAGATTTAAATAGATATAAACATACTTAGATAGAGAGACTGATATAAACAATTTGAAGTAATAGATAGTAACAATAGATAGTAAAATAATTAGATAGATAGATAGATAGATAGACAGTGATCAGACCAAGATAGATAACAGACTGAAATAGATAAATGGGCAGAAAGAAATTCTTTAAAATGTAACTAGAAAAACAATATAATAAATTCAAGAGAAAAATTGAATTCCAGATGTTGGAAATACACCCACAGTAAATATAGGAAAAAAATAGAGGGGGAAAATAAAGATTTAACTCAACAAGTTGAGCTTGCTGAATCTTCTCATCAGTTGTGGAGGTTGACGGGTGTCCTATTTTCTTTTCGTATGTCACGCTTGTCTGACCACTTTTAAACTTCTCTATCCACATACATATTTATACACGGTAGCACACTGTCTCCCTATTGCGCTAAAAGCCTCCAATGAATTTCAACCCCTGACATTCCTTCTGACTAGAGAAATTGGTTCACTTTCTTAATACATACCGCTAGTGAAGTGGCCATATTTACATATTTGCCATTACCATCTCTTGAGCTTGCTGATATTCTCATCAGTTGTGGAGGTTGACGGGTGTCCTATTTCCTCTTCGTATGTCATGCTTGTCTGACCACTTTTAAACTTCTCTATCCACATACATATTTATACACGGTAGCACACTGTCTCCCTATTGCGCTAAAAGCCTCCAAAGAATTTCAACCCCTGACATTCCTTCTGACCAGAGAAATTGGTTCACTTTCTTAATACATACTGCTAGTGAAGTGGCCATATTTACATATTTGCCATTACCATCTCTTGAGCTTGCTGAATATTCTCATCAGTTGTGGAGGTTGACGGGTGTCCTATTTCCTCTTCGTATGTCACGCTTGTCTGACCACTTTTAAACTTCTCTATCCACATACATATTTATACACGGTAGCACACTGTCTCCCTATTGCGCTAAAAGCCTCCAATGAATTTCAACCCCTGACATTCCTTCTGACTAGAGAAATTGGTTCCCTTTCTTAATACATACTGCTAGTGAAGTGGCCATATTTACATATTTGCCATTACCATCTCTTGAGCTTGCTGAATATTCTCATCAGTTGTGGAGGTTGACGGGTGTCCTATTTCCTCTTCGTATGTCACGCTTGTCTGACCACTTTTAAACTTCTCTATCCACATACATATTTATACACGGTAGCACACTGTCTCCCTATTGCGCTAAAAGCCTCCAAAGAATTTCAACCCCTGACATTCCTTCTGACCAGAGAAATTGGTTCACTTTCTTAATACATACTGCTAGTGAAGTGGCCATATTTACATATTTGCCATTACCATCTCTTGAGCTTGCTGAATATTCTCATCAGTTGTGGAGGTTGACGGGTGTCCTATTTCCTCTTCGTATGTCATGCTTGTCTGACCACTTTTAAACTTCTCTATCCACTTATACATATCTATACACAGTAGCACACTGTCTCCCTATTGTGCTAAAAGCCTCCAATGAATTTCAACCCCTGACATTCCTTCTGACCAGAGAAATTGGTTCACTTTCTTAATACATACTGCTAGTGAAGTGGCCATATTTACATATTTGCCATTACCATCTCTTGAGCTTGCTGAATATTCTCATCAGTTGTGGAGGTTGACGGGTGTCCTATTTCCTCTTCGTATGTCACACTTGTCTGACCACTTTTAAACTTCTCTATCCACATACATATTTATACACGGTAGCACACTGTCTCCCTATTGTGCTAAAAGCCTCCAAAGAATTTCATCCACTGAAATTCCTTTTGACCAGAGAAATCAATCTTCTATCGGAAAAAAAAATAAATAGAGGGGGAAAATAAAGATTTAACTCAACAAGTTTTTGTTGAGGGGGTGCCAAAAAGAAGCAAGTCCAACGCCTTCTCGCAGGCTAAACTTTCTCTTTGTAAACACTGACTTCTTCTTCTTCTTCTTCTTCTTCTTCTTCTTCTTCTTCTTCTTCTTCTTCTTCTTTTCCTTCATCATTGTCGAATCCTCTAGCAGCTTACCGTAGCAACACTCGTTCCTGCCCTCTCCGCTTCTGGGTGTTTCCTTCTATTTATACACAGGTCTGCTTCTATCATCCGGGCGTCTGTGCTTCACATACAGGACTGTCAACTCAATCCCAGTTGCCGGAATGCCCGCAGCTATCATCCGGGCATCTGGCGTTCACATACGGGACAGTGGCATCTTAATTCCAGTGCCCACGCCAAAGTGTCGCCTTTTCGCATTCTGAAGGACACGGGTTCGATCCTAGGTCAGTCCTACATGCCAGGCAAAGCCTAGCCCACTTCATTCGATAATACGGCAAGTTTTCATGCCAGCCACTCAACTCGTGTTCTCTGTCAAAGTAAAAAAAAAAAAAATCTAAAAAAATAAAAATCAAAAGTAAAGAAAATTCTGCAGTGTATTTGGGAAAAGATTCCTTTTTAATTTATTTATCTCCTTAATTATTAAGGGAACTTATAATATTCTCGTTAAAAAAAAAATCC
Source organism: Doryteuthis pealeii (assembly GCA_023376005.1). Lineage (NCBI taxonomy): Eukaryota > Metazoa > Mollusca > Cephalopoda > Myopsida > Loliginidae > Doryteuthis > Doryteuthis pealeii. The sequence continues at coordinate 3,850,777 of CM042173.1, forward strand.
TTAAATCATTTTATTTAATTTTATTCCTTGCATAAAGGCAGGGGAATTAGTTCTGGTTTGGTTGAAGCTTTTCACGTTTAAAGTCGACTTTGAAATTTATTTTCCACTAATAAGGCTACACTTAATAAATCTTTAGTGCAGTTACAACAAAATCTAAATTTATACTTTTGGTTAATAACTATTTCCAAATTTAATTAATATGAATACTATAATATATATATATATATATATATATATATATATATATATATATATATATATATGTGTGTGAAATATTTTCACACACATAAACTGACCGAAACACATGTGTAAGTGATATCGATTAATGTGATATCGATTAAATTCATTTTATCCATTTACATTTCTTTTCTTTACTCATTTTTCCTCATATTGTCGGATTCAATTCCGTTTCCATTTTTACATATATATATATATTATATATATATATATATATATATATATATATAGATAGATAGATAGATAGATATAGAGATAGATAGATAGATAGATAGATAGATATAAACAGGCTTACTTAGATAGGAACACTTTATATATATATATATATATACATATATATACATATATATATATATATATATGTGTGTGTGTGTGTGTATATATACAGTGAGAGAGAGAGAGAGAGTGAGAGAGAGAGAGATAGGAAGAGGCTTAGATAGGAACATATATATATATATATATATATATATATATAGATATAGAGAGAGAGAGAAGAGAGAGAGAAAGAGAGAGAGAGAGTGAGAGATTGATGGATAGATAGAGGTAGATAGATAGAGATAGATAGGAAGAGGTTTAGATAGATAGGAACATATATATATATATATATATAGAGAGAGAGAGAGAGAGAAAGAGATAGATAGAAGATAGATAGATAGATAGATAGATGAATTTAAACAGACTTTGATATTAAAAGATTTTGATAGATAGATAAATAGAAACAGACTGTGATAGATACAAACATACTTTGATAGATAGATTGATAGATATAAACACACTGATAGATTGATAAATATAAAACAGATTTTTGATAGAAAGATATAAAGAGACTTTGATAGATAGACTGATCTAAAATTATGCCAAAGATTAAAGTAATTTGACAAGTTCTCAGATTAACCAATAAGGGAATTACTTTCCTTTTTTTTTCTTTTATTTAAGTATTTAAATTTTTATTGGCAGAATTTAATGCACTACTCAAAAAGAAATTAAATATGTATTTCAGCAAAAGGAAAATAAAAACATTACTAACATTTTTATGACTTTTTTAAGATGCATATTTTTTTTTTTTTTAAATAAGTGTAAGAATATCAGGTTTTAAAGTAGAAGTCTATAAATTTATATAAATTATCACGCATTTTCGGTTGTTTGAAGCAAAATACATTTTTAACTCGCTGTAAAAAAATATTCAATTATTAAAACACATACAAATTACATATTTAGAGAGATTATTTTCTTTTCTTTCCAACCATATAAATATTTTAAAGATTGGACCATAAATATACGAGAAATTGTAATTTTAAATCAATAAGGTCCTATTTGTGACGTCAGTTGACAGGGTGTTTTTACATCCGAAAGTCACGTAAATTCGAGTTTTTTCTTCAAAATCCAAAGTTTCGGAGCAAATCCTGAAGCACTTAGCAATCTTTAAATTTTACAAATTATATATCAAAATAATTCTGAAACTTTCTAATATCACGGACATAGTGCTTTTTTTCTGCTTCTCTAATATTTTACATTGGCTATACTGACAGTGGTTTCTCGATTTAAGAGTTTTTGTAGTCTTAATCGTGGCAAAATGTCAGAGCGAGTAGCACGTAGCTTGCAGGGTGGCGACTTGAAGATGCCGGAGAACCCATAATCGGCGATGAAGATAGTAAATCACTGACGAAAACAGATGTGATCCAAGGGTGCAATGATTAACCAGTTCTTAGTCAAAACCATGGACTAACTTGAACATTTGAAAGTACTAAATCTGACCTTAAGGTCAAAGTTTCCCAATTTTTGAATTAGTCTAACTAGCAACAATATTTGCCCTCCGGGAACAAGTATTTAAGTTTTAATGTAATAAAATATTATATTAACTCTAACGTCCTATACCGCCTCATTCTACACTTGGAAGTCACATCATTTTCCCAAATCTACTCCAAATGATTAGCCTTTGTTAAATGTAATATTAACTCTTAACGTCCTATACCGCCTCATTCTACCACTTGGAAGTCACATCATTTTCCCAATCTACTCCAAATGATAGCCTTTGTTTAAATGTAATATTAACTCTTAACGTCCTATACGCTCATTCTACCCACTTGGAAGTCACAATCATTTTCCTAATCTGCTCCAAATGATTAGCCTTGTTTTAAAATGTAAATATTAACTCTTAATATCTTATACCACCTCATTCTAGCCCACTTGGAAGTCACAATCATTTTCCCAATCTGCTCCAAATGATTAGCCTTTGTTTAAATGTAAATATACATCTTAATATCTTATAACCGCCTCATTCTACCCACTTGGAAGTCACAATATTTTCCAATCTGCTCCAAATGATTAGCCTTTTGTTTAAATGTAAAATATTAACTCTCCAAATGATTAGCCTTTGTTTTAAATGGTAATATTAACTC
>CM042173.1:3858512-3863512 GCA_023376005.1 Doryteuthis pealeii
TCTAATTTCTCTTAAACATCCTATATACCACCTCATTCCCACTGGCTAAGAGTCACATTCATTCTTTCCCAATCTGCCCCAAATTATAGCCTTTGTTTAAATGTAATATTAAACACCTTTAGAAATCTTTGATTTAAGGGAAATAACAGGTAATAATTTTAATGAAAAAGCCATTTTTAGCCATTTTTTATAAATCCTTATAGGACTTAGAAAATTCTCAAACAGGATATTAAGAGTTTTAATATGGTATCTTTTATTACATTAAATAGGGCCGGTTTAGCTCAGTTGGTAAGAGCGTCTGACTGGAACCACAAGGTTCGGTGTTTGATACCAGCCTTTGCCAACTCAGCATATTAGAAGCATGGGATCTGTGCAATAAATTGAGGAGCTGATGGTAGGGTGTTAGCATTCCGCCTTAGATGCCAAAACAATTCCTTGGTCTAGCACTAGTGAAAAGAGGATAGACTCCCTCGCTGTCTGGGCTGATACTGACTTTAAGCCTACCCCCAATGACTTTACTTTACTTAATTTAGTTTTGTTAGTCTTTCTAATCTATCAATAATGGAGATTAGGTCTCTATTTGTCTGTAACCGAAACTACGTCATTGCTTAACCCAAAATTCATTAATAAATAGAATATAAATCACATCCAAAATTTAAGCATGCAACCTTAGACGTCCTCATTGTTTTTTAAACAAGTTTTAATAATATACATGCCCCGGTATTATATATCTATATATAGTTTGTTTTATTTTAATATATATTTAAAGTTATCAGAACTAAGTTTCCATTTCAAATTGTTTTATCTTTTTTACTCCTTTAATAAATTTGATGATTTTACAAAGATTTTTTTTTTAGTTATGATACAAACTCTCTGACACTGAATTTTTAACTCCACTCACACCCTTGGTAATATCTTTCAAAAATTAATTTTTACACACCGCCCAGAGGGTGGGTGTTTTTTTTTTTTTTTGCTAATTTAACTCTCCACATCCCTGTTGAGAATTTTTAAGTCCAGAGCCCCCATTCTCTAACAATTTATCAAAAAAAATGGTTAAAAATCCTTTTTTTTATTTAAAGTTACCTGTTATTTCCGATCAAATCAAATTGGTTAATATTACATTTAAACAAAGGCTAATCATTTGGAGCAGATTGGGAAAATGATTGTGACTCCAAGTGGTAGAATGAGGCGGTATACAGGAACGTTAAAGAAGTTAATATTACATTTAAACAGAAAGGCTAATCATTTGGAGCAGATTAGGAAAATGATTGTCGACTCTCCAAGTGGGTAGAATGAGGCGGTATAGGAGCGCACTTAAGAGTTAATATTACATTTAAACAAAGGCTAATCATTTGAGCAGATGTGGAAAATGACATTGTGACTTCCAGTGGGTAGAATGAGCGGTAAATAGGACGTTAAGAGTAATATTACAGTTTAACAAAGGTCTAATCATTTGGAGCAGATTGGGAAAATGATTGTGACTATCCAAAGTGGAGTGAATGAGGTGGTTCAATAGGATGGTAAGTAGTTAAGAGTTAATATTACGATTTAAACAAAGGCATAATCATTTGAGCATAGATTGGGAAAATGATTGTGCTTCCAGTGGGTAGAATATGAGGAGGTATAAGATATTAAGAGTTAAATATTACATTTAAAAAAGGCTGGTCATATTTTCCTCAAATCTGCTCCAAATGATTAGCCTTTTTAAATGTAATATTAACTACTTAAACTCCTATATCTACCACTCATTCTACCCACTTGGAAGTCCAATCATTTTCCCAATCTGCTCCAAATGATTAGCCTTTGTTTAATGTAATATTAACTCTTAAATATCTTATACCTCCTCATTCTACCACTTGGAAGTCACAAATTTTCCCAATCTGCTCCAAATGATTAGCCTTTGTTTAAATGTAATATTAACTCTTAACGTCCTATACCACCTCATTCTACCCACTTGGAAGTCACAATCATTTTCCCAATCTGCTCCAAATGATTAGCCTTTGTTTAAATGTAATATTAACTCTTAACGTCCTATACCGCCTCATTCTACCCACTTGGAAGTCACAATCATTTTCCCAATCTGCTCCAAATGATTAGCCTTTGTTAAATGTAATATTAACTCTTAACGTCCTATACCGCCTCATTCTACCCACTTGGAAGTCACAATCATTTTCCCAATCTGCTCCAAATGATTAGCCTTTGTTTAAATGTAATATTAACTCTTAATATCTTATACCGCCTCATTCTACCCACTTGGAAGTCAAATCATTTTCCCAATCTGCTCCAAATGATTAGCCTTTGTTTAAATGTAATATTCAACATATTTAGAAGTCTTTGATTCGATGGAAATAACAGGTAACTTTAAATAAAAAGGTCATTTTTAACCATTTTTTTGATAAATCGTTAGAGGAATGGGGCTCTGGACTTAGAAAATTCTCAACAGGATGTTGATAGTTAAATTAGAAAAAAAACAAAACTTTTTTTTGATAAATCGTTAGAGGCTCTGGACTTAGAAATTCCAACAGGATGTGAGAGTTAAATTAGCAAAAAAAAAAACACCCTCTGGGCGGTGTAAGAATTAATTTTTGAAAGATATTACCCAAGGGCGTGAGTGGAGTTAAAAATTCAGTGTCAGAGAGTTTGTATCATAGCTAAAAAAATCTTTTGTAAAATCATCAAATTTATTAAAGGAGTAAAAAAGATAAAACAATTTGAAATGGAAACTTAGTTCTGATAACTTTAAATATATATTAAAATAAAACAAACTATATATAGATATATAATACCGGGCATGTATTTATTAAAACTTGTTTTAAAAAACAATGAGGACCGTCTAAGGTTGCATGCTTAAATTTTTGGAGTGTATTTATTCTATTTTATAATGATTTTGGGTAAGCAATGACGTAGTTTCGGTTACAGACAAATAGAGACCTAATCTCCATTATTGATAGATTAGAAAGACTAACAAAACTAAATAAGTAAAGTAAAGTCATTGGGGGTAGCTTAAAGTCAGTATCAGCCAGACAGCGAGGGAGTCTATCCTCTTTTCACTAGTGCTAGACCAAGGAGATTGTTTTGGCATCTGAGGCGGAATGCTACACCTACCATCAGCTCCTCAATTTATTGCACAGATCCCCATGCTTCTATATGCTGAGTTGACAAAGGCCGGTATCAAACACCGAACCTTGTGGTTCCTAGTCAGACGCTCTACCAACTGAGCTAAACCGGCCCTATTTAATGTAATAAAATACCATATTAAACTCTTAACATCCTGTTGAGAATTTTCTAAATCCTATAAGGATTTATCAAAAAATGGCTAAAAATGGCTTTTTCATTTAAAATTACCTGTTATTTCCCTTAAATCAAAGATTTCTAATGTGTTTAATATTACATTTAAACAAAGGCTATAATTTGGGGCAGATTGGGAAAATGAATGTGACTTTTAGCCAGGTGGAATGAGGTGGTATAGGATGTTAAGAGAAATTAGAAAGACTAACAAAATTAAATAAGAACACATATAAAATGATTATACTCATTTTTTTATTTTATTTTAATTGATTTCTATATTAAATTATGCATGGGATTTTTTAAGATGTTTGAGAATAAAACGATATTAGAAATTGATGACAGCAAGTAATTAGTTATTAAACCCAGTTTTGTTAAAACCAATATACAAATTATCCACACCATTTAGTATGTAAACCTTTATTTCTTAGTGATATATAACACGCATTGCAGGATTTTAAATGCATTAATAAAACTAGCAAATATATGCACCCTCCGGGTGCAAGTATTTAAGTTTTAATGTAATAAAATATTGTATTAAATTAGAAAGGCTAATGAAACTAAATAAGAATACAGATAAAAAGATTTGAAACAGAGGGAGTATAATAAAAGATTTGAACAAATGGAACAACTGAAACTTACTCTTCCATCACTCTCGTCTTTCATTGTTATTTTTTCTAATTTAAGTATTTAGTTAAAAGAGTAAGTAAAGAATAAAATGAGTTATTTTATTTTGTTAATGGATTTCATTTAAGATTCATTGAAGAGATTTTTGCTTATATTCATTAAAATAAAACCAAACAGTTAGAAATCAATAATACTAAGCACATATTTATTAAATTCGATCTTTTAATATTAATATGCAAATTAGCCTTGCCGTTCACACTGTAAACCGCTATTTTGTTGTATATATAAATATAATTGCATGTTGTCAGTATGTAGACATAGTTAACAGTATTAATAATATAAGACAATTTTATTAATAATTGAGGTTTAGATAAAAATAAAATCATGGAGAATGTGATGTCAATAACTAAGAGAATTGTGACTTGAGTAGGAATATAGTTTCGGTTACAGACAGAAAAACACACAATCTCCATTATAATAAGATGGGCTGTTTTGAGGCAAGTCTAACTTGACTATAACATAGACATTGTTGTTAAATAAGATGGTAAGATTAAATAATAACTATTAAATAATTGTTGAGAATTCAATGTAAATAACCAAAGGAATTGTGATGTTGGTGGTGACGTAGATTTGGTTACAAACATTATAATAAGATATCAGTAGCTTCAATTTTTCTTTTCTTTTTCCTTTTTTTTTTTATTGTATTTCATTTTTATTTTTCCTTGTACAAAGCAGGTCACATGAATTAGGGTAATATCAGCAGCCCTCTATTTTCTTTTGGTCGTTTTTGGTCAGGGACACTAGAACCCATATGGATGGGTAAAACAACATTCTTCATTTCATATTGTTGTAAGAAAAAGAGTACATCCATCTAAATAGCCAAAAAAAAAGGAATAAAAAAGAAATAATAATAATATAATGAGGGTTGTAGAAGTAACATTAGCTACTCCTATATACACATATATATATACATATATACATATGCATACATATGTATATATATATATGTACATATATACCTATATATATACATATATATACATATGTTGAAAAGAGAAATAAAGGAAAGAAAATATGGAATGGATAAA
>CM042173.1:3883512-3904476 GCA_023376005.1 Doryteuthis pealeii
TAACTAAGAGAATTGTGACTTGAGTAGGAATATAGTTTCGGTTACAGACAGAAAAACACACAATCTCCATTATAATAAGATTATAGATAAACATTTTTGAAATGCATTGCTAATGAGGAAGGAAGGGATTACCAATGGTCAGGAATTAATACTATCATTACTGAAACACAGTTTTATATATACTAGCAATAAAATCTGTGTACGGAACATTTTATGCATTTTTCCTATTATTATTATCATCATCATTTCAACTCCATCTGATTATTTTAATAATAATAATAACGTAAATCCGTATTCATTTTGATAAACAGATCGAAACACATGTGTCAGTGATATCGATTAAAAGTGATATCGATAAAATTCATTTTTATCCATCTACATTTCTTTTCTTTACTCATTTTTTCCTCATATTGTCGGATTCATTTCCCATTCTCACATACTAGCAAATATATGCACCCTCCGCGTGCAAGTATTTAAGTTTTAAAATAATAAAATATCATATTAAATTAGAAAGGCTAATGAAACTGAATAAGAATGCAGATAAAAAGATTTGGAACGAGAGGGAGTATGATTGAAAAATAGAACAACTTTGAAACTAACTCTTCCATCATTTTCCATTACTCCCATCTTTCATTGGTAAATTTTCCTAATTTAACTATTTAGTTAAAATAGGAAGTAAAGAATAATATTACAGTTATTTCTTCTTGTTAATAGATTTCTTTTAAGATTCATCCCCAAGATTTTTGCTCATATTCAATAAGATAAAACCTAACAATTAGAAATCAATAATACTAAGCATATATTTATTAAAATCAAATTTTTGATATCAATATGCAAATTACCCTTCCCATTCACACTTTAAACCGCTATTTTGTTGTAAATATAAGTACAATTGCATGTTATTCGTATGTAGATATGATCAACAATCTTAATGATGGAAAACAATTTTATTAATAATTGAGGTTTAAATAAAAATAAAATCATGGAGAATGTGATGTAAATAACAAAGGTAATTGTGACTTGAGTAGTGATATAGTTTCGGTTACAGACAGACAAACCTACAATCTCCATTATAATATGAAGATGTGTGTGTGTGTTTATATATATATATATACACACACATATATATATATATTGTTGAATAACAGACAAGCATTTGATGTTTAGTTTTTAGTTGTTTTTCTTGTTTTAGGCAGTTTAAAAACTGGCCAACTCTCTGTTATTCTGGGTACCTAAAATACTATTTACATTGTTATGAAAAGGTTCCATTTTCGATCATCAATGGTCATTGTCGAGGGGGTAGGTACTCCTGTGTTGTGGAGTCATGGATTGTTTCTGTGCTTAAGAAATTTTTAAGTGTGTGTATTCATTAACTGCCATACTTGGATGATATATCCTGGGTAAGGGATATATTAGTAAAAGTTGTAGGGAGGTGTACTCGCAGGTAAGTATAAAGCTGGTACATCGCAGTAATAGTAGTCCATCAGAGTAATCAGTGTTGTAGTAACAGGCAATTGTACCACTAGAGTGTTAAGTATTTATAGTGGACACTCACCAATCGGATTACTGTAAGGGGGTACCTAGGTATATGAATATGCATTACATCATTGACTACACTAAAAGAGACTTCACATTGTTTTTAGAAACCCCTACAATCACAGTTGCAACATCTTCTTTACCAATATGAAAAGCTGAATAAATACAAAATCCTTGTCTGTCATTTTCAATAAAATATATCTACAAGAAAATCTGTTGCCTAAATACACACACACAAACTCACACACATACACGCTATATATATATATATATATATATATATATATATCTTATAAAAGAGAAGGTCCACAAAATGGATTATGTTTATTTTTTTATTATTATTTTACATTTGCAACACATGTTTCAGATCTTCTGTTATCTTCTTCAGGCATTAATTAACCACATTCTGTCCTTTACCTGATAAACCATCTATCTATCTATCTATATATATATATATATATATATGTGTGTGTATGTATGTATATATATATATATGAGTTACCAGGTAAGTTAGGATGATTCTAGGTTGGACCTTTCTTCCAACTGCAGAATGTTAGATTTGTTCAGGTCATATTTGAGAGCTGATATTCAATATTATTAAACAGAGTAATATAATTGGTAATGAAAAAGGCTTAAAACTTGGCTATTTGGCGGTTATAGATCTATTTCCATCCACAGGTATACCTATGAGTTTCATCTGACTACTAACTTTATTGAAAATGGTATATATATATATATATATATATATATATATATATATATATATATATATATATGTCAATCCCTGTGCATGAGTAGGATGTGACACAAAGTCAATTTCTTAAGTGCAGTTTAACAGGTTTGAATTCAGAGTTTTCCTTCTCTTACACTGGTTACTAGCCAAGGTTAAAGAGCCGAGTCCGTCCTACTACTTACCATAGGTGGGGGAGAGTAGTTGGATGTATACCTTTCCCAAATGTATTAGCTCTATGTGAAATGCAAACTGCCTACATATATATATATATATATATATAAAAGTAATTGGTAATTTGCTTGAAGCATTGTTAAGTATGTTATTAAATAATAAAATTCGAAGGCAATACAATGCGTAAAAAATAAACATATAAACATCTTTATAAAAAATAAACATATAACATCTTTTTGTCTTTATTTTTTACGCATTGTATTGCCTTCGAATTTTATTATTATATATATATATATATATATATATATATATATAAGTAAAAAATATAACAAACGACTTAGAATTTTTGTTTTAGTCTATTTCAGGGAGCTTAGACAAAGTGTCTAACTCTCCCGACTCATCAGATGTGAATGATGAATTCTTTATTACTTTAAAGGCATTTGAAAACAGATTTTTATTTTTATTTGCTCTGTGACTCTAACAATAAGCGTACACATTGAGCTCTGCAAACTGCGACACCTTTTTTTAAAAAACACCTATGTCGTAAGGAAGATTTCTTCTCCGGATTTTTGGATTATATATATATATATATATATATATATATTATTATTTATATTTTTGCTTGAAGGCAATTATAAATGCATGTATCGTATAAAATTCGATAATTATAGAAAATAAACTTGACAAGTAAATCCCGCAAAGGATGGCTCGCCATGCAGAACACCGTACAGACTGTTTTGACTTTATTAAGTCTCTTCAGCGATGTATACTAACGACTCCCCTCCGACAGGAATCGAAACCGGGACTTCACAGGCATAGTCAGAGACCATATCCGTTCGGCCGCCGGTACATAGCGAACAATCCCTGCGAAATTAACCTTGTCAAGGAAACTATTACACGCCCCTGCCATAGCAGGCAAGTAGACGTTTATTTAGTAAACAAACCCGGCCGTTAAGCTCTTCGGCGAAGTGAATAAGATTTTTGGATGTTTGTTTTTAGAAGCAATGTTGAATAAATTATTATTTATATTTTTGCTTGAAGACAATTATAAATGCATGTATCGTATATATATATATATATATATATATATATATATATATATATGTATGATTTTAATATTGATAATATAGTAAGGTTATGTTTAGAAGAAAAATTGTCCACATTAGAATTCACAGACCCAGCTAGATAATGGAATAAATAATAAGAGTTGATACCAAAGTGTCAACATTGTAATAGATAGTTCCTATGTCATTTGCCCCTCAGATTGAGTTATGATTTATGGTAAGCGCTCTCACATTTCTTTGAGGATTTTCTATTTGAAAACTATTTGCTGTTATACATTTATTGAATGTTATTTGTTTTTCCTTGTACAGTTTCACGGCGTTTATTAAAATAAACTTGATGACATCATTACAGAAGCGTCATGTGTCCCTTTCTTCGAAACCAGTGGCAGTAAAAATACCCCCTTATGAGGATCTTACCTTTCTGCATGGGAAACAGTCAATGTATATTCTAAGCCTCACATAAACACACACACAAACACACACACACTGAATCTTATATTATAGACTGAAATATTATAGGGAAATGGACTCATCGCCCAGAGTTCAAATCCTGGATGTGGTAATTGCATTTCGCTTAGCACTAATACCCTTGGAAAAGGTATGAATCCTACTCTCCCTCCAGCTATGGATAAATAGTAGGGCAGACTGGGCTCTTTAACCTTGGTTAAGCAACCGGTCTAGGAGAAGGAAAACTCTGAATTCAAACTTGTTGAACTCCACTTAAGAAATTGACTTTGTGTCGCATCCTTCTCGTGCGGAGGGGTTGGTAAATGTATATATCTCTAAACTGCAACTTTTCCCCTTCAGTGGCGCTTAGAATATACATTGACTGTATCCCATGCAGAGAAGTAAGACCCTCATAGGGGGAGGGGGTAACCTGGGTATGACACTAAACTGCATCAGATGGAGAGGCTCCAGTTCTGAAGATCTGGGGAGTGTGGAGTACCCCTTCATTGTCATTAGTCCACTTTGATACAAAGTTGTAGTACCTATTAGGGTCTCATTTATGGGTCAAATAGTTTGAAAATTATTTGTAGTCAATACTCTTTTTCATATTTATTATTTTCCACGTAACGAAAAAACTGATGGGTTATTCATTAAAATTGAGTAGAAGGACACAGATTGCAATAATAATATGAATTTATTTGAATAGAATTAGTCCTCAGTTGAATAGATAGTGAACTTTGAAATATCTCATCATAAAAGTAAAAAATACAAAGAAAATTTGGTACACATATGGTGGTAACTTGGTTGGCAAAGAGTTAAACCGTTTACTGCAGCTCTCCCACCAATGAAAACTTACCTATCCTAGTTCATTATAATTGAGCAGAAAGACTCAGATTGCAATAATATTTAACTTTATTTGAATAGAATCAGCTCTGGGGTAATTAGATAGTGAACTTTAAAATATCCCATCATACAGGTAAAATATACTAAGAATATATTATATTTTTTGCTTGAAGGCAATTTCAATGCATGTATCGCATAAGATTTGATACTTTTTTTATAATAAAGTCGAAACAGTCTGTACGATGTTCTACACACCGAGCAATCCTTTGCTGGGATTACACTTGGCAAGTTCATTAGTCCACTTTGATACAAAGTTGTAGTACCTATTAGGGTCTCATTTATGGGTCAAACTTGTTGAACTCCGCTTAAGAAATTGACCTTGTGTCACATCCTGCTCGTGCGGAGGGTTGGTAAATATATATATTATAGACTGAGTAATACACTAATTCTATTTTTTTAAAAATTTAATATGACAGCATGGGAAACAGTCAGTGTATATTCTAAGCCTCACATAAACACACACACACACACACACACACACACACTGAATCTTATATTATAGACTGAAATATTATAGGGAAATGGACTCGTTGCCCAGAGTTCAAATCCTGGATGTGGTAATTGCATTTCCCTTAGCGCTAATACCCTTGGGAAAGGTATGAATTCTACTCTCCCTCCAGCTATGGATAAATAGTAGGGCTCTTTAACCTTGGTTAGACAACCGGTCTAAGAGAAGGAAAACTCTGAATTCAAACTTGTTGAACTCCGCTTATAGGGAAATGGACTCGTCGCCCAGAGTTCAAATCCTGGATGTGGTAATTGCATTTCACTTAGCGCTAATACCCTTGAGAAAGGTATGAATCCTACTCTCCCTCCAGCTATGGATAAACAGTAGGGCTCTTTAACCTTGGTTAGGCAACCGGTCTAGGAGAAGGAAAACTCTGAATTCAAACTTGTTGAACTCCGCTTATAGGAAAATGGACTCGTCACCCAGAGTTCAAATCCTGGATGTGGTAATTGCATTTCACTTAGCGCTAATACCCTTGAGAAAGGTATGAATCCTACTCTCCCTCCAGCTATGGATAAACAGTAGGGCTCTTTAACCTTGGTTAGACAACCGGTCTAGGAGAAGGAAAACTCTGAATTAAAACTTGTTGAACTCCGATTAAGAAATTGACCTTGTGTCGCATCTTGTTCCTTCTCGTGCGGAGGGGTTGGTAAATATATATATTATAGACTGAGTAATACACTAATTCTATTCTATTTTTTTAATTTAATATGACTCAGAATGCCAATTGTAGGAAGACAAGAAACTGGCTCCATTAAAGTCCCTAAGGATTTTCCCAGACAGAAAAGCTATTAAACAGAGCAGAGATAGAAGAAAGTTGAACATCCCAAAGTTTCAAACCTTCAAGATAAAAGTTAAGAAGAAAGATTCCAGATCTTCTGCCAAAAGATGAAATGGTGGATGCCAAAAGGTAGAGTTTATCAAACTAATTGCTGGGGGGATGGGGGTTGAGACTTACACAAAGGACTACGATTAAATTACCTGGCTTTTATTTTTTTTGGGGGGGGGTTTGTTTTTTCATTTATTTGTTTTCTCTTTTTGTTTGTTTGTTTTTTTTGTTTTTTTTTACTGAACTAATGATTTTTTTAAAAAGTTCTTACAAAGAAAAAGAAGAACCATTAAATGGAAAGAAGGAACGAAAGGGTATGGTACAATGAGAGAGAGAGAGAGAGAGAGAGAGAGGGAGAGAGAGATAAATTGATAGATAGATGGATAGATAGAGAGAGAGAGAGAGAGAGAGAGAGAGAGAGAGAGAGAGAGAGAGACCAAGATAAAAGTAGAGACCAATAGGAAGAGATAGAGAATTAATATAACAGAGAAAGAGAGAGGAGAGAGTAAGAGAGAGAGAGAGAGAGAGAGAGAGAGAAGAGAAGGAGAGAGAAGGAGACATAAATAAGTGAGTAAGTATAAACCCTACATTTTTTTTGTTTTATTTGTTTGTTTTTTTGTTTTTTTTACTGAACTAATGATTTTTTTTTAAAGTTCTTACAAAGAAAAAGAAGAACCATTAAATGGAAAGGAAGAAAAAAAAGGGTATGGTACAATGAGAGAGAGAGAGAGAGTGAGGGGGGAGAGGGAGCGAGAGAGATAAATTGATAGATAGATGAATAGATAGATAGAGAGAGAGAGAGAGAGAGAGAGAGAGACCAAGATAAAAGTAGAGACCAATAGGAAGAGATAGAGAATTAATATAACAGAGAAAGAGAGAGAGAGAGAGTAAGAGAGAGAGAGAGAGAGAGAGAGAGAGAGAGAGAGAGAGAGAGAGAGAGAGAGAGAGAGAGAAGGAGACATAAATAAGTGAATAAGTATAACCCTACATTTTTTTTGTTTTATTTGTTTTTTTTTTTTGTTGTTTTTGACTGGACTTTAATTTGTTTAAATTTCTTACAAAGAAAAAGAAGAACAATGAAAGGGAAAGGAAGGAACGAAAGAGTATGGTACAATAAGAGAGAGAGAGAGAGAGAGAGAGAAAGAAAGAAAGAAAGAGACCAAGATAAAAGTAGAGACCAATAGGAAGAGATAGAGAATTAATATAACAGAGAGAGAGAGAGAGAGAGAGAGAGTAAGAGAGAGAGTGAAAGAGAGAGAGAGAGAGAGAGAGAGAGAGAGAGAGAAGGAGACATAATAAGTGAATAAGTATAACCCTACATTTTTTTTGTTTTATTTGATTTTTGTTTTGTTTTTGACTGGACTTTAATTTGTTTAAATTTCTTACAAAGAAAAAGAAGAACAATGAAAGGGAAAGGAAGGAACGAAAGAGTATGGTACAATAAGAGAGAGAGAGAGAGAGAGAAGAAAGAAAGAAAGAAGAGACCAAGATAAAAGTAGAGACCAATAGGAAGAGATAGAGAATTAATATAACAGAGAGAGAGAGAGAGAGAGAGGGTGAGAAAAAGAGAGGCAGTATCACCCATAAATAAGTACACCCTTACAATTTTGGAGGGTTTTAATAGTTTTCTCTTGTTTTTGTTGTTTTATTTGTTTTAGGGCCGAGGAATTGGATGGCAAAAGTAACCCGGTGGTCAATTTATTAGCAACAATTGACAGAAAGGTAAGTCGGCTTGTCAAACATCGAATCGGCGTTCGATGTTTGAGGTTGGTCACTCAACGTTCGGTCAGTCTTTCATCGATCTGAGTGGATAGGTTGGATCGGCTGCGAGTCCCGGTCATAGTCCTGGTCATAGTCCCGTTGAGGACTGTTCGGGTACAAGCGTAAACATAACAGCGACGGACCGTTCGCTTAGGTCTGACTGACCACGGTTATGCGGGGTTTCAGAACAGCTGGCACATGTGCAAATGCCTGAGTAGCTAACTGTTTGCTCGGCGGAAGATCGAGTCAGATCTACCAAGCTAGTACTCAGCGAACTGTCGGCGAGGGACACCTATCTAGATGCAAGACCCAGATCTTCTAGGAATTTCGCCCTAGGATCGCATTAGTGGTTAGGAAAGACTGAAGTGGAAAAGGCCAACTGGTTAGCTCTGAAAAGAGCTGGGTTTTTAGCCTTGAAAAAGGCTGGGTTTGTTAGCCTTGAAAAAGGCTATTTGCTGGAACTGGAACAGGGTTGGGGTCATCACAGCGAAAGAGGAGGCAAGGCAATCTAGTGGCAGAGAGGCAGGCAGTGTAGCGGTAGAGAGGCAGGCGGTGTAGCGATCAGGAACAATTATCAGGAACGGCCATGTGTCTACTGGAACAGGATCGGGAATCGTCAACGTTGCTGGCTATCTCGGGAGTGTCGTTGTCATCACAAAACGACTTTCTCATATCTATGAAATGTACTGGAAGCATCAATGACGTCAGGCAAAAAGTTTGTTAGTGATGATGAAATGATGGAGAAGGAAAGGTGGCCTACGTGCTACAATACGCATACATTCATGCAAAGGGGTGGAGCTTAAACAGCAAAACTGGATCTATCTGGTCAGATGGTGGAAGGGGTTTGCGTACATGCTTTAATGCACACGGGCACTCTGAAAAAGGGGTCAAGGCATCAGTTTTTTCGTTATGCGGAAAATAATAAATGTGTAAAAGAGTATTGACTATTAATAATTTTCAAACTATTTGACCCTAATAGGTACTACAACTTTGTATCAAAGTGGACTAATGACAATGAAGGTGTACTCCACACTCCCCAGATCTTCAGAACTGGAGCCTCTCCATCTGAGTTTAGTGTTATACCCAGGATACCCCCCCCCTATGAGGGTCTTACTTCTCTGCATGGGATACAGTAAATGTATATTCTAAGCCCCACCGAAGGGGAAAAGTTGCAGTTTAGAGATATATACATTTACCAGCCCCTCCGCACGAGCAGGATGCGACACAAGGTCAATTTCTTAAGTGGAGTTTAACAGGTTTGAATTCAGAGTTTTCCTTCTCCTAGACCAGTTGCCTAACCAAGGTTAAAGAGCCCAGTCTGCCCTACTATTTATCCATAGCTGGAGGGAGAGTAGGATTCATACCTTTCCCAAGGGTATTAGCGTTAGGTGAAATGAAATTACCATGTCCAGGATTTGGGTGATGAGTCCATTTCCTATGACTTTAACCATTACACCACGCACTTCCAGTTTAGAGATATACACAGGATGTAACTTTTGGTGAGGAAGAATCTTACTCCTCTGCAGAATATACAGTTGATGTATTCTTGGTCTTGCCAACAGGGCACTACATTATATTTTACACACATCTACCCGTGATGCTTAAGGACAGAATCCTGGTGGCTGAGCAGTCCATGACTTGCAACACTCGACTTTGGCTTGTATTTGGGCAGGATGGGCAGTCGAAGAGGCCCCCTCAGAACAATCGCCTGATCACATCAAGCCCTAGCGCTTATATGATTGTCCCAAGCATATTGCTCATATTGCAAACTCCCAACCCTTTTATCATTTATGTGCTAGAAGGCAATGGCTGAGGGTCTTAATACTCTGGGTATGATGTTGAATTGCATCGAGTTGTGAGGTTCCAATTCTAGAGCTCTGGGAAGTGTGGAGTACTCTATAATTGCCATTTAGTAAAGTAAGGAGCTGATGGTAGGTGTGACGCACCACCTCAGACGCTTAAATAATCTCCTTGGTCTAGCGCAAGTGAAAAGGGGATAGACTCCCTCGCTGATTGGCTGATAACGACTTTATGCCGCCCCAATGACTTTACTTACTTATTGTAATTTTTGGAGAAAAAATTGGTGGTACCTATGTTAAAAAAATTGAGTTTAAAAAGAATTTTTGAATATACATCAAGTATGAATAGAACAAATTGTCTTCAGCATGAAATAACCCAACAAGGGTTGGTATGCCATAAACCTAAAAAAAAAATTTGGGTTGGGGGTCCAGTGAGCTTCGGCCGCTGGACCGATTGTGTTGTAATAATAGCGTCGATCCCAGGGGGCCATCCCCACAGGTAACACCTGCCCCCTCGATTTAAAGGGGCAGGGCTGGGTTTATTGCCCAGTGCCTGATGCGCCCTCCCTTGAGGGGGAATGCCGAGGGGAAAGACGCAATTTTTCACCCGCCATCCCATTAACTTCGGGTTTGTGGTGGTTCCCACATTAATAGGGCTTTTGTGCCTGACCTGGTACGAGTGGGGTACTAGGGAAATAAAAACCTTAAAAAAAATGGGTTCCCAGCAAGAATGAATAAAACAAAAACAACTTCGGCATAAAATAACCCAATGGTTGACATGCCGTAAAAATTCAACGAAGCAACTATACAACCCAACCAACCATATTGCAACCAACCAACCAACCAACCAACCAACCAACCAGCATATTGCAGACTTGTTCTAGAAGATAGAACCAAAGACGCTCAGAATACTAAAGACGGCCAAGAAATAGAATTTAAGAAAGAGATATATAACATTATAATTATTTAGTGCCAGTGAAGAAGGCACTATGCAACATATCTGATGAATGTTAAGTTTGAAACCTTTGGAAAAATTTTTAAAAATTGCATATTTAAAATTTTCAATTGCACGTCCAGCACTCAACTTTTTGCTTTGTATTTGTGATTATTAAAAAGAGCTAAAAAATCTTGTGTAGAAAAATTTATCCAAAATTCAGTTATTTCTTATAAGTCTAACATGATCAAAGGGGAACCATTCTTGACTGATAAATTATTTATTTATTTTCTCATTAAACTAACCCTAAACCCTAACCCTAACTCTAACCCCGTCTTCTTTTTTCCTAGTAGATCAATAAATAATTTATCGGTCAAGAGTGGTTCCCTTCTGTTTATGTTAGACTTATAGGAAATAACCAATAACTGTCATTGTAAAGTGTCATTAAAATTATATAAATATATATGTATATATATATAAATATATATATACACAAATAATCTTTGTCTTTTATTCCTTTTGTCTTTTAGTATTATCTGCGTTATTCGGACTATTGAAGGAAGAAATATATATTTATCAACCCCTCCGCATAAGCAGGATGTGACATAAGGTCAATTATTTAAAAAAACGTCAAAATTCAATTGAATTCAGAGTTTTTCCTTCTCATTGACTGGTTACCTAGCCTAGATTAAAGAGCCCAGTCTGCCCTGCCATTTACCCATAGCTGGAGGGATTCATACCTTTCCCAAGGGTATTAGTGCCATGTGAAATGCAAACAGCTTTGTTCAGGATTTGAACTTGGGTCAATGAGTCCATTTCCTATGACTATAACCATTGCACCTTGCACTCCATAAGACAGAAGGAATAAAGAATGACAAAAAATTACAGTAGTTGCATCAATGAAATAAATAAATGATTAGCCAAAAATTAAGTCTGGTTTAGAAATGTGACACCCCTGAGAATTTTATATTGGGGGGTTCAGGATAATATAATGCAATCAACACCAATCTAATTTGATGGTAATGCACTGAAAAATGGAAGGAGAATTTTATTTTGGAATTCAATTTATAAGTACTTGACAGGTGATATATTTATGGCCGTTAAGGTTACCTAGGAATCATCATCATCATCATCATCATCATCATCATCATCATCATTGTGTCTGTGAGTCCTGACCCCTGATGACATGACTGCTTTGGGCTTAGATCAAACTATGGTGTCTGTATTTGTACCTCAAAAGTAATGGTACATATAGTTCTGTGGATTCTGGCACCAGAGAAATACCCAAACACATTGCACCAGAGATGATAGTTTGACACCTTCATCACATTGGTTGTAGGGACCAAGAAACTTTTATGACCCCCCACCCCCAAAAAAAATAAACCAAGACCAAACGAATAAATTAAATAAACCAAAACAAACCAAAAAATAAATTAACTAAAACCAAACCAAAAGAAAGTACATAAATTAAAATCAAACCAAAAAATAAAATAAACCAAAACCAAACTAAACCTAAAATTAGATAAACCAAACAAAACCAAAAAGTAAAAAAAACCAAAACCAGTTGAAGTATAAATAAAAACCAAACCAAACCAAACCAAACCAAACCAAAAATTAACTGAACCAAATCCAAACCATAATGAAACCAAATAATGAAATAAACCAAAACCAAACAAAATTGAATAAACGAAACCAAAAATAAAATATACTAATAAAAAAAAAACCAAAAAAAAAATTAGATAAGCCAACACCAAAAAAAAAAAAAAAATGAAATAAATGAGTAAAAAAAAAAACAAAGAAAATTAAATAAACCAAAACCAAATTATAAATTGAAAATAGATTGACATGAACAGACAAAGAATTCAACTGGCTAACATTTTAAAGTAAAAATACAGAGTAATACAAAATTCACAATAATCTTATACACATAAATAAAGTAAAGTCACGGGGTGGCCTAAAGTTGGTATCAGCCAGACAGTGAGGAAGTCTATCTCCTTTCACTAGTGCTAGAACAGGGAGATTGTTAACTTAAATGCTAACAGTGTTATAATTTGCATTAAATAATATTCCACACTTATAAGAAGTAAAGTTGGCAGAGTGGCCTATTGTCGGTATCAGCCAGACAGTGAGGGAGTCTATCTCCTTTTCACTAGTGCTAGAACAGGGAGATTGTTAACTTAAATGCTAACAGTGTTATAATTTGCATTAAATAATATTCCACACTTATAAGGAAGTAAAGTTGGCAGTGGCCTATTGTCGGTATCAGCCAGACAGTGAGGGAGTCTATCCCCTTTTCACTAGTGCTAGAACAGGGAGATTGTTAACTTAAATGCTAACAGTGTTATAATTTGCATTAAATAATATTCCACACTTATAAGGAAGTAAAGTTGGCGGAGTGGCCTATTGTCAGTATCAGCCAGACAGTGAGGGAGTCTATCTCCTTTTCACTAGTGCTAGAACAGGGAGATTGTTAACTTAAATGCTAACAGTGTTATAATTTGCATTAAATAATATTCCACACTTATAAGGAAGTAAAGTTTGCAGAGTGGCCTATTGTCGGTATCAGCCAGACAGTGAGGGAGTCTATCCCCTTTTCACTAGTGCTAGAACAGGGAGATTGTTAACTAAAATGCTAACAGTGTTATAATTTGCATTAAATAATATTCCACACTTATAAGGAAGTAAAGTTGGCAGAGTGGCCTATTGTCGGTATCAGCCAGACAGTGAGGGAGTCTATCCCATTTTCACTAGTGCTAGAACAGGGAGATTGTTAACTTAAATGCTAACAGTGTTATAATTTGCATTAAATAATATTCCACACTTATAAGGAAGTAAAGTTGGCGGAGTCGCCTATTGTCAGTATCAGCCAGACAGTGAGGGAGTCTATCTCCTTTCACTAGCACTAGATTAAGAAGATTATTTTTGTATCTGAGTGGAACGTCTCACCTACCATTAACTCCTCACTTTACTGACAGATCTCTGTGCTACTCATACGCTGAGTTTGGTGAGGGCTGGTATTGAACCAGGAACCCTGTGGTTCCTAGGCAGATGCTCTACCAACTGAGCTAAACTGTTCATTTACACACATTACTGCTGCAAAAAAGACAAAAAAAAAACTACTGGCAAGTCAAGACAATATTCTAGCACCCCACTTTGGCCTTACTTAGGCTAGACGAGGTTGGAGAGGCCTCAATCAATCGCTGGTCACGTCAAGCCTTTATAGTACACTCCAACCCTTTTATCATATATTGTGCTAGAAGGCGGTGGCTGAGGGTCTTCATGTCCTGTGTAATGATGTTAAACTCAATATAATGGTGAGGTTCAGTTCTGGAGGTCTGGGGAATGTGGAGCACCCCTTCATCCCATTACTCCCAGTCACTGCCTAGAGTGGTAGATGTTAGGGTCCCATCACACCCACTTTGGCCCTTACTTAGGCTAGACGAGCGGTTGGAGAGGCCCCCTCTGATCAATCGGCTGGTCACGTCAAGCCTAGCACCAATGGGATTGTTCCACTCGATTGCCTTTATAGCAAACCCAACCCTTTATCATATATGTGCTAGAAGGCGGTGGCTAGGGTCTTCATGTCTGTGTATGATGGTTAAACCAATATAATTGGTGAGGTTCCAGTTCTGGAGGTCTTGGAAATGGGAGCACCCCGACCTACTCCCAGGTCAACTGACTAGAGTGTAGTATTGCTAGGGTCCCATCTACACCCACTTTGGCCCTTACTTGGTTAACGGAGAGGCCCCCTCTATCAATCGGCTGGTCACGTCAAGCCAAGCACCAATGGGATTTTCCCACTCATTGCCTTTATAGCAAACCCAACCTTTATCAATATGTGCTAGAAGCAGTGCTGAAGGTCTATGTCTGAGTATGATGTTAAACTCAATATAACGTGAGTCCAGTTCTGGCCTACTCAGGTACTGCCTGTTGTGGAGCACCCCTTAGGCTGGTATTGAACCTCCCAGGTCCATTGTTCCTGGAGTAGTGTACTGTTATGCTAGTAAACTGAGCTCTATAGGCGGTAACACATAGACTGAAATGTTTGTAAAAAAGAGAGTAACCAAAAAAAAAAAGCAACACAAGGGCAAGTCAAGACAATATTCGTTTCATGCAGTCAAACTACTTTTTAAATTTTGTTGGCAACTTTAATGTGGTTCCCTAATATCTACCGACTGTAGATGACTGCTGGACCCTTCAAGACAATATTCTTCATCATGCCATTTTCTTTTGTAAAATGCCAAAACAAAAACAGCTGTGAACCAACCTTGTGGTCCCTACTGACTGGATGCTGGCAAAAAGACAAAAAAAAAACTAGTGACTGAACCTTATAAATTGGTAGTTAATGCAATGAACAAAGGAATCCTTTTCCAACTTGAACCCATAACTTGTGGTTCCTAGGTGGATGTTCTACCGACTGAGCTAAACCTACTGCTGCAAAAAAGACAACAAAAAAAAACCCTCACAGGACAAGTCAAGACAATATTCTTCATCATACAGTCTGAAAGAACTATTTCTTTTTAAATTGGTAGTTAGCGCAATGAACAAAGGAATGGTAAATGTGGTAATTTCTGACATTGGTTCCTTTTGAATGATTTACAATGCCTGTCCGAAATTTATTCCAGTCTCAGACACGCTGATAATTTTAATTGAGATGGGCTCTGCACTGTTTCCTGATTGTGATGATGCTATTCTTACTGGCACAATGTGGGAGGATATCCTGTTTCTTTGGGTTGTGTTGTGTCACACTCACCCTTGAGAATGTGTGATTGTCATTTTGTGCATTACATCAGGCTACCAATCTTGGCCCTCTTTCACTTCATTAGTTTAGTTTTTGCTACTAGTGTGTCATCAAAACTTTCAAAGACAAGAAAATCTGATATTTTGAGCTGTATACTTACACAAATATAGCATATTATATAAATTAACATTAATCATGAATCATGTATAGTAATATATATCTCCATTATAATAGATTATCTATATATATATATATATAGTATAGTGTGTGATATGGTCACTGTTTCAGCTTTTGCTGGAATGGCATACCAAAGGTAGTATTATTGGTAGAGTGCTCAATATAAAAAAGAAGCAGTTATATAATATAATAAGATAATATATAAAGGTTTTACATATCTATTAGGTGACAAAGGAACATTCATGACCATATTGTTTCATGTGATGCAATATCAGGTGAGATGTTTCAAATGCATCGCATGAAACCAATATGGTTGTGAATGTTCCTTTGTCACCTAATAATAGATATGTAAAACCTTTATATATATTTATCTTTTATATATATAATTATATATATAATATATATATATATATATATATATATACAGTTCCAGAGATCTCCTGTGGAAGAGATTTTTATCTCAGAATATTAAGATTAAATCACAGGTTAACACACAACATCATTGTTACCTTATTTTTCTTTACGCTTGCATGTGTGATAGCCTTCAAAACCAACCACCAAACCAATTAAACAATGCTTCAAGCAAATTATAAAACACTCTTATTATATATATATATATATATATATATATATATATATATTAATATTGATACTTTCTTATACATTTTATACATATTTACATCAAACTCCTGAGGAAGGTGTACCTTGAACACCAAAACTGTGGTAGAGAGAAAAACTTTTTTCTACAACAATAAATGCTCTATATTTACAAAATATATTGAGCCCTTTTGGATTAACTACTTATGCTACTACAATGAAAACATGGTAGTAACTTTGTGATGAATATATATATATATATTGAGAGAAGATAAATGGAAAAATATAACCGCGCAGATGATAAGCCGGCATCTTGAGAGAGACGATCCTCAATGTCGGTTCCTGCTGAATGACTATCGGTCAGCAATTGCTTAAGTAACTTAATTTCTTTCCTTTCACACACCTTTCTATTGGCAGGTTTCTAGGGGTGGGGTGCCAAACATAACTATAACAGCTGATGGTAAGTTTCCATTTAACCCCCGCCCCCGAACTTTGAATCTTCAAACAAACTTCAATTTAAAATTTAGCTACACTTACTTACATAATTCCTACTACTATTCCATATTTATTTAATAGTTCTATTTTAATTAATAAATATATTCATTACATTAAAAACTTAAATATTTACACTCGGAAGGTGCATATTCTTACTAGTTCCAATAAAGAATTTGGTTATTTCCAATAACTTAACATAAACAAAAGGGAACCACTCTTGGCTGATAAATTATATTTCATTACATTAAAACTTAAATATTTACACTCGGAAGTGCATATTCTTACTAGTTCCAATAAAGATTGGTTATTTCCTATAACTTTAACATAAACAAAGGGGAACCACTCTTGGCTGATAATTATTATACCTTTTTCCATTAAACTAACCTAACCCTAACCCTAAACCCTAACCCTAACCCCGTCTTCTTTTTTCTAGTAGATCAATATATAAATAAATAATTTATCAGTCAAGATGGTTCCCTTTGTTATGTTGGACTTATAGGAATAACCAAGAATTTTTTAAAATTCTGTATTGATATATATTGTATACAATTCATTTGGTGTCAAATGTCCTTTTCAATGATTCATTTTTCTTTACTTTCATGAGAAAGTTTTTTGTTATTATTTTATTTGAAAATTAATTATCTGTAAATTAATAAATCATAAACTCTTGATTTCAGGACTTAAAAATCAGCAATAAATTTCTTGAAGCACTTGAAAAAATAGCAACAGGTTCTGGTAAAGTATAACTTTAAACTGTTAGACCATCTCAAATTCTCTGGCAAACTATGAGGGTCATTCAATGAATAAAGGGAAAATTTTTAGAGATACATATTTACCAACCCCTCCGCATGATTAGGATGTGACACAAGTTCAATTTTAAGTTTAACAGGTTGGAATTTAGAGTTTTCCTTCTCAATAGACATCAACTTTTACCATCTGATCTATTCATCCAGTTGGAAGGACATCCTTCCTATGTCATATTTGCATCAAACTTTGTGGATCTGCAGCAGGATTGATGAGTCACTTAAGGGCTCATGAGAGGAAAGATTCTGATGATGAGGTTGTAGAATTATGAGAGATGGCATTGATCATGCTATTGCTATATAGGAGACTGCTATATAAGAGACTGGGCTCTTTAACCTTGGCTGGGTAACCAGTCTAGGAGAAAGAAAACTCTGAATTCAAACCTGTTAAAATCCGCTTAAGAAATTGACCTTAATTCTGAATTTCTTTAATAAAATAAACTAATCGTTATAAAATTAAGTCGTTGGAAAATAATTTCATTAAAATTGGACAATTCACTGATTTTGGTAATTGTTTTAAAATTAAGAAATTTTTGGCATAGCTATATATATGTATATCATTTAATATTCTCAATGAATATACAATATATATATATATATATATATTATATATATATTAAAGAAATACAAAAGATTGCATTATAGACTATTTCGGGGAGCTTAGACAAAATGTCTAATTCTCCCGAATCATCAGATGCGAATGATGAATTCTTTATTACTTTTAAGGCATTTGAAAAAGAGTTTTTTTTTTTCGCATCTGATGAGTCGGGAGAATTAGACATTTTGTCTAAGCTCCCGAAATAGTCTATAATGCAAGATCTCTAAGTCTTTTGTTATTTCTTTATTTATAAATTTGCTCTGTGACTCTAACAATAAGAGCACACATTGAGCTCTCAAACTGCGACAAGTTGTTTTAAAAAAAAACCCTATGTCGTAAGGAAGATTTCTTCTCTGGACTTTTGGATTATATATATATTATATGTGTATATATATATATGTGTGTGTGTGTGTGTGGTGTGTGGGTGTGTGTGTGTGTGCAAACATATCCACTTTGTAAATATATATGTGTGGTGTGTGTGTGTTGCAAACATATCCACTTATGTTATCATATATATGTGTGGTGTGTGTGTGTGTGTGTGTGTGTGGCATAATAATAATAATCTAATTTGGTGAAAATTTCATTAAAATTGGACAATTGATTTTTGTAATTGTTAAAATTAAGAATTTTTTTTTTTTTTAATTTATCTCCTTGGCAATTTTGTGATAGCTAATATATGTATCATTTGAATATTACAAAATATATTATATATATATATATATATATATATATGAGAAGAATACACAAGCGATGTGTTTATGATATGGCTTTTTTTTAGCCGACAATTTTTGGAGAATATGTGCTTAATTGAATCGTACCTAATTTTAAGTTAATTAATTAATAATTAATTAATTAGGCGGCATACCTATTTAATGTAAAGGCTAAACAAATCAAATTTGATTAGCCCTGATTAATATCTAAAATTAAGACTATTCTCCCAAATATATATATATATATATGTATATATATATATATATATATGTGTTGTGTGTTTTGTGTGTGTGTGTGTGTAACATATCCACTTATGCAATATATATATATGTTGTGTGTATGTGTGTGCAAACATATCTACGTTATGTTATATATATATATATATATTATATGTATATGTGTGTGTGTGTGTGTGTGTGTGTGTGTGCATATGTATGTATAAACCTTTTATACTGATCTGTAGGAAGGCAATATGTGTGTAAACAAATCCTTCAAACAGTTATTCAGCCAATTTAAAGTCTTGTCAAAGCCTCTCTTCCCTTTGCATTTATGATCTGAGCACCCACCCAAGATTAGTGCCTTAGTCCCTCCACCACCCCTAACCACTACCCAGTCTCACCCCCACCCCCACCCCCACCATCTCATCCAACATCTCTTGGGGGGCCCTTCTGTAACTGAGACTATTGTCTATCACAAAAGGGTTGTGCACTTTAAAGAAAGTCAAAACTATTCTGAAACTGTCAAATCAGCATTAAAAGTGCAGTGTAAACATTTATGTTGCTTTATTTGTTATGTTTTTTTTATTTTGTTTGTGCTTTCTTTAGCATGGGGTTTTGTGGTTATGATATCTCTCACTTAAAGACTATGAACACATAATAAATCTTTCATAATGGAGATTGTGTGTTTTTCTGTCTGTTAAACGAAACATATATTTCGCTACTCAAGTCCAATTTTCTTAGTTATTGACATCACATGCTCCATCGATTTATCTTTATCTAAACCTCATATTCAATAAAATTGTCTTACATATTAATACTGTTAAACTACTGTCTACCATCTGCATCAACGATCAATTATATTCTATATATACCAAAAACATAGCGCTTGACGTGTGGAACGGGGAAGGCTAATTTGCATATAATATTAAAAAATTCGAATTTAATAACTATCGCTGCTAGTAGTATTAGTTGATTTCTAACTGTTGGTTTTTTTAAATGAATATAGCCAAAACTCTTTCAATGAATCTTAATTGAAATCCCATTACACAAGATTAAATAACTGTTCATTTTATCTTTCTTCTCTTATAACTAATACTTAAATGTGGTAGAAAAAATAACAATGAAAAGAGAGAGTGATGGAAGAGTACAGTTCGTTGCTTCTATTTTCTTATCTATACTCCTCTGTTTCAAATCTTTTATACTCCCTCTGTTTCAATCTTTACTGTTATATTCTATTTGTTCATTAGCCTTTCTAATTAATACAATATTTATACGTTAGAACTAAATACTGCACCCGGAGGGTCGCATATTATTTGCTAAGAATATATATAATAAATAACATAATATAATAAACAAAACTGACATGACTGGGTTGGGAGTGATCGACGGGGAATTATGCAAAAACTTAATTTTGACCATCACAAAATGGTTATATGCTGTAAACCAGATTTCTGTTCTTGAGAACGAAACACTAAATCTCTGGGCTTGAATGAAAAACGGATCAGCCTTATCCCAGCAAGAAGACCAGACTAGGGTGAAAACAAAAAGAAAGAACTTGTCGCTGGTGGATTTTGCATTTCCAGCAATCACAAGGTGAGCTGAAAGGAAAATTAAAAAATGGACCAGTATCTGGATCTTGCCAGAGAACTGAAAAGGCTTATGGCACATGAAAGTGAAATGATACCAGATTGTGTTGGTGCACTTGGAACAGTCGCCAAAGATTTTGAAAAGGGTTTGGAAAAGTTTGGAATCCAAAAGAGGATTGGGAAACCATTTCGAGACACTGCACTGCTGCAATCTGCTAATACTCAGAAAGAGTCCTGGAGACCGAGGAGACTTGCTTTCACTTCAGACTCCAGTGAAAGACCATCAGCTAATTTAATTAATAATAATAAGAATATTATGATGAATTTTTTGCAAAGAAGATTTTTAACTATTT
>CM042173.1:3904576-3954576 GCA_023376005.1 Doryteuthis pealeii
AAGAGGAGATTCACCATATTTATAGATAACGTAAGGCGAACTATTTACTCTGGGTAGGATGTAGAGGATATATAGTAGGCAGAGTGGAAATACTTGGAGAATCTTTTAGTGAGTTAGCGAGGCATTACTTATTTGGTTGAATAGTGCTCTGGTGGCTCGGTGTTTTACAAATGTTTAATCAACCCAGAATAGAAATCTTGAGAGAATCCACTAGTTGAAAGTATTTCTCCAGTATGTGTGTTCGGCAAACACATTATATTTAGAAGTTCGGAACCTGCGGTTGGAAGTACGGCTGGGAGTCCCGGTCCGTAGCCTGGTCAGTGAAGTGTCGTGAGCTGTTCGGACAAAGCATTGAGAGAGCAGATGAAAACGGAGGCATGACATCTCGTCAGCAACGTGTTTTTGGCTTGGGTCTGGACTGACACGGTTTATGGCGTTTCAGAACAGCTGTCACATGTGCAAGTAAGCTAATGTTTGCCTCGGCGGAAGATCGAGTCGGATCTACCAAGCTAGTACTCAGCGAAACTGTCGCGAGGGACACCTATCTAGATGCAAGACCCAGATCTTCTAGGAATTTCACCCTAGGATCGCATTAGTGGTTAGGAAAGACTGAAGTGGAAAAGGCCAACTGGTTAGCTCTGAAAAGAGCTGGGTTTTTAGCCTTGAAAAAGGCTGGGTTTGTTAGCCTTGAAAAAGGCTGTTTGCTGGAACTGGAACAGGGTTCGGGTCATCACAGCGAAAGAGGAGGCAAGGCAATCTAGTGGCAGAGAGGCAAGCAGTGTAGCGGTAGAGAGGCAGGCGGTGTAGCGATCAGGAACAACTATCAGGAAAGGCCATGCGTCTACTGGAACAGGATCGGGAATCGTCAACGTTGCTGGCTATCTCAGGAGTGTCATTGTCATCGCAGAACGACTTTCTCATATCTATGAAATGTACTGGAAGCATCAATGACGTCAGGCAAAAAGTTTGTTAGTGATGATGAAATGATGGAGAAGGAAAGGTGGCCTACGTGCTACAATACGCATACATTCATGCAAAGGGGTGGAGCTTAAACAGCAAAACTGGATCTATCTGGTCAGATGGTGGAAGGGGTTTGCATACATGCTTTAATGCACACGGGCACTCTGAAAAAGGGGCCAAGGCCTTTGGCCCTGACAACCCATCAGTTTTTTCGTTATGCGGAAAATAATAAATGTGTAAAAGAGTATTGATTATAAATAATTTTCAAACTATTTGACCCATAAATGAGACCCTAATAGGTACTACAACTTTGTATCAAAGTGGACTAATGACAATGAAGGGGTACTCCATACTCCCCAGATCTTCAGAACTGGAGTCTCTCCATCTGAGTTTAGTGTCATACCCAGGATACCCCCCCCCCCCATGTTCAACTTTCTTCTATCTCTGCTCTGTTTAATAGCTTTTCTGTCTGGGAAAATCCTTAGGGACTTTAATGGAGCCAGTTTCTTGTCTTCCTACAATTGGCATTCTGAGTCATATTAAATTAAAAAAATAGAATAGAATTAGTGTATTACTCAGTCTATAATATATATATTTACCAACCCCTCCGCACGAGAAGGAACAAGATGCGACACAAGGTCAATTTCTTAAGCGGAGTTCAACAAGTTTTAATTCAGAGTTTTCCTTCTCCTAGACCGGTTGCCTAACCAAGGTTAAAGAGCCCTACTGTTTATTCATAGCTGGAGGGAGAGTAGGATTCATACCTTTCTCAAGGGTATTAGCGCTAAGTGAAATGCAATTACCACATCCAGGATTTGAACTCTGGGCAACGAGTCCATTTCCCTATAATATTTCAGTCTATAATATAAGATTCAGTGTGTGTGTGTGTGTGTGTGTGTGTGTGTGTGTTTATGTGAGGCTTAGAATATACACTGACTGTTTCCCATGCTGTCATATTAAATTTTTAAAAAAAATAGAATTAGTGTATTACTCAGTCTATAATATATATATTTACCAACCCCTCCGCAAGAACAGGATGTGACACAAGGTCAATTTCTTAAGCGGAGTTCAACAAGTTTGACCCATAAATGAGACCCTAATAGGTACTACAACTTTGTATCAAAGTGGACTAATGACAATGAAGGGGTACTCCACACTCCCCAGATCTTCAGAACTGGAGCCTCTCCATCTGATGCAGTTTAATGTCATACCCAGAATACCCCCTCCCCCTATGAGGGTCTTACTTCTCTGCATGGGATACAGTCAATGTATATTCTAAGCCCCACTGAAGGGGAAAAGTTGCAGTTTAGAGATATATACATTTACCAACCCCTCCGCACGAGCAGGATGCGACACAGGGTCAATTTCTTAAGTGGAGTTTAACAGGTTTGAATTCAGAGTTTTCATTCTCCTAGACCAGTTGCCTAACCAAGGTTAAAGAGCCCAGTCTGCCCTGCTATTTATCCATAGCTGGAGGGAGAGTAGGATTCATACCTTTCCCAAGGGTATTAGTGTTAAGTGAAATGCAATTACCACGTCCAGGATTTGAACTCAGGGTGACGAGTCCATTACACCACGCACTTCCAGTTTAGAGATATACATAGGATGTAACTTTTGGTGAGGAAGAATCTTACTCCTCTGCAGAATATACAGTTGATGTATTCTTGGTCCTGCCAACAGGGCACTACATTATATTTTAAACACATCTACCCGTGATGCTTAAGGACAGAATCCTGGTGGCTGAGCAGTCCATGACTTGCAACACTCGACTTTGGCTTGTATTTGGGCAGGATGGGCAGTCGAAGAGGCCCCCTCAGAACAATCGCCTGATCACATCAAGCCCTAGCGCTTATATGATTGTCCCAAGCATATTGCTCATATTGCAAACTCCCAACCCTTTTATCATTTATGTGCTAGAAGGCAATGGCTGAGGGTCTTAATATCCTGGGTATGATGTTAAATTGCATCTAGTTGTGAGGTTCCAATTCTAGAGCTCTGGGGGATGTGGAGTACTCTATAATTGCCATTTAGTAAAGTAAGGAGCTGATGGTAGGTGTGACGCTCCACCTCAGACGCTTAAATAATCTCCTTGGTCTAGCGCAAGTGAAAAGGGGATAGACTCCCTCGCTGATTGGCTGATAACGACTTTAGGCCGCCCCAATGACTTTACTTACTTATTGTTATCTAATAATTTTTAGAGAAAAAATTGGTGGTACCTATGTTAAAAAAATTGAGTTTAAAAAGAATTTTTGAATATACATCAAGTATGAATAGAACAAATTGTCTTCATCATGAAATAACCCAACAAGGGTTGGTATGCCATAAACCTAAAAAAAAAATTTGGGTTGGGGGTCCAGTGAGCTTCGGCAGCTGGACCGATTGTGTTGTAATAATAGCGTCGATCCAGGGGGCCATCCCCACAGGTAACACCTGCCCCCTCGATTTAAAGGGGCAGGGCTGGGTTTATTGCCCAGTGCCTGATGCGCCCTCCCTTGAGGGGGAATGCCGAGGGGAAAGACGCAATTTTTCACCCGCCATCCCATTAACTTCGGGTTTGTGGGTGGTTCCCACATTAATAGGGCTTTTGTGCCTGACCTGGTACGAGTGGGGTACTAGGGAAATAAAAACCTAAAAAAAAAATGGGTTCCCAGCAAGAATGAATAAAACAAAAACAACTTCGGCATAAAATAACCCAATGGTTGACATGCCGTAAAAATTCAACGGAGCAACTATACAACCCAACCAACCATATTGCAACCAACCAACCAACCAACCAACATATTGCAGACTTGTTCTGAAAAGAGACAGAAGGAAGAAATATATATTTATCAACCCCTCCGCATAAGCAGGATGTGGCATAAAATAACCCAGGTCTTGACATGCCGTAAAAATTCAATGAAGCAACTATACAACCCAACCAACCATATAGCAACCAACCAACCAACCAACCAACCGACCAACCAACATATTGCAGACTTGTTCTAGAAGATAGAACCAAAGACACTCAGAATACTAAAGACGGCCAAGAAATAGAATTTAAGAAAGAGATATATAACATTATAATTATTTAGTGCCAGTGAAGAAGGCACTATGCAACAGTATTGCACTATATTTGATGAATGTTAAGTTTGAAACCTTTGGAAAAATTTTAAAAAATTGCATATTTGAAATTTTCAATTGCACGTCCAGCACTCAACTTTTTGCTTTGTATTTGTGATTATTAAAAAAAGCTAAAAAATCTTGTGTAGAAAAATTTATCCAAAATTCGGTTATTTCTTATAAGTCTAACATGATCAAAGGGGAACCATTCTTGACTGATAAATTATTTATTTATTTTCTCATTAAACTAACCCTAAACCCTAACCCTAACCCTAACCCCGTCTTCTTTTTTCCTAGTAGATCAATAAATAATTTATCGGTCAAGAGTGGTTCCCTTCTGTTTATGTTAGACTTATAGGAAATAACCAATAACTGTCATTGTAAAGTGTCATTAAAATTATATAAATATGTATGTATATATATATAAATATATATATACACAAATAATCTTTGTCTTTTATTCCTTTTGTCTCTTAGTATTATCTGCGTTATTTGGACTATTGAAGGAAGAAATATATATTTATCAACCCCTCCACATAAGCAGGATGTGACATAAGGTCAATTATTTAAAAAAATGTCAAAATTCAATTGAATTCAGAGTTTTCCTTCTCATTGACTGGTTACCTAGCCTAGATTAAAGAGCCCAGTCTGCCCTGCCATTTACCCATAGCTGGAGGGATTCATACCTTTCCCAAGGGTATTAGTGCCATGTGAAATGCAAACAGCTTTGTTCAGGATTTGAACTTGGGTCAATGAGTCCATTTCCTATGACTATAACCATTGCACCTTGCACCTCCATAAGACAGAAGGAATAAAGAATGACAAAAAATTACAGTAGTTGCATCAATGAAATAAAATAAATGATTAGCCAAAAATTAAGTCTGGTTTAGAAATGTGACACCCCTGAGAATTTTTATATTGGGGGGTTCAGGATAATATAATGCAATCAACACCAATCTAATTTGATGGTAATGCACTGAAAAATGGAAGGAGAATTTTATTTTGGAATTCAATTTATAAGTACTTGACAGGTGATATATTTATGGCCGTTAAGGTTACCTAGGAATTATCATCATCATCATCATCATCATCATCATTGTGTCTGTGAGTCCTGACCCCTGATGACATGACTGCTTTGGGCTTAGATCAAACTATGGTGTCTGTATTTGTACCTCAAAAGTAATGGTACATATAGTTCTGTGGATTCTGACACCAGAGAAATACCCAAACACATTGCACCAGAGATGATAGTTTGACACCTTCATCACATTGGTTGTAGGGACCAAGAAACTTTTATGACACCCCACCCCCCCAAAAAAAATAAACCAAGACCAAACGAATAAATTAAATAAACCAAAACAAACCAAAAAAATAAATCAACTAAAACCAAACCAAAAGAAAGTACATAAATTAAAATCAAACCAAAAAATAAAATAAACCAAAACCAAACTAAACCTAAAATTAAATAAACCAAAACAAAACCAAAAAGTAAAAAAAAAACAAAACCAGTTGAAGTATAAATAAAAACCAAACCAAACCAAACCAAACCAAACCAAAAATTAACTGAACCAAATCCAAACCATAATGAAACCAAAAAATGAAATAAACCAAAACCAAACAAAAAATTGAATAAACGAAACCAAAAATAAAATATACTAATCATAAATTAAATAAACCAAAACAAAAAATTAGATAAGTGTTGTACCGTCCGTTCCTACAGTGGAGAATATACACCGGTTCTCACTATAAATAGTGAGACACCGAGTGAAAAGGTTGTACTGTTACCGTTAACGACAAGCTAGTCGTTCATGTACCATTATTGTAAATACACTTGTCTTATTTTACCCTATCTTGACTTGACTTCTTTTTTACTGTTGGACTAACATCACAACAATAAGCCAACACCAAAAAAAAAAAAAAATGAAATAAATGAATAAATGAGGCAAAACTAAACAAAGAAAATTAAATAAACCAAAACCAAATTATAAAATTGAAAATAGATTGACATGAACAGACAAAGAATTCAACTGGCTAACATTTTAAAGTAAAAATACAGAGTAATACAAAATTCACAATAATCTTATACACATAAATAAAGTAAAGTCATCGGGGTGGCCTAAAGTTGGTATCAGCCAGACAGTGAGGGAGTCTATCTCCTTTTCACTAGTGCTAGAACAGGGAGATTGTTAACTTAAATGCTAACAGTGTTATAATTTGCATTAAATAATATTCCACACTTATAAGTAAGTAAAGTTGGCAGAGTGGCCTATTGTCAGTATCAGCCAGACAGTGAGGGAGTCTATCTCCTTTTCACTAGTGCTAGAACAGGGAGATTGTTAACTTAAATGCTAACAGTGTTATAATTTGCATTAAATAATATTCCACACTTATAAGGAAGTAAAGTTGGCAGAGTGGCCTATTGTCGGTATCAGCCAGACAGTGAGGGAGTCTATCCCCTTTTCACTAGTGCTAGAACAGGGAGATTGTTAACTTAAATGCTAACAGTGTTATAATTTGCATTAAATAATATTCCACACTTATAAGGAAGTAAAGTTGGCGGAGTGGCCTATTGTCGGTATCAGCCAGACAGTGAGGGAGTCTATCTCCTTTTCACTAGTGCTAGAACAGGGAGATTAACTTAAATGCTAACAGTGTTATAATTTGCATTGAATAATATTCCACACTTATAAGGAAGTAAAGTTGGCAGAGTGGCCTATTGTCGGTATCAGCCAGACAGTGAGGGAGTCTATCCCCTTTTCACTAGTGCTAGAACAGGGAGATTGTTAACTTAAATGCTAACAGTGTTATAATTTGCATTAAATAATATTCTACACTTATAAGGAAGTAAAGTTGGCGGAGTCGCCTATTGTCAGTATCAGCCAGACAGTGAGGGAGTCTATCCCCTTTTCACTAGTGCTAGAACAGGGAGATTGTTAACTTAAATGCTAACAGTGTTATAATTTGCATTAAATAATATTCCACACTTATAAGGAAGTAAAGTTGGCGGAGTCGCCTATTGTCGGTATCAGCCAGACAGTGAGGGAGTCTATCTCCTTTTCACTAGCACTAGATCAAGGAGATTATTTTTGCATCTGAGTTGGAACATCTCACCTACCATTAACTCCTCACTTTACTGCACAGATCCCTGTGCTACTCATACGCTGAGTTGGTGAGGGCTGGTATTGAACCAGGAACCCTGTGGTTCCTAGGCAGATGCTCTACCAACTGAGCTAAACTGTTCATTTACACACATACTGCTGCAAAAAAGACAACAAAAAAAACTACTGGCAAGTCAAGACAATATTCTAGCACCCCACTTTGGCCCTTACTTAGGCTAGACGAGCAGTTGGAGAGGCCCCCTCCGATCAATCAGCCGGTCACGTCAAGCCCTTTATAGTAAACTCCAACCCTTTTTATCATATATGTGCTAGAAGGTGGTGGCTGAGGGTCTTCATGTCCTGTGTATGATGTTAAACTCAATATAATGGTGAGGTTCCAGTTCTGGAGGTCTGGGGAAAGTGGAGCACCCCTTCATCACCATTGCTCCCAGGTCAGCTGACCTGGAGTGGTAGTACTTGTTAGGGTCCCATCTACACCCCACTTTGGCCCTTACTTAGGCTAGATGGGCGGTCGGAGAGGCCCCCTCTGATCAATCGGCTGGTCACGTCAAGCACTAGCACCAATGGATTGTTCCCACTCGATTGCCTTTATAGCAAACCCCAACCCTTTTTATCATATATGTGCTAGAAGGCGGTGGCTGAGGGTCTTCATGTCCTGTGTATGATGTTAAACTCAATATAATGGTGAGGTTCCAGTTCTGGAGGTCTGGGAAATGTGGAGCACCCCTTCATCACCATTGCTCCCAGGTCAACTGACCTAGAGTGGTAGTACTTGCTAGGGTCCATCTACACCCACTTTGGCCCTTACTTAGGTTAGATGTGTGGTCGGAGAGGCCCCCTCTGATCAATCGGCTGGTCACGTCAAGCCCAAGCACCAATGGGATTGTTCCCACTCGATTGCCTTTATAGCAAACCCCAACCCTTTTTATCATATATGTGCTAGAAGGCAGTGGCTGAAGGTCTTCATGTCCTGAGTATGATGTTAAACTCAATATAATGGTGAGGTTCCAGTTTTGGAGGTCTGGGGAATGTGGAGCACCTCTTCATCCCCATTACTCCCAGGTCAACTGACCTAGAGTGGTAGTACTTGTTAGGGTCCCATCTACACCCCACTTTGGCCCTTACTTAGGCTAGATGGGTGGTCGGAGAGCAAACCCATTGCTTCCAGGTCCACTGACCTGGAGTGGTAGTACCTGTTAGGGTCCCATCTATAGGGTAAATAGACAAATGTTTGTAAAAAAATTGAGTAACCATTAAGAATGGATTTATTTCAAAACTCTGTCGGCATTAAATAACCAACTGAGGTTGATATGCCGTAAAACAAAACAAAACAAAACAAACCAAACCTAGCTGGACGCTCTACTGACTGAGCTAAACCAGCCCTACAGATGTAAAAAGGTCAACAAAAAAAAAACTCTATTGGCAAGTCAAGACAATATTCTTCATCATACAGTCTGAAAGAACTATTTCTTTTTAAATTGGTAGTTAGCGCCAATGAACAAAGGAATCCTTTTCCAACTTGAACCCATAACCTTGTGGTTCCTAGGTGGACGTTCTACTGACTGAGCTAAACCTACTGCTGCAAAAAAGACAACAAAAAAAAACAAACTCACAGGCAAGTCAAGACAATATTCTTCATCATACAGTCTGAAAGAACTATTTCTTTTTAAATTGGTAGTTAGCACCAATGAACAAACGAATCCTTTTCCAACTTGAACCCATAACCTTGTGGTTCCTAGGTGGACGTTCTACCGACTGAGCTAAACCTACTGCTGCAAAAAAGACAAAAAAAACCCCTCACAGGCAAGTCAAGACAATATTCTTCATCATACAGTCTGAAAGAACTATTTCTTTTTAAATTGGTAGTTAGTGCCAATGAACAAAGGAATCCTTTTCCAGCTTGAACCCATAACCTTGTGGTTCCTAGGTGGACGTTTTACTGACTGAGCTAAACCTACTGCTGCAAAAAAGACAACAAAAAAAACTCACAGGCAAGTCAAGACAATATTCTTCATCATACAGTCTGAAAGAACTATTTCTTTTTAAATTGGTAGTTAGCGCCAATGAACAAAGGAATCCTTTTCCAACTTGAACCCATAACCTTGTGGTTCCTAGGTGGACGTTCTACCGACTGAGCTAAACCTACTGCTGCAAAAAAGACGACAAAAAGCTCACAGGCAAGTCAAGACAATATTCTTCATCATACAGTCTGAAAGAACTATTTCTTTTTTAAATTGGTAGTTAGCGCCAATGAACAAAGGAATGGTAAATGTGGTAAATTTCTGACATTGGTTCCTTTTGAATGATTTACAATGCCTGTCTGAAATTTATTCCAGTCTCAGACACAGCTGAATAATTTTAATGAGATGGGCTCTGCACTGTTTCCTGATGTGATGATGCTATTCTACTGGCACAATGTGGGAGGATATCCTGTTTCTTTAGGGTTGTGTTGTGTCACACTCCCTTGAGAATGTGTATTGTCATTTTGGCTACCAATCTTTATCACTCCACTTGGCCCTTCTTTCCTCTCATTAGTTTTGTTCCTAATGTCATCAAAACTTTCCAAGAAATCTGATATTGAGCTCTATTTACTTACAAATATAGCATATTATATTATTAACACTAGCAAATATATGCACCCTCCGTGTGCAAGTATTTCAGTTAAATTTTATGATAAAATATGATATTAAATTAGAAAGGCTAATGAAACTAAATAAGAATGTAGATAAAAAGATTTTGGACAGAGGGGGTATGATTGAAAAATAGAACAACTTTGAAATTAACTCTTCCATCATTTTCCCTTACTCCCGTCTTTCATTGGTAAATTTTCCTAATTAAACTATTTAGTTAAAATAGGAAGTAAAGAATGATATTACAGTTATTTCTTCTTGTTAAGGGATTTCTTTTAAGATTTATTGAAGAGATTTTTGCTCATATTCAATAAGATAAAACCAAACAATTAGAAATCAATAATACTAAGCATATATTTATCAAAATCAATTTTTTAAGTTCAATATGCAAATTAGCCTTTCCATTCATACTGTAAACCTCTATTTTGTTGTATATATAAATACAATTGCATGTTATTAGTATGTAGATATGGTCAACAGTCTTAATGATGTAAAACAATTTTATTAATAATTGAGGTTTAAATAAAAATAAAATCATGGAGAATATGATGTAAATAACTAAAGGAATTGTGACTTGTATAGTAATATAGTTTCGGTTACAGACAGACAAACCCACAATCTCCATTATAATAAGATTATCATGTATATATATATATATATATATGTATAGTGTGTGATATGGTCACTGTTTCAGCTTTTGCTGGAATGGCATACCAAAGGCAGTATTATTGGTAGAGTGATCAATATAAAATAGAGCAGTTATATAATATAATAAGATAAATATATAAAGGTTTTACATATCTTTTTATTAGGTGACAAAGGAACATTCATGACCATATTGGTTTCATGCGATGCAATCATCAGGTGAAGATGTTTCAAATGCATCGCATGAAACCAATATGGTTGTGAATGTTCCTTTGTCACCTAATAAATAGATATGTAAAACCTTTATATATTTATCTATATATATATATATATATA
The DNA here is from genome assembly GCA_023376005.1 of Doryteuthis pealeii. Taxonomy (NCBI): domain Eukaryota; kingdom Metazoa; phylum Mollusca; class Cephalopoda; order Myopsida; family Loliginidae; genus Doryteuthis; species Doryteuthis pealeii. The sequence continues at coordinate 3,915,366 of CM042173.1, forward strand.
TATATATATATATATATATATATATATATACAGTTCCAGAGATCTCCTGTGGAAGAGATTTTTATCTCAGAATATTAAGATTAAATCACAGGTTAACACACAACATCATTGTTACCTTATTTTTCTTTACGCTTGCATTGTGATAGCCTTCAAAACCAACCACCAAACCAATATAAACAATGCTTCAAGCAAATTATAAAACACTCTTATATATATATATATATATATATATATATATATATATATATATATATGATACTTTCTTATACATTTTTATACATATTTACATCAAACTCCTGAGGAAGGTGTACCTTGAACACCAAAACTGTGGTAGAGAGAAAAACTTTTTTCTACAACAATAAATGCTCTATATTTTACAAAATATATTGAGCCCTTTTGGATTAACTACTGATGTTACTACAATGAAAACGTGGTGGTAACTTTGTGATGAATATATATATATATATTGAGAAGATAAATGGAAAAATATAACCGCGCAGATGATAAGCCGGCATCTTGAGAGAGACGATCCTCAATGTCGGTTCCTGCTGAATGACTATCGGTCAGCAATTGCTTAAGTAACTTAATTTCTTTTCCTTTCACACACCTTTCTATTGGCAGGTTTCGAGGGGGTGGGGGTGCCAAACATAACTATAACAGCTGATGGTAAGTTTCCATTTAACCCCCCGCCCCCGAACTTTGAATCTTCAACAAACTTCAATTTAAAATTTAGCTACACTTACTTACATAATTCATAGGCTACCCATGAATTATGAAATATTTCTAATTTGATATATTTCATTACATTAAAAGTTAAATATTTACAATCGGAAGGTGCATATTCTTACTAGTTCCAATAAAGAATTTGGTTATTTCCAATAACTTTAACATAAACAAAGGGGAACCACTCTTGGCTGATAAATTATATTTCATTACATTAAAACTTAAATATTTACACTCGGAAGGTGCATATTCTTACTAGTTCCAATAAAGAATTTGGTTATTTCCTATAACTTTAACATAAACAAAGGGGAAGCACTCTTGGCTGATAAATTATATTTCATTACATTAAAACTTAAATATTTACACTCGGAAGGTGCATATTCTTACTAGTTCCAATAAAGAATTTGGTTATTTCCTATAACTTTAACATAAACAAAGGGGAACCACTCTTGGCTGATAAATTATTTATACCTTTTTCCATTAAACTAACCTTAACCCTAACCCTAAACCCTAACCCTAACCCCGTCTTCTTTTTTCCTAGTAGATCAATATATAAATAAATAATTTATCAGTCAAGAGTGGTTCCCCTTTGTTTATGTTGGACTTATAGGAAATAACCAAGAATTTTTTAAAATTCTGTATTGATATATATTGTATACAATTCATTTGGTGTCAAATGTCCTTTTCAATTATTCATTTTTCTTTACTTTCATGAGAAAAGTTTTTGTTATTATTTTATTTGAAAAATTAATTATCTGTAAATTAATAAATCATAAACTCTTGATTTCAGGACTTAAAAATCAGCAATAAATTTCTTGAAAGCACTTGAAAAAATAGCAACAGGTTCCTGGTAAAGTATAACTTTAAACTGTTAGACCATCTCAAATTTCTGGCAAACTATGAGGGTCATTCAATGAATAAAGGGAATTTTTTAGAGATACATATTTACCAACCCCTCCGCATGATTAAGATGTGACACAAGTTCAATTTTAAGTTTAACAGGTTGGAATTTAGAGTTTTCCTTCTCATAGACATCAACTTTTACCATCTGATCTATTCATCCAGTTGGAAGGACATCCTTCCTATGTCATATTTGCATCAAACTTTGTGGATCTGCAGCAGGATTGATGAGTCACTTAAGGGCTCATGAGAGGAAAGATTCTGATGATGGGGTTGTAGAATTATGAGAGATGTAAAGATCATGCTATTGCTATATAGGAGACTGCTATATAAGAGACTGGGCTCTTTAACCTTGGCTGGGTAAACAGTCTAGGAGAAAGAAAACTCTGAATTCAAACCTGTTAAAATCTGCTTAAGAAATTGACCTTAATTCTGAATTTCTTTAATAAAATAAACTAATCGTTATAAAATTAAGTTGTTGGAAAATAATTTCATTAAAATTGGACAATTCACTGATTTTTGGTAATTGTTTTAAAATTAAGAAATTTTTGTGCATAGCTATATATATGTATATCATTTAATATTCTCAATGAATATACAAATATATATATATATATATATATATATATATATATATATAATTAAAGAAATAACAAAAGACTTAGAGATCTTGCATTATAGACTATTTCGAGGAGCTTAGACAAAATGTCTAATTCTCCCGAATCATCAGATGCGAATGATGAATTCTTTATTACTTTTAAGGCATTTGAAAACAGATTTTTTTTTTTTTCGCATCTGATGAGTCGGGAGAATTAGACATTTTGTCTAAGCTCCCCGAAATAGTCTATAATGCAAGATCTCTAAGTCTTTTGTTATTTCTTTAATTATAAATTTGCTCTGTGACTCTAACAATAAGAGCACACATTGAGCTCTCAAACTGCAACAAGTTGTTTTATAAAAAAACCCTATGTCGTAAGGAAGATTTCTTCTCTGGACTTTTGGATTATATATATATATATATATATATATATATATATGTATGTATGTGTGTGTGTGTGTGTGTGTGTGTGTGTGTGTGTGCAAACATATCCACTTATGTAATATATATATATATATGTGTGTGTGTGTGTGTGCAAACATATCCACTTATGTAATATATATATATGTGTGTTGTGTGTGTGTGTGTGTGTGTGTGCGCATAATAATAATAATCAATAATTTGGTGAAAATTTCATTAAAATTGGACAATTCCCTGATTTTTGGTAATTGTTTTAAAATTAAGAATTTTTTTTTTTTAATTTATCTCCTTTGGCAATTTTTGTGCATAGCTATATATATGTATATCATTTAATATTCTCAATGAATATACAAATATATATATATATATATATATATATATATATATATATGAGAAGTAAATACACAAGCGATGTGTTTATGATATGGCTTTTTTTTAGCCGACAATTTTTGGGAGAATATGTGCTTAATTGAAGTCGTACCTAATTTTGAAAGTTAATTAATTAATAATTAATTAATTAGGCAGGCATACCTATTTAAATGTAAGGCTAAAACAATCGAGAAAAATCAATTTTTCGCGATTTGTTTAGCCTTACATTTAAATAGGTATGCCTGCCTAATTAATTAATTATTAATTAATTAACTTTCAAAATTAGGTACGACTTCAATTAAGCACATATTCTCCCAAATATATATATATATATATGTATATATATATATATATATATATATATATATATATGTGTGTGTGTGTGGGTAAACATATCCACTTATGCAATATATATATATGTGTGTGTGTATGTGTGTGTGTGTGTGCAAACATATCTACTTATGTAATATATATATATATATATATATATATGTATATATATATATGTGTGTGTGTATGTGTGTGTGCATATGTATGTATAAACCTTTTATACTGATCAGTAGGAAAGGCAATATGTTGTAAACAAATCCTTCAACAGTTATTCAGCCAATTTAAAGTCTTGTCAAAGCCTCTCTTCACTTTGCATTTATGATCTGAGCACCCACCCATAGATTAGTGCCTTAGTCCCTCCACCACCCTAACCACTACCCAGTCTCACCCCCACCCCACCCCCACCATCTCTATCCAACATCTCTTGGGGGCCCTTCTGTAACTGAGACTATTGTCTATCACAAAAGGGTTGTGCACTTTAAAGAAAGTCAAAACTATTTCTGAAACTGTCAAATCATTAAAAGTGCAGTGTAAACATTTTATGTTGCTTTATTTGTTATGTTTTTTTGTTTTGTATTGTGTTTTTTTAGCATGGGGTTGTTGTGGATTATGATATCTCTCACTTAAAGACTTAATGAACACATAATAATCTTATCATAATGGAGATTGTGTGTTTTTCTGTCTGTAACCGAAACTATATTCCTACTCAAGTCACAATTCTCTTAGTTATTGACATCACATTCTCCATGATTTTATTTTTATCTAAACCTCAATTATTAATAAAATTGTCTTACATTATTAATACTGTTAACTATGTCTACATACTGACAACATACAATTATATTTATATATACAACAACATAGCGGTTTACAGTGTGAACGGGAAGGCTAATTTGCATATTAATATTAAAAAATCGAATTTAATAAATATGTGCTTAGTATTATTGATTTCTAACTGTTTGGTTTTATTTTAATGAATATAAGCAAAAATCTCTTCAATGAATCTTAAATGAAATCCATTAACAAGATAAAATAACTGTCATTTTATTCTTTACTTCCTCTTATAACTAAATACTTAAATTAGAAAAAAAATAACAATGAAAGAGGAGAGTGATGGAAGAGTAAGTTTCAGTTGTTCTATTTTTTATTATACTCCCTCTGTTTCAAATCTTTTATTATACTCCCTCTGTTTCAAATCTTTTTATCTGTATTCTTATTTAGTTTCATTAGCCTTTCTAATTTAATACAATATTTTATTACGTTAGAACTTAAATACTTGCACCCGGAGGGTGCATATATTTGCTAGTAATAATAATAATAATAATAATAATAATACAACAAAACTAGACATGACTGGGTTGGGAAGGTGATCCACTGGGAATTATGCAAAAAATTAAATTTTGACCATACAACAAAATGGTATATGCATAAACCAGAATCTGTTCTTGAGAACGAAACACATAAAATTCTCTGGGACTTTGAAATAAAAACGGATCACCTTATCCCAGCAAGAAGACCAGACCTAGGGTTGATAAACAAAAAAGAAAGAACTTGTCAGCTGGTGGATTTTGCATTTCCAGCAAATCACAAGGTGAAGCTAAAGGAAAATTAAAAAATGGACAAATATCTGGATCTTGCCAGAGAACTGAAAAAGTTATGGAACATGAAAGTGAAAGTGATACCAATTGTAGTTGGTGCACTTGGAACAGTCCCAAAAGGATTAGAAAAGGGTTTGGAAAGTTTGGAAATCAAAGGAAGGATTGAAACCATTCAGAACACTGCACTGCTGCAATCTGCTAGAATACTCAGAAGAGTCCTGGAGACCTGAGGAGACTTGCTGTCACTCAGACTCCAGTGAAAGACCATCAGCTAATGCTGATGTGAAAACTCAAAAGGAGTAAATAATAATAAAAAAGAAAAGATAAACCACCTTATGTACATGGATGAAAATTTTTTGCAAAAAATGAAAAAGAATTAGAAACCCTAGTACAAACTATTAGAATATATAGCCAAGATACAGGAATGGAATTTGGAATTGAAAAATGTGCTATGCTAGTAGTAAAATGGGGTGAAAGAAAATTAATGGACGGAATACAACTACCAAATCAAGCCACTATAAAATCACTTGATGAAAATGAAAGTTACAAATACTTAGGAATTTTAGAAGCAGACAATATCAAGCAAGCAGAAATGAAAGGAAAAGTTAAAAAAGAATATCTCAGGGGAACAAGAAAACTCCTAGAAACCAAACTCAACAGTAGAAATCTGATCAAAGGAATTAATACCTGGGCTGTCCCCATTATAAGATACTCAGGACCATTCTTAAAATGGACAAAAGAAGAACTCAGACAGGTTGACCAAAGGACGAGAAAATTAATGACCATGCACAAGGATCTCCACCCTAGAGATGATAGAGATAGATTATATGTGTCAAGAAAGGAAGGGGGAAGAGGTCTTGCCAACATAGAGGACTGCATAGAAACCACAATCCAACAACTCGAAGACTACACAAGAAAGAGCAAAGACAGATTACTTATGGCGGCCAACAATAGTAGATGTGACATATAGACAAACAGAAAAATAACAAAGACAAGAAAACAAAAATGGGAAGAAAAACAATTATATGGACACTTCAAATGACAAATCGGAGGTGTTGCACATGAAAAAACCTGGACGTGATTAACAAAAGGAAACCTTAAAAGAGAAACTAAATCACTAATAATTGCTGCACAGAATAATGCCATAAGGACAAACTATATCAAAGCAAAAATTGATAAGACCCAACAAAATAGTAAATGTAGACTAGGCGGTAATAGAGATGAGACTGTGTACTCTGCGAATGTAGCAAACTAGCACAACGGGAGTACAAAACTAGACACGACTGGGTTGGGAAGGTGATCCACTGGGAATTATGCAAGAAATTAAACTTTGACCATACAACAAAATGGTATATGCATAAACCAGAATCTGTTCTTGAGAACGAAACGCATAAAATTCTCTGAGACTTTGAAACGGATCACCTTATCCCAGCAAGAAGACCAGACCTAGTATTGATTAACAAAAAAGAAAGAACTTGTCAACTGGTGGATTTTGTAGTTCCAGCAGATCACAGGGTGAAGCTGAAGGAAAACGAAAAAATGGATAAATATCTGGACCTTGCCAGAGAACTGAAAAAGTTATGGAATGTGAAAGTGAAAGTGATACCAATTGTAGTTGGTGCACTTGGAACGGTCACAAAGGGATTGGAAAAGGGATTGGAAAATCTGGACATCAGAGGAAAGATTGAGACCATCCAGAATACTGCACTGCTGCAATCTGCTAGAATACTTAGAAGAGTACAGGAGACCTGAGGAGACTTGCTGTCACTCAGACTCCAGTGGAAGACTATCAGCTAACGCTGATGTGAAAACTCAAAAGGAGTGAATAATAATAATACTCAGAAGAGTCCTGGAGACCTAAGGAGACTTGTTGTCACTCAGACTCTATGGAAATACCATCAGCTAACACTGGTGTGAAAAACTCTCATAATAATAATGATATTTTGACCATACAACAAAATGGTATGTGCATAAACCAGAATCTGTTCTTGTTATTGAGAATGAAACTGGGAATTTGAGATTAAGACAGAAGCATTAAAAGTACAGTGCAAACAGTTTTCTTAGTTTTATTTGTTTTTTCTTTTGTTTTTGTTTGTTTTTGTTTTTATTTATTTTTGGTTTTCTTTTTTTTTTTTGGGGGGGTTAGGGTGTGGTAGTTGCGGATTATGATCTTTTTCACTTAAAAACTTAATGAACAATAATAATAATAATAATAATAATAATAATAATAATAATAATTGTGCAAGAAATTTAATTTTCACCATATAACTAAATAGTATATGCCCAAGCCTGAATCTGTCCTGGAGAATGAGACACATAAAACTTTCTGGGACTTTAAGATACAGATCATCTAATCCTAGCCAGGAGACCAGTCCTAGAATTGATTAACAAAAAGAAGAAAACTTGTCATCTTGTCGATTTTGCCATCCTGGTGGATCACAGAATGAAGGTGAAAGAAAACTAAAAAATAGACAAATACTTGGACCTAGCTAGAGAGGTGAAAAAACTGGGGACCATGAAAATAAAGGTCATGCCAATTGTAATTGTGGCCCTTGGAATGGTTTTCAAGGGTTTAGAAAAGAGTCTGCAAGAATTGGAAATCCGTAGAAGGATCGAGACCATCCAAACAACAGCACTGTTAAGATCAGTGTTGTGATGTTAGTCCAACAGTAAAAAAGAAGTCAAGTCGAGATAGGGTAAAATAAGACAAGTGTATTTACAATAATGGTACATGTACGACTAGCTTGTCGTTAACGGGAACAGTACGACCTTTCCACTCGGTGTCTCACTATTTATAGTGAGAACCGGTGTCTATTCTCCACTGTAGGAACGGCCAGTACAACAATCAGCTAGAATACTCAGAAGAGTCCTGGAGACCTGAGGAAACTTGCTATCACTCTGCCTTGTCTCTACCATGGTAAACTTAGCAAAAAAACAAGTCTGACTGTGAATTTCTTGCCTCGCCTGTTCACTTGATTTCTCACCTCATTAGCCAAGTCTGACAGTGAATTTCTTGTACATTTCAGATTCCTCCTTCTTATCAACCGAAATTTGCATATCTTACAAATTTTGTCTCGCTTGACATAAGAATGGTGTCTTGTAAACTCCAAGAATGGCCATACTTTTCACTCTATCGACATCCTACACATATTCTGTAAGACAGAATTGGAAATGGTTTTACTATAGGAATGCATTGGATAGGGTTTTACTATAAGAATGCATTGAAAGAGGTTTGCTATAGGAATGTATTGGAAAGGGTTTACTATAAAAATGCATTGGAAAGGGTTTTACTATAGGAATGCATTGGAAATGGTTTTACTATAAGAATGCATTGAAAGAGTTTTGCTATAGGAATGTATTGGAAAGGGTTTACTATAAGAATGCATTGGAAATGGTTTTACTATAAGAATGCATTGAAAGAGTTTTGCTTTAGGAATGTATTGGAAAGGGTTTATGATAGGAATGCATTGAAAAGGGTTTACTATAGGAATGTATTGGAAAAGGTTTTACTATAGGATTGCATTGAAAGAGTTTTGCTATAGGAATGTATTGGAAAGGGTTTATGATAGGAATGCATTGAAAAGGGTTTTACGATAGGAATGTATTGGAAATGGTTTTACTATAAGAATGCATTGAAAGAGTTTTGCTATAGGAATGTATTGGAAAGGGTTTATGATAGGAATGCATTGAAAAGGGTTTTACTATAGGAATGTATTGGAAAAGGTTTTACTATAGGATTGCATTGAAAGAGTTTTGCTATAGGAATGTATTGGAAAGGGTTTATGATAGGAATGCATTGAAAAGGGTTTACGATAGGAATGTATTGGAAATGGTTTTACTATAAGAATGCATTGAAAGAGTTTTGCTATAGGAATGTATTGGAAAGGGTTTATGATAGGAATGCATTGAAAAGGGTTTTACTATAGGAATGCATTGTAAATGGTTTTACTATAAGAATGCATTTAAAGAGTTTTGCTATAGGAATGTATTGGAAAGGGTTTACTATAAAAATGCATTGGAAAGGGTTTTACTATATGAATGCATTGGAAATGGTTTTACTATAAGAATGCATTGAAAGAGTTTTACTATAGGAATGTATTGGAAAGGGTTTACTATAAAAATGCATTGGAAAGGGTTTTACTATAGGAATGCATTGGAAATGGTTTTACTATAAGAAGTTATTGGAAAGGGTTTTACTATAGGATTGCATTGGAAAAGGTTTTACTATAGGAATGTATTGAAGAGGGTTTTACTATTGGAATGTGTTGAAAAGGGTTTTACTATAGGAATGCATTGGAAAAGGTTTTACTATAGGAATGCATTGAAAGAGTTTTGCTATAGGAATGTATTGGAAAGGGTTTATGATAGGAATGCATTGGAAAGGGTTTTACTATAGGAATGTATTGGAAATGTTTTACTATAAGAATGCATTGAAAGAGTTTTGCTATAGGAATGTATTGGAAAGGGTTTACTATAAAAAATGCATTGAAAAGGGTTTTACTATAGGAATGCATTGGAAAGGGTTTATGATAGGAATGCATTGAAAAGGGTTTTACTATAGGAATGCATTGGAAATGGTTTTACTATAAGAATGCATTGAAAGAGTTTTGCTATAGGAATGTATTGGAAAGGGTTTACTATAGGATTGCATTGAAAGAGTTTTGCTATAGGAATGTATTGGAAAGGGTTTATGATAGGAATGCATTGAAAAGGGTTTTACGATAGGAATGTATTGGAAAGGGTTTTACTATAGGAAGTTATTGGAAAGGGTTTTACTATAGGATTGCATTGGAAAAGGTTTTACTATAGGAATGTATTGAAGAGGGTTTTACTATTGGAATGTGTTGAAAAGGGTTTTACTATAGGAATGCATTGGAAAAGGTTTTACTATAGGAATGCATTGAAAGAGTTTTGCTATAGGAATGTATTGGAAAGGGTTTATGATAGGAATGCATTGGAAAGGGTTTTACTATAGGAATGTATTGGAAATGGTTTTACTATAAGAATGCATTGAAAGAGTTTTGCTATAGGAATGTATTGGAAAGGGTTTACTATAAAAATGCATTGAAAAGGGTTTTACTATAGGAATGCATTGGAAAGGGTTTATGATAGGAATGCATTGAAAAGGGTTTTACTATAGGAATGCATTGGAAATGGTTTTACTATAAGAATGCATTGAAAGAGTTTTGCTATAGGAATGTATTGGAAAGGGTTTACTATAGGATTGCATTGAAAGAGTTTTGCTATAGGAATGTATTGGAAAGGGTTTATGATAGGAATGCATTGAAAAGGGTTTTACGATAGGAATGTATTGGAAAGGGTTTTACTATAGGAAGTTATTGGAAAGGGTTTTACTATAGGATTGCATTGGAAAAGGTTTTACTATAGGAATGTATTGAAGAGGGTTTTACTATTGGAATGTGTTGAAAAGGGTTTTACTATAGGAATGCATTGGAAAAGGTTTTACTATAGGAATGCATTGAAAGAGTTTTGCTATAGGAATGTATTGGAAAGGGTTTATGATAGGAATGCATTGAAAAGGGTTTTACTATAGGAATATATTTAAAAGGGGTTTACTATAGGAATTCTAAGCCTTGATCAGTCAAAATTTGCATATGTTACAAATTTTGTCTCACCAGACATGAGAACAGTGTCTTATAAATTTCAACTCCAAGAATAGACATTCTTTTTATTCATCATTGACATTGCCGTCTTGGAAGATTATATAGTTCTTGTGCCCCTGAAGTTACAGCACCTCCTGTGACTGTGAAGTCCGATATCGGAAAAACATTCTCGACCACAGTTGTTGCATGTGAGGGCTGTCCCTGAAGCTGTTGATGTGCCGGTGCTTTGTTGCCACCACTTTCTTCTGGATCTCTTGGCTTCATTGTGTTGTGCCAATGTGGCTTCAGACATGAACAGTCCACATACTTTTCACTCAGTCAACATCCTGCACACAAGACATGTCTGTGTCTGCTTTGAGCTCTGAGGTACATCATATCTTTCACTACAATAAAATACCTAATCCAGGGCAGATAAGTAACAATAATTTAACTGAATTTCTCACCTCGTTAGTTCAATCAATTTTTTGCCTCGTCAGTTCAATCAATTTCTCACCTCGTCAGTTCAATCAATTTCTTGCCTCGCCAGTTCACTCAATTTCTTACCTTGTTAGTTCACTCGGTTAATCCTAGAAGCCAGCTTCTTGCATGACTCAGATTCCTCCTTTTGCATATATTACCAAGAATGGTCATACTTTTCACCCTGTAGACATCCTGCACACAAGACATGTCTGTGCCTGCTTTGAGCTCTGAGGTATGTCATTTTTCTCCCTACAATAAAATACCAAATCCAGGGCAGCTAAGCAATGATAATTTAGTTAATGAGCAAAGTCATTTAACTCTTATCCATTTAAATTATTTAATACTAAATACTGTAAACTTCACATATAATCAAGTAAGTAATCTAAGTAGCCTATTGTCAGTATCAACTGGACAGCGAGTGAGCCTTTTCACTAGTACTAGACCAGGGAGATTGTTTTTTCATCTGAGGAGGATCACCACACTTACCACCAGCTCCCTACTTTACCACACAGATCAAAGCCATGCTACTCATGCACTGAGTTGGTGAAGGTCAATATTGAACCTGGAACCTTGTGATTCCAAGGCAGATGCTCTACCAACTGAGCTAAACCACTTATATAAATGTATAGTGACGTAAACCAGGATGGTTATTACTATTCATTAATGTCCTTATCTTGTCTGTTATCATAGTCACAATGATTTGGCATTATAATCTTCAGCCTTCTTTAAGTTTCTATTGTAACTGGTAACTTTTTGGTTTGGTTTGGTTTTATGGCATATCAATCTCAGTGGCTCATTTAATGCCGATAAAGTTTTGAAATAATACAATTTTTTTATAAATACATTTTTCTAAAGATAGACAAGAAAGACCAAACTTCCCTTTTTTTTGTTTTCATAACCCACTCAGAAAATGTAATATATGACAATTAACACTGACTCCTCTATTTTCCTCTCTTTTAGGCCATCATCCAGACATTTCTCTAGAATGGTACTGATTCCACAAGATCAAAGTAAGGAGGAATCTCTTATTTATTTTAACAGGAAAAGAACTTAAGTGTATTTCCTTTCAGCAAACTTGTTGTTAAACATAGATCCTGAGAGATGCTGTCTTGAACTGGCGCCACATCTGGTTCTTTCTCTAGAATTTATGGTCAATTTCGGTTTTTAGGTAGGCGACCATCTTTATGATTGTCTTTATTGTCCAAACATTTCATTGGATTAGGCTTTCTCCACATCAATCTCTCTCTCTCTCTCTCTCTCTCTCTCTCTCTCTCTCTCACCTTTTACAGCCTTTCACTCTCACTTTTTACTCTCTTTTTATTTCTCTTCTCACTACTATAACATATACATTCTCTCTCTCTCTCTCTTTCTTTCTCTCTCTCTCTCTCTCTCTCTCTCACCTTTTACAGCCTTTCACTCTCACTTTTTACTCTCTTTCTTATTTCTCTTCTCACTACTATAACATATAAACTCACTCTCTCTCTCTCTCCCTCTCTCTCTCACTTTTTACTCTCTTTCTTATTTCTCTTCTCACTACTATAACTCTCTCTCTCTCTCCCTCTCTCTCTCAGTTTTTACTCTCTTCTTATTCTCTTCTCACTACTATAACATATACACTCACTCTCTCTCTCTCTTTCTCTCCCTCTCCCTCTCACTTTTTACTCTCTTTCTTATTTCTCTTCTCACTACTATAACTCTCTCTCTCTCTCACTTTTTACTCTATTTCTTATTTCTCTTCTCACTACTATAACTCTCTATCTCTCTCCCTCTCTCTCTCACTTTTTACTCTCTTTCTTATTTCTCTTCTCACTACTATAACTCTCTCTCTCTCTCTCTCTCTCTCTCTCTCTCTCTCTCTCTCTCTCTTTCCTTTTACTACATTTCCATTTTCTTTCATGGGTATTTTCTTTTTTCATTTATTCTCTATTTCTCTCATATATGATGATTTCTCTCCCCCTTCCCCTCTCTCCCCCCCCTCTCTCTCTCTCTCTCATTCTCTTTTCCTTCTCCAACATCCTCTGTCTTGTGGTTTTGAGCTAACTTGTAAAAAACACACACACATGCACGCACACACACACACAGACACACACACACACACATATATATATAAACAAATTTTTGGTACAGCTGAATTTATAAAGGATTTTAAAAAATAATGACATACTTTTATTGATCAGCAATTTTCAAAAGAGAAAAGAGAAAATGAAAACTTAAGGGCCCTTTTGACCGGTGCTTTGTCAAAAGTAACGACCAGTAGATCGTTTAAAAGTCACAATGTAAATCAAATGGGTAAAAGAGAGATTCAATCATATGAAATGGTGGGGTAATATGAAAGCAAATAGGGGAGGAAAAAAAATATGCATATATATATATATGCATATATATATATATATATATATATATATATATATATATATATATATATATATATATATATGCATATATATATATATATAAATATATATATATATAATATATATATATATATATATATAATATATATATAAATATAAATATATATATATATATATATAATATATATATATATATAATATATATATATATATATATATATATATATATATATATATATATATATATATATATATATATAATATATAATATATATATATATAATATATATATAAATATATATATATATATATATATAATATATATATATAAATATAAATATATATATATATATATATATATATATATATATATATATATATATAAATATATATATAAATCTCCATGGTTGCCCTACTAATTATTGTTTATTGCTAGAAATCCAGTTTTCCATGAAGAACAAAAAATTCTTTTTATCATAAAACTTTCCCATGAGCCAAATAAATACGCACAACAAATGTTGTATGTCTAAATAAACTGTTTTCTTATCTTCAGAAAACAGACAAACAAAAATCTTCCTAATTATTAATAGACACAGAGTGTTACCATATTAGCTAAACCTAACACGATACCTTGTTCAAATCTAAATTCAAATAATTTATAGTATTCTTAGTATATACACTATTACTTAGAAATAAGTACATATTAAGGCTGGTTTAGCTCAGTCAGTAGTGCATTCGCCTAGGAACCACAAGGTTCCTGGTTCAATACCAGCCCTCGCCAACTCAGCACAGGGATATGTGCGGTAAAGTAAGTTCCAGTCGATGTGCCCAGCGGTTTATTTCAGGTGTTTCTCGTCGAACTCGGTAACTTTTTCGTCAAACTCGGGAGCCTTCACAGAACTTAAAACTGAACCCTTTGGATACATAGTGCAATGGATATAGGCGTTGGCTTAATACAGTTCATCTATAGGTTACAGGATCATTCCCGACTACGGGCAAAAATAACATAGAATACTTGATATAGCTTACCAGGTCATTACGGTAATTACCCATAGCTGGAGGGAGAATAGTTGGGTGCATACCTTGACCAAGGGTATAGCCTAATGTGAAATGCCCTAATGTAATGTTGTCCCTTTTTTCTGGGCACTAAAACGATATCTGTAACGTTGTCGTATATCTGGTCACAGTACCCAAAGCGATATACATAACGGGGCGGTGGTGGTGGCGGCGATATATTCACGGTACTAAAAATGTCTTCTTGTTGATAAAAAATTACAACGCGAGAAATATGTAGTTACAACTGCTAGCCTTTATTTCGTGCTCGTCTCGTGTGCTGTATCTTTTCTTTTTCTTTTTTTTTTCTTTTTTCTCTAATTTTTTCTTTTTTCTTTTTTTTCAGTTGTAAAAAATAAAATGTATTAATTTAATTAGATAAACCAGTAAATAAGTAAATAAAAGATTATCTTAAATCATATATTATATAATTATATATTTTTCTTAATTCTTTAATGTATCTTCCTTAATATATCATAATTAAATCTGTGTTGGTGATGCTCAGCAGGAAGATAACTCTTCCAGGCCAATGAGAAGATTATCCCAACACATGCCTTAAAAAGAAGCCCTTATGTGATGTTGTCCCTTTTTTCCGAGCGTTAAAACGATATCTGTAATGTTGTCGTATATCTGGTCACAGTACCCAAAGCGATATACATAACGGGACGGTGGTGGTGACAGCGATATATTCACGGTACTAAAAGTGTCTTCTTGTTGATAAAAAATTACAACGCGAGAAATATGTAGTCACAACTGCTAGCCTTTATTATCGTGCTCGTCTCATGGGTTCGTATCAGAGAGGAGGAAAGGCAAAGAGAAAGAGAGGGATTTGTCCAGGATTTGAACTCATCTTGTTGTGACTATTTCCTACGATGATAACCATTACACCATGTAGCTCCAACTCTGAATTCAAACCTGTTAAACTCCACTTAAGAAATTGACCTTGTGTCACATCCTACTAGTGTGTAGAGGTTGGTAAATATCTATAATTAAATACAAGTATTCCTATCTGATATCAATTATTTGCACACACTTATATAGTTTTAGACTGTTAAGTCTAGCCACACTGTTGAGATGTAAACGTTGAAACCCAGTGTCTCTGGATGACTATATATATATATATATATATATATATATATATATATATATACTGATACTGATATGCTGATACTGACTTTAGGCCACCCCGTCGACTTTACTTTTTTACTTATATATATATATATATATATATATATATATATATATATATATAAGTAAAAAAAGTAAAGTCGACTTTACTTTTTTTACTTATATATATATATATATATATATATATATATATAAGTAAAAAAAGTAAAGTCGACGGGGTGGCCTAAAGTCAGTATCAGCCAGACAGCGAGGGAGTCTATCCCCTTTTCAATAGCGTTAGACCAAGGAGATTATTTTTAGCATCTGAGGTGGAGTGCCACACCTTCCATCAGCTCCTTACTTTACCGCACAGATCCCTGTGCTACTCATACGCTGAGTTGGCGAGGACCGGTATCGAACTAGGAACCTTGTGGTTTCTAGCCAAACGCTCTACCGACTGAGCTAACCTGGCCCCTTATGTAATATGAAAACTTGAAAAAACACAAGTTCATAAACGAGTAATATTTATTTCACCTATGCTGCAGTGTTTCGATCTGTTTAAATAGATCTTCATTGGGGCTTTCATTAGTTTGAGGAAAAAATAAATGTATCACAGAAAATAAAAAATCTGCGAGACTCTTTTGTTTTGTCGGTCAGTCTATTTAAAAACTGTCGAATGACTCACCGACAAAACAAAAGAGTCTCGCAGATTTTTTATTTTCTGTGATACATTTATTTTTCCTCAAACTAATGAAAGCCCTGATGAAGATCTATTGAAACAGATCGAAACACTGCAGCGTAGGCGAAATAAACATTACTCGTTTATGAACTTGTGTTTTTTCAAGTTTTCATAATATTACCTACTGTCAGATTCACTTACACTTTTTCTTCACATATATATATATATATTTATTGGGTGAGCAGCTTGGGTCTGGTGCGACTTGATGGGGGTTTCCATAGTTTTGTTTTCACCCCCCCTCTTGTCAAACCTATTCCTATGTCCTTAGTTTTCATTCCATATTCATTCATGTTGTAAATATTCTACGACTTTGACTTTTATATCGATTCCAGGTGTAAAACTTGAAAAGCACCGGACGAAAGGGCCCTTGTTTTGTTTTATCGATAAACAATTTTTTTCTCTATTCCTTTCATTCCTCCTTAGTCTTCCATCCATTCATATCGTGGTGATCACTATGATAACCCTCAATATACTATATAAATTTGCCTGTACCAAAAATGTATATATATATATATATATATATATATATGTGTGTGTGTGTGTTTGTATGTATGTATGTATATATATGTTACCAACCCCTCCGCATGAGCAGGATGAGACACAAGGTTAATTTCTTAAGCGGAGTTTAACAGGTTCGAATTCAGAGTTTTCCTTCTGCTAGACTGGTTACCTAGCCATGGTTAAAGAGTCCAGTCTGCCCTGCTAAAGACCCATAGCTGGAGGGAGAATTGGATTCATACCTTTCCCAAGGGTACTAGCGCTATGTGAAATGCCAACAGCTTCGTACAGGAATTGAACTCGCGTTGACGAGTCCATTTCCTACGACTCTAACCATTAGACCACGCACCTCCATATGTGTGTGTGTGTATATGTATATATATATACATATATTATGGACTCTCTCGTCGATTTTCGACGCATGAGGGTTCACACACACAATGAACACCCACACAGTGATTTGTTTATAGTGGTGAAGGCTTGTGTTGGACCATCCACACTTTTTGGCACAGTCGATAGGAAAGAATTGGTGCATCAAGGGTTGCCACAAACCCAATCAACGACTGACCTCAGGAATTTTGAATTCAGAGTTATCCCTCTCCTAGACTGGTTACCTACCCAAGGCTGAAGGGCCCAGTCTGCCCTACTATTTAACCCATAGCTGGAGGGAGAATATATGGATTCATACCTTTCCCAAGGGTATTAGCGCTAAGTAAAATGCCAACAGCTTCGTCTAGGAATTGAACTCGAATCAACGAGTCCATTTCCCACAACTCTAACCACTAGCCCACACGCCTCCCTACATATATAATATATATATATATATATACATATGTTTATATATGTATATGTATAAATGATGGTATAAAAGTTAAATGAGAATGAAGAGGCATAGAAAAGAAAATGCATAGTGCCCTCTTAATTTGAAATCTTTGTTTGGGTGGAGTGAGTAGTAAATTAAAAAAAATCAAAAAAACATTTCTGCAGAAATTGGAATAGATATTGCCAAATTGAAGATAGTCATAGGCATCACCCCACCCCCCAACTTCACCAATGCTTATAGCAAATCAAAACCACCTGGCTGGAGGGTGAATTTCACTGTACAAAGGAAGGAATTTGTATAGGGAGGAGCATTCATATATATATATATATATATATATATATATATATATATATATATATATATATATATGTATTTGGGGTGGGTGGGGTGGAATTACTTTAATCTGAAACCATTCAACTGCTCTGTAAGCAAGCACTTCACTATCATACATTCAGGACATAATCAATTATATATAAAGTATACCTGAGGAATATATGTGTGCGTACATATATATATATATGTGTGTGTGTGTGTGTGTGCGTGTGTGTGTGTGTGTGTGTGTGCGCGTGTGTGTGTAACTATTTACTAACCTTATCTGATTCTATCACAGGATTGCAGTAATTATATATATATATATATATATATATATATATATATATATATATTTATTTATTATGGAATTACGGCGTTGAGTTCTTCCTTCCTTTATATGATAAATATTGCTCTGTATATAATCTAAAAAGTTATTATACATTGAGCTCTCTTCAGTGATTTAAAGATTTGCTGTATTTATACATACTGGATCATACAATAATAATACAGTGTATCTTAGAAATCACATATAGAATCATCCCTTACTACCAAGTTTTGGATAAATCTCATATATATATATATATATATATATGAGTAGTAAAGGATTGGTTTTGGAAACTCAAATAAGAGTAAATAGTTACACACACACACATGTATATATATATATATATAAAGTAAAGTAAAGTCGTCGGGGCAGCCTAAAGTCGGTATCAGCCTATCAGCGAGGGAGTATATCCCCTTTTCAATAGCGCTAGACCAAGGAGATTGTTTTTGGCATCTGAGGTGGAGTGTCACACCTACCATCAGCTCCTTACTTTACCGCACTGATCCCTGTGCTACTCATACGCTGAGATATGAATTAATTCTTTCCTATTAATTTGTCTAGTAGCACACATTGATAATGATGATGATCCTTCATTTAAATTCAAATTTTTAATTATCTTCACGAATATAAATCAAATCTTCATTATTTTTACTCAAAAAAGCAAGATCTGGTGATAGTGAATGTTTATATATATTTACTTTGTCGTTAATTGTTTTATTTTTATAGTTTCCTCTGGACATACATACACACAACTGCCCTTTATATATGCATAGATGACACACTTTTTAAGAATTTTTTGTGACATATTACTTAAGTTTCTTTCGCTAAACCAAATAATATGCAGCCCTGTTGGCTGGGCCTTTAGAATACACTAACTGCACCTCTGCAGAGGGGTAAAATACCCCAATGGGGTCAACTGTTGGCCTTATGTGGTGACCCATGATGCTTAAGGATGGAACCCTGGTAGCTGAGGAGTATATGACATGCAACACTCCACTTTGGCCCTTACATAGGCTAGACGGGCGGTCGAAGAGGCCTTCTCTGATCAATCGGCTGGTCATGTCAAGCCCTAGCACCTATATGATTGCCCAACCCTATTGCCATCATGGCAAGCCCCAACCCTATTTATCATATATAAGCTAGAAGGTGGTGGCTGAGGGTGTTCATGTCCTGGGTATGACGTTAAACTCAATCTGATGGTGAAGTTCCAATTCTGGAGCTCGGGGAATGTGGAGAAACCATTCATCACCATTGCTTCCAGATCCACTCGGACCAAGAGTGGTAGTACCTGTTAGGGTCCCATCTATGGGTTAAATAGAAAAAAATGAGTTTTAAAAAAATTGAGTTCTTATGAAGAATGTACTATTTCTTTGAATTTTTTAAATGAGGCTTGATAATTTGGATTATTCGAATTATTGTCCTCATCTTTATTGTTATCTGTACAATGTTTCAGCCAATGTGCCCTCCACCTTCTTCAGGTATTTCTTGTCAGACTTGCGAACCTTCTCAAACTCGGGAACCTTCTTGTCATAATCAGGAACCTAGGAAGTGCATGGTGTAATGGTAAAGTCATGGGAAATGGACTCGTCACCCAAGTTCAAATCTTGGATTGGTAATTGCATTTCATTTAGTGCTAATATCCTTGGGAAAGGTATGAATCCTACTTCCCTCCAGCTATGGGTAAATAGTAGGGCAGACTGGGCACTTTAACCTTGGTTAGGCAACCAGTCTAGGAGAAGGAAAACTCTGAATTCAAACCTGCTGAACTCCGCCTAAGAAATTGACCGTGTCACATCCTATTGGAGTGTGGAGGGGTTGGTAAATATATATAATCGGGAACCATCATAGAATTCTGAACCCAACCCTTTATTCAATCCACAAGGGGTATACTGTTCTCATTCTGCTAACCATACTGGGGTACAAGTGTTAAACTGTGTTAATTATTTATTCTATGTTACTGTCACCATTGACCAGGATTGAACCTACAGTCTAAGAGGTAATTGTCACTTAGAACTGTCTTATCCAACGTCTATATCCACAACACCATGTGTCCAATTGACACAACAAGGGTTGACATGCAATAAGATCTAACCAACCAACCAATCAATCAAATAGTATGACACAGGCAAGAACTGGTCTTTCCCTGGTGTCCATGCTTGGTGCTGTAAAAAAAAAAAACCAACTCAATTTTAGGGGTCTTCCCCACGACCATGCAGAACATGCTCCCCTTGTCAAATGGATAATTGGTAGGTTTATTGTCTAGTACCTGAGGAGCTCCAAAAGGGATATGCCAACGGAAATGGTGAGCTATTTTTGGCATCCCCCTCCTGAGGGTTGCTTCCTTTGGGTGCCCCATAAACCGACTTTGTCTCACATTCCAATACTGTCAGGATTAGATAAATATACGACATGCTTGGTCAGCCAGACTCTCTCATTAATCAAAAAGCTTAATTTTGTCTGACACAGGGCCTAAATAACTGTGCACCCAGTGAGTATCAATATCATTAATCTATTTCTCTGAATTTTTGAGATGAAGCTTGATAATTTGGATTATTTGGATTATTCGGACTATTGTCCTCATCTTTATTGTTATCCAGTTGGACACATGGCATAGAGGATATAGGCGTTGAGTTAAGACAGTTCTAAGTGACAGTTATCTCTAGGCTACAGGTTCAATCCTGGTCAAGGGCAACTGTAAAATAGAATAATTAATTAACACAGCTTAACACTTATACCAGTCATGGTTAGCAGAATGAGAACAGTATAATAAATAAAGGGTTGAATAAAGGGTTCGGTTCAGAGTTCCGTGAAGGCACCTGATTACAACAAGAAGGATCCTAAGTTCGAGAAACGTTGTACAAATAACAATAAAGATGATTTGGTTTGGTTTGGTTTGTTTGTTTTATTTTACGGCATATCAACCTCAGTAGGTCATTTAATGCCGATAAAGTTTTGAAATAAATCATTCTTAATGGATAATACAATTTTTTTATAAATACATTTTTCTATTTAACCCATAGATGGGACCCTAACAGGTACTACCACTCCTGGTCAGAGTGGACCAGGGAGCAATGGTGATGAAGGGGTGCTCCACATTCCCCAAACCTCCAAAACTGGAACCTCACCATCAGATAGAATTTAACATCATTCCCAGGACATGTAGACCCGCAGCCACCGCCTTCTAGCACCCATATGATAAAAAGGGTTGGGGCTTGTCATAAGGGCAATAGGGTTGGGAAAATCATATAGGTGCTAGGGCTTGACGTGACCAGCCGATTGATTGGAGGGGGCCTCTCCGACCACTCGTCTAGCCCAAGATAGGGCCAAAGTCTTGGAGTGTGGAGTATCCCTTTATCACCATTATTCTCAGGTCCACTCTGACCCGGAGTGGTAGTACCTTTTTAGGGTCCCATCTATGGGTTAAATAGAAAAAAAATGAGTTAAAAAAAAATGTGTTGAGTTTAAAAAAATTTGAATAGCCATTAAGCAAAACATCTTAAACAAACGTTAAAGAACAAAAGGTAATTTATGAGAAAGTGCGTCTCGGTCTCCTGTCTCAGAAATTGCTACCCGGTGACTATTAAAATAACGTCCCCAGCTATGTCGTCTCAGATTTTCTTTTATTCAAGTTTGTTTAATGTCTTGTTTTTAGTTTAAATAAACAAGAATACGACAAAAAAGAAGTGACACCCCACAAATACATCTACTTGTAGAAAATATCTATCTATCTCCATTTGTTCATATCTATCTATATTATTTTGTTTATCTATCTATCTCAGTCTATTCCAAACTATATATCCATCTTCATATCTAAACAAGAATTACGACAAATTTCTATAAATGAACAAGAATTACGACAAATTTCTATAAATGAACAAGAATACGACAAATTACGATAAATAAATAAGAATTACGCCAAAAAAGAGAAGCTCCCCCCTTCTAAAATACATTTAACGCCCTAAGTTGGTTGTTTTCTTTCAAGTAACACCGACATAGCTGGGGACGTTATTTTAATAGTCACCGGGTAGTAATTTCTGAGGCAGGAGACCGGGATGCACTTCCTCATAAATTACCGAACAAAACGTCTTTGGCATAAAATAACCCAATTATGAAATGACTCCCAGGTCCACTCTGACCCAGAGGCTCCTATCTATTTTTTATAGCTTCCTATCTATAGGTTAAATAGAAAGAAAATGAGTTTTAAAAGATATGTTAAAAATTGAGTTTAAAAAATAAATTCAATAGCAATTAAGCATAATAGAATAAACCATCTTCGGCATAAAATAACCCAACAAGGATTGACATTCCGTAAAATCCAACAAACTAAACCAAACAACCCTTATTTTTTATGTGGGGTTCTAAATTCAGTGAATAATCGAGTTTTGGGTAGATAATCTGAAATGGAATAAATTTAACTAAACTTTTTTCTTTTTTTCGGGTCAGGGGTAGGGATTTTAATTTTCCCTTAAAGGGGGAAAAAAGTGGCGTAAGATGAAACTCAATCGTATTTACACAATATTTTTATTTTATTTATTTATAATTTTTCAACATGAATTATGTATGTAGCGTTTATGTAAGTAAAGTATATCTCCCCCATTCACTAATATAGCACGATCTTTTTTTTTCTACGACCTTCAGTTTCCTTTTATTTTCTTTAGAATTTTTTTTTCTTTCCCTTCCCACGTCCCACCGGCTTCCAATTCTCCCTTCACTCTGGGAATGGTAGCAACCCTGAAGAAATTTGACCCACTAGTGAGTAACACAGGGAATGGTGTCTGCGAGAGACTAGGAAACATGGCACACACACACAAGTTGTTGGTTTTATAAATTGTTAAAGTAACAACAAAAATAATATTATTAATAATAATAATGATTATAATTTGTGGATATTTTCTTTCAGAGTAAGTACTACAGTCTTTTTGTTTAAGTTTTATATTTTTTTTAAATGTTATTTTTAAAAATTAAGTTTGCTTATTTCTTTAGTTTTGGTCAGCGTCGTCTGCGAACCACAATAAAGAATTTTTTTTTTTAAATACAAAAAGAAGAGAAAAAAAGCATTGAATTTGTACCCTTTTTAAAATAAACAAAAATAGTTTTTTTAAAATTTTGGTAAAAAAAAAAACATAATACAGATTTAATATTTCTTTTTTCAAATACAAAAAAAAGTATTAAATCTGTATTATCTTAAAAAATAAAAAAAAAGTTTTGAATTTTGGTATTAAAAAAAAAAATCCCCCCAAAAATAACTTTGGAATTATCTAGCGTAAAAAAAAAAAGATGTGTAGTTGAGTGAGTGAATGAACGAAATGGGGTACTGACGAAAAAAACTTTTGGTGCGTAAGGAGGAGGGACACTTTGGAATTCTGTGAAGAGTTCGAGTTCTTCTTGGAGAAAGAACTATGGCAATAAAAAGATTCGTAGTCTATGAAAAATATGTTTGTCCTTATAACAAGAATGGGAAGTGGAGGTGGGGAAGGTGTTCGTGCCGCTTGAAACTTTGAGAGGGTGGTTGTCTTTTGGGATGAGGAGTGCGGAGGGGTTGGGAAGAAATGACTCTCTTGCTCTGTTTCTTATCTCCCACATCCCAACCCACGGACTACCACTTCCCAAGCCTTCAAGGAAATTTGTCAAAATGTTTCTGGGAGAAAGAATGAATGAGAAAGCGAGGCATTTAAAGATATAAATAAAAGATAATAATAATGATAAAGACACACAAACATTAATAAAAAAAAAAAAAGAAGAAAAAGATTAATACAATTGTGTTTAATAACCGAAAAAGAAGGCAGTCTTGTTGTAGCAAACCACTTAAGTTTTTATAGTATTTTATACTCGTGTAAACATAAATGAATCAATGTATAAATAAATAATGAAAAAATACCTGTCAAATGTATTTTTCCGTAATATTACGGAAAAATACATTTGACAGGTATTTTTTCATTATTTATTATTTATATTATTAATACTTTAAATGCTGAAAAGTTAAACTTTAAATAATTAGAAAAAAATACGATTTTAAAATCGACAATTAGAAAAAATACGATTTTAAAATCGACAATATTTACCGTAATAATATTGTCGATTTTAAAATCGTATTTTTTCTAATTATTTAAAGTTTAACTTTTCAGCATTTAAAGTATCAATAATATTAATTTAAAAACCAAATACCTCCTTTTGATAAAATAAATAATTTATCTAAAGTTTTCTTACAACTTTTAAAAATCTTAAGAGTTGTAAGGATTTTTCGCGTATGCTTCGCATATTTTTTTGTTTGGGTTATAAAAAATAAAATAAAATAAAAGTACTAGTAAAAAATGTATTTTTATTTTATTTTTTATAATCCAAACAACTAATATATATATAATAGAGATTAATGTTTTTGTCACTTCTACCATGACAAAAATACTAAATCTCATAGGTGCCAATATTTTAAATTTAAACACATGGCGATAAATAAATAATTTAAAATAAAAAGAAATGTTGACTAACAAACAGCTATGTTATTTATTTATTTATTCAATTTAATGATTTAAAATGTCCTGATCATTATTTAATTTCATTTTCTTCTGTCGAAGAATCTCTGCGAATTTGTTGGCATCGAGTAATATTCCACCATTTTTTTCTTTCGACTTTTTTCGTTATTCTTACTAAAATCTTTAATCTCGACATGTTTTAAAGGAAGTGAATTTTAAGTGGTGTCTTCTTCGTAGTATTTTATTTTCTCGTTCGTACTTAAAGTTATTGGAGATACTTATTGAGATAAGCTTTCTTTCTTTCTTTACCTGTTTTTAACCCTCGAAAAACGGCTTCCTTCATTATTGTGCTATGAGGTTATTAAAGAAAAAATGGTTACGTTAATTGTACTTTTACACATCCTTATCATTTTAACTCCTTAAAAAAAATATCTTTTTTTGAATTATATAAAATACTGGTTATTTTTGAACGAAGATTTAATATTTTTTTCAAAATGTTATCAATTTAATTACTTTTTTTTTTTTTCTTTTTTTTAAAAACAAAATCTTTCTTTTGTTGACCGCAACGGCGAGGGAAGCACATACGTTCGGCCCATTTGTCAATATAATCACGAAATAATTAAAAGTTATATTATTAGCACGATGTCCCCTCCAAAAAGACACCTAAAAAAAAAACTGGTAAAGAAGAACAATTTCCTCGTAAATTCCTACCATAAAATAAACTGAGCCCTCATTTTATGTTCGTGTTTTTGCAATAAATGTTTTATTTTTCTTGCACCCGTTATTTTACAATACTAAATATATTTTCTTTATTTGTTAAAGAATCAAGAAAATATATTTAGTATTGTAAAATAACGGGTGCAAGAAAAATAAAACATTTATTGCAAAAACACAGACATAAAATGAGGGTTCAGTTTATTTTATGGTAGGAATTTACGAGGAAATTGTTCTTCGTTACCAAAAAACTCAACTACTTTCTACTAAAAAGTAATTGTAAATGTAATAAAAAAAGGTGATCGTGCTCTTTTTTAGGTATGATTAAATTTATTATAAATTTGTTTTTGTTTTGAATGCCTATAATACAGGGATGCATATATAATACAATAAATTCCAGTGGAATTAACCCTGAAGACCCTATTGGTGAAACTCGAGAAGGTTATTTCTGTACAGTAGTACACCCTGTAATACTAATATATAATACTTAACACTATATATTTTAAATCGTTGTGTGTGTGTGTGCGCGCCCCGAGCACTAAGTATACAACTCACTGTCCCATTTTGATAGAGGGGAACGAGTAAAATAAATCAAATTAAGGTGTATGTTGGGGGGGGGGGTAATCAAATAAAATTTGAATTGAGACTTTTTTAAAAAAATAGGTCCTTTTATGTAGTAATTTTTTTTTTAATGAAATCTAATAACTAGTCGGATTATTCTATTTATTCATTTATTTTTGCACATTTAAAAAAAAAAAAAATAGAAATATTTTTTATTGATGACAATGATCTGTTTTGGTTACAAATTCTATTTTAAAATATTTGAACCAAACTTTTATTACACTAATTACACTCTTTTCTATCTTATTTACTTTTTAAAATCTCCGGTTGTACAAAATATAAATGTTTTTTTATGAGAATTTTTCTTTTAATCTTTCTTGTTTGTGGTACCAAGAAAATTAAATTTTATACGTGTTTACGTATTCCCCTCTCCCTCCGCCTTTTATATCAGTTTCCCGCCAAAAGTCCGCGTTCAGTACTGGAATTTAAAAAAGAATTAAACATTTATTTAATTTTTTTTAATGGGAATAAAATAAGAAAACCAATCCAACAGAATGTGGAGAAATGTAGACAAACACGGGATGTTCTACTGGATGGTTGTTTATTATTGGTCACAGTGTTGATGTTCGAATATTTCGGTTTACAAAGAAACCTTCTTTAGGACAATGGTAAAACTTGCAAATCATACTCAAATCCCATGACCCAGAAAAAACAGAACCCACAAATTTTGTAATAAAACTATTAATTTCAACTAGGGTTAGGGTTGGGTTTTAGTGTTAGTTTAATGGGAAAATAAATAAATAATTTGGGTTCTGTTTTTTCTGGGTCACCCTGTAATATCATGGGATTTTGAGTATGATTTGCAAGTTTACCTAATCGATATGTAAGAGATAGGGTAAAAAAAGAACAAGTTCCTCGTAAATTCCTACCATAAAATAAACTGAACCCTCATTTTATGTCTGTGTTTTTGCAATAAATGTTTTATTTTTTTTGCGCCCGTTATTTTACAATACTAAATATATTTTATTTATTTATTCTAATATTCACTTCAATGTGTATATTCTAAAGTTTTATTTTGTGAGAATGGTTAGTTTTAAAGTGGGGGCTCGTTTTGTTGTTGTTTATGCCTAAATTGCAAAACGAGCCCCCACTTTAAAACCAACCATTCTCACAAAATAAAAACTTTTAGAATATACACATTGAAGTGAATATTAGAATAAAGAAAAAAAAAAAAAATATAAAGTAATCCACAGACACATATTTCGAGGTTTCACCTCTCATCAGTGCGGTTATACATTAACAGCTACCCCTGGCCGGGTTTGAGACCCGAATGAACTTTCGTTCACCAAGCCTCTTACCCGTGCGGCCAGAGGCAGCTGTCAAATATAGGAGAATATTTAATTGCTACATTTCTAAGCGGAAATGAATTTACTAGAGTCCTCAAACTTTTGTAAACAAAGCGAGGGTTAGCTACATGCCAGAACGGTGTATTTTACAATTAAATCCCTATTTAGAGAACTCAACCAAAGTGGGAGTATATATATAATAAATAAGTAATCCACAGACATGTGTTTCGAGGTTTCACCTCTCATCAGTGTGGTTATACCT
The DNA here is from genome assembly GCA_023376005.1 of Doryteuthis pealeii. Lineage (NCBI taxonomy): Eukaryota > Metazoa > Mollusca > Cephalopoda > Myopsida > Loliginidae > Doryteuthis > Doryteuthis pealeii. The sequence continues at coordinate 3,942,951 of CM042173.1, forward strand.
TAACAGCTACCTCTGGCCAGGTTTGAGACCTGAATGAACTTTCGTTCGCCAAGCCTCTTACCTGTGCGGCCAGAGGCAGCTGAGTATATTTAATTGCTACATTTCTAAGTGGAAATGAATTCACACACACCATGATAAAGATGAGGACACCAGTCCGAAAAATCGAAATAATTTGTTTTAATTATTTGTCTGAAATTTTGAGATTAGTCTTGATGATTTGTATTATTTTTATTTTTTGGGACTGTTATCCTCATCTTTATTGTTATATCCAATTATATGACATGAGGCTACCGAGTTAAACAAGAAGGTTCCTGAGTTCGTTTTATTTATTCTAATCTTATATTTATTTTTTAATTATTTTGTGGGTTTTTGTTTATTTGTTTTTTGTGTGTGGGCGGAGTTTAACATGATTAACAAAATCTCTCAATGGATTAAAATATGATGAATTAGTAATTGTATGAGGCGGGTGTGGGTGGGAGAGAAACTAAAAGGAAATTAAAATCCTAAAAAAAAAAAAAAATATATCAAACTGATTAAATAAGTCCCTGTTAAAATTATGAAAAAAAAAAAAATAAAGAAAAGACAAATTAAAAAAAAAAATATTACCCAATCATTAAGTTAAAGGAGTTCTAATTATGGGGGTTGTAAAATTAATTGACATCTTATTACTCTGAGGTGAGTGTTTTAATTAAGGAAATACAAAAATTATATCTGGTGTGAGTGTATGGAATGTATACCATTTAGGGGGCAGGTATTTAAAAATGCATTTAATCCTTGCACCAATTGTATGATTAACTTTGGACAGTTCTTATACAATTTCAATCTTCTATTAAGACATCTCCTTCGCTAATTGGAAAAAAATTATTATGAATCTTAATAGATCTAATTTGTCTGTTATTTCAAAGAAAGTGTGTGTGTGTGTGTGTGTGTGTGTGTATATATATATATACCGTTAATCGCCTGTCACTGTTTACAGACTTGAGTTCTCTGGTGATTGTAAAAACATAACCCCTGTAAGTATGTATCAATTAATTGTTCACCCCAGACTGACAGCTGCTGATAGCCACAAGGGTAAGGAACTTGGCAGACAAAAATTCTGTTGGGTTTTGATCCCGGCTAGAGGTATCTGTTAAAAAAAAAAAACTCTAGCCGCACGGATGAAACACGTGTCTGTAGATGACTGATATATATATATATATATATATATATATATGCTATTGAACACTAGGGCAGTGTTAACATATCGATGCAGACATAAGAATAAACACAAGCTTTGCCTGGGGAAGTCGGGTGTGTAACACACCCGCTACATTGAAAATGGGTACAACCCGCCTATATAATCCATGACGATGGCAGACAAAAAAAAATACCCCAAAGATTTGTGCTATTGCGAGAAATGTCGGTATATTTTAAATTACCCGTATTTTAAACCATTCGATTTTAATATATATAATTAGTTTGTTGGTTGGTTTTGAAGGCTATCACAATGCAAGTGTAAAGAAAAAAAAAAGGTAACTATGGTGTTGTTTGTTAACCTGTGATTTATTCTTAATATTTCGGGATAAAAATCCCTTCTACAGAAGATCTCCAGAACTGGAGTTGTTGCTAGTGGCTGTCCATTTGTTTTGTTTTTTATACACTTGCATTGTGATAGCCTTCAAAACCAATCAACAAACCAATATAAACACAATGCTTCAAGCAAATTATAAAACCCTTTTATATATTAATTAATTAGGGCCAGTTTAGCTCAGCCAATAGTGTGTCTGACTAGGAACCACAAGGTTCCTGGTTAGATTCTGGCCCTTGCCAACTCAGTGTATGAGTAGTACAAGGATCTGATGGTAGATATGGCACTTCACCTCAGCTGTAAAAATAATCTCCTTGGTCTAGTGCTAGTGAAAAGGGAATAGACTCCCTTGCTGTCTGGCTGATACTGACTTTAGGCCACCCCGACGACTTTACTTTTTTTTTTTACTTATATATATGATGGCAGCAAACTCGTGTTCAAGTATTGCCATTGCTTGATAAAATAAAATTAAAATTAAAAAAATTAAATAAATAAATAAAAGTTCAACATTTCAAAGAATATAACTGTGAGCTATAAAAAGTTCAACAATGAGCTGCACGAAAGTGGCTCTTTAGTCCTGCCAAAGTCTTGCACATCTTCCCACATTTACAGGTAATTCCAGGGAGCACAGGGTATAGTAGTATAAAAAAATACTTATATATATATATATATATATATATATATATATATATATATATATATAAGTATTTTTTTTTAAAAATACATTAAAAAATACATTATATTAATTTGCACATCACATACATAACCAAGAATACCAAACACAAATACGCATATTTATACGCACACACGCGCGTGGAGACAATTATATCATCACAGCCTTCATACATTCGCACACGCACGACATCACATACATACGCACAAACAAAAATACGCACACACGCGCGTGGTCACAATCATATCATCACAGCCTTCATGCATTTCCATGCACACGCGCATGACATCATACACATACGCACAAACAAAAATACGCACACGTAGAAGCAAAAAAACATTCCGCATCACGTAAACACGCAAATATGAGAATACAGTTAAAAAAAACGCACACATTTGACCATTTACACAATTTCTGTCATTTTCAAAGGAACTTTTCGTCTTACCCGATGAATGCTTTCAGCAAGAAACCGCTGGTTGTAATACCGTTCCCGTAATTAAATAAATAAAAGCAAAAACTTTTATTTGTTTTGATTTCTCATTGAACTATCAACGCTCTATCACAGATATTGAGCACTCTTCTAATAACACTGTACGTTGGATTACTATTACTTTTTCTAGTATACTAGTGCCAACCATACACATTAATATATATATATATATATATATATATATATATATACACATACAATCATACAACAAAATGGATAGATTCTAGGAACATTCAACAGCTCCCTTTTCATGGCTCCTTGCTTTCAGAAATCTTCTGACAAAGGGATTTTTTATCCAGAAATATTAAGAGAATAAATCAAAGGTAAATGAACATCCTATTTCCCTCGTTTTTCTTGTCGTTTTTTTTTTTGTCCTTACCCTATTGCTCTTATGGCAACCTCCTCGGCCCTTTTTATCATATATGTGCTAGAAGGTGGTGGCTGAGGGTCTTAGTGTCCTGGGTATGATGTTAAACTATTTGATGGTGAAGTTCCAATTTTGGAACCCTGGAGAGTATGGAGTACCCCTTCATTGCCATTTTCCTCAATTCATTCTGACCCAGATTGGTAGTACCTATTAGGGTACCATCTATGGGTTAAATAGAAAAAAAATGAATTTAACAGAAAATTTGAATACCCATCAAGAATGAATAAAAACAAAACATTTTCAATATAAAATAACCCCACAAGGATTGACATGCCATAAAACCCAAGCAACCAACCAACCTGATCTCAAGAGGAATTTTGGAGGTGCTTCAACCAATGGAAAACTCTATGGAATACGTGTTGAATTTTAAGGAGACTATTTTCAAAAAAATAAACATTTCATTTATTGTTCATTTCTGTCTTGGCGAACAAAGCTTTAGTCTTGATATTTTTGAGCATCCCTCACTTTTTTTAAAGAAAATTAATGTTTCATTAATTGTTCATTTCTGTCTTGGTAAATACAGCTTCAGTCTTGATACTCATTTTAAAAAAATTTTTTTTCATCTTATTATAGAGATTTGGTTTTTGTTTGTAACCAAAACTATGTCACTGCAATAACCTCAGGAATTTTGTAAGTTTATCAATGAGTATTTATTTTATATCATAGTCAAAATCATTAATACATAGAATAAATCTCATTTATTAATGATATCTATGAAAATCTGGGTTAGATTCGCCTCAAAACAGTCCATGTTATTAGTGCCTTTAAAATCCTGCAATGTGACTTATATATAACTAAGAAATAAAGGTTTACATAATATACAGTGTGGTTAATTTGCATGCTGGTTTTAACAAAACGGGGTTTAATAAATAATTACTTGGTGCTATTGATCTCTGATATTATTGTTTTATTCTTTAGCGTATTAAAATCAATCCCGTCAATGATTTTATATAGAAACCAATTAAAATAGGTGTAATCTTTTTATGTGTTCTTATTTAATTTTAGTATTATCTGCGTTATTCGGACTATTGTCCTATCTTCATTGTTATTTGTACAACGTTTCGGCCAATATGCCCTCCGGCCTTCTTCAGGTATTCCTTGTCGGACTCGGGAACTTTCTTATCGAACTTGGGAGCCATCACGGAAGTTTGAACCTAACCCTTTATTTAATCCACGGGGGTATCCTGTTCTCATTCCGTTAACCATAGCTGGGGAAGGAGTTGTGTTAATTATTTTTCTAACTGCCTCTACTCGGATTGAACTCGGGATCCAGAGATAACTGTCACTTAGAACTGTCTTAACCTAACTACCTTGTACAAATAACAATGAAGATGGGGACAATAGTCTGAATAACGCAGATAATACTAATCTTCAAGCCTGATCTCAAACATTCAGAGAAATATTATTTAATTTTGATAGTCTTTCTAATTTAATATATTTCATTACATCAATACTTATATCCAGAGGGCACATATTCTTGCTAGTTCTTTTAACAAACCTTGTCTGATCTTCCTGGTGTCTGGCATGGGTATTATCTAGCCCACATAACCAAATGTAGGACTTTTAATTAACTTGGGACCACAAAATAAAATAAGACCATGCTTTCATGTTAATTGTGATCTTTATAAATATGCCACTTAAGTTTTTGTAACTGATTTTATCAGAGATTTTGTATTAGAAAATCATTTGATTCTGATGACTTCCTGACCCTCAAATCTATCCACTGAATCATGTAATACCCACTTTGAGAACTACTTATGTAGATCAGCTGAAAATTCTACCTTTGAATAAGTTGAATATGATAATTATTTTATATTATAGTCAAAATTATTATGAGGTTTTCACACCTTCAGTAGCTGGTGGTTCACTGGAGGCTGAGTGACAGCAAGTCTCCTCAGGTCTCCATGACTCTTCATAATACTTGCTTAACACATTTCTGGGTCATCTTTGGGCAATTTTATCTACCAATTTTTAAAATTATTTCTAAATATATATATGTATATATATTTATTCATTATTCGAGTTCAATTCCGAGATGAAGCTGTTGGCATTTCACATAGCTCTAGTACCCTTGAGAAAGGTATGAATCTATATATTCTCCCTCCAGCTATGGGTTAAATAGTAGGGAAGACTGGGCTCTTCAGCCTTGGGTAGGTAACCAGTCTAGGAGAGGGATAACTCTGAATTCAAAATTCCTGAGGTCGGTTGTTGATTGGGTTTGTGGCAACCCTTGATGCATCAATTCTTTCCTATCGACTGTGCCAAAAAGTGTGGATGGTCCAACACAAGCCTTCACCACTATAAACAAATCCCTGTGTGGGAGTTCATTTTGAACCCTCATACGTTGATAATCGACGGGAGAGTCCATTTAAAAAAAAAAAAAAATTTTTTAAATTTTTTTTTATTCATTATAGTGTATGATACATTTAAGGTGCAATTGTTACCATCGGTTTCCAAGCAGCATATTAGCCACTTTTCATCAAGACAATGCACTTGTTAAGGAATACAGGGAATGTCAATTCATTTATACGTGTGTGTATTTTTGTGAGCCGAATCTTTGTATTTCTCCGCATTATGGTGAATATATACATATATTATTATTATTATTATTATTATAATGAGGTTTTCACACCCTCAGTAGCTGGTGGTTCACTGGAGGCTGAGTGACAGCAAGTCTTCTCAGGTCTCCATGACTCTTCTGAGTATTCTAGCCGATTCCAACAGTGCAGTAGTTTGGATGGTCTCGATTCTTCTGATTTCCAGTTCCCGCCAAATTATTTCCCAGAGCTTTGGAGATCGTTCAAAGGGCACCAATTACAATTGGTACTACCTTCACCTTCATGTTCCACAGTTTCTTCAGTTCTCTGGCAAGGTCTAAGTATTTGTCTATCTTTTCACTTTCTTTCATTTTTACTCGGTGTGTTTTTATGTGTTCATTTATTTATTCATTATAGTGTGCAATATATTTAAGGTGCAATTGTTACCATTGGTTTCCAAGCAGCATGTTAGCCACTTTTCATCAAGACAATGCACTTGTTGAGGAATGCAGGGAATGTCAATTCATTTATATATGTGTGTATTTTTTTGTATTTCTCCGCATTATGGTGAAAGTAGTATATGTACTTACACTATGACTAACATGCTGCTTGGAAACCAGTGGTAACAATTGCGCCTTAAATGTATTGCACACTATAATGAATAAATAAATACAGCTCTTACACCTGTAATTGAGCACTTTATTTTCAATTCTAAAATACTAAATATAGCACCTATATGATTGCTCCAACCCTATTGCCCTTATGGCAAGCCCCAACCCTTTTTATCATATGGGTGCTAGAAGGTGGTGGCTGAGGGTCTACATGTTCTGGGAATGACGTTAAACTCTATCTGATGGTGAGGTTCCAGTTCTGGAGGTTTGGGGAATGTGGAGCGCCCCTTCATCACCATTGCTACCTAGTCCACTCTGACCCGGAGTGGTAGTACCTGTTAGGGTCCCATCTATGGGTTAAATAGAAAAACATGAGTTTAATAAAAAAATTAAGTATCTATTAAGAATTAATTTATTGGACAACTTTATCGGCATTAAATGACCCACTGAGGTTGATATGCCGTAAAACAAACCAAACCAAACCTGATCGCACCATTTTGCTTGCTGTCTTTACAGTGTAAATATGGCTGCTCCACTAGCAGTATGCACCAAGGAAGTGACCAGATTTCTCTGGTCGGAAGGAGTGTCAGGGGCTGAAAATTATTGTAGGCTTTTAGCACAATATAGGGACTGTGCATTACTGCAAAGAAGTGTGTATAAAGAGACAAAGAAACCTGATCGCACCATTTTGCTTGCTTGTCTTTACAGTGTAAATATGGCTGCTCCGCTAGCAGTATGCACCAAGGAAGTGACCAGATTTCTCTGGTCAGAAGGAGTGTCAGGGGCTGAAAATTATTGTAGGCTTTTAGCACAATATAGGGACTGTGCATTACTGCAAAGAAGTGTGTATAAAGAGATAAAGAAACCTGATCGCACCATTTTGCTTGCTTGTCTTTACAGTGTAAATATGGCTGCTCCGCTAGCAGTATGCACCAAGGAAGTGACCAGATTTCTCTGGTCAGAAGGAGTGTCAGGGGCTGAAAATTATTGTAGGCTTTTAGCACAATATAGGGACTGTGCATTACTGCAAAGAAGTGTGTATAAGGAGATAAAGAAACCTGATCGCACCATTTTGCTTGCTTGTCTTTACAGTGTAAATATGGCTGCTCCGCTAGCAGTATGCACCAAGGAAGTGACCAGATTTCTCTGGTCAGAAGGAGTGTCAGGGCTGAAAATTATTGTAGGCTTTTAGCACAATATAGGGACTGTGCATTACTGCAAAGAAGTGTGTATAAGGAGATAAAGAAATTTAAAAGTGGCCGAACAAGTATGATGCTCCTCCTCAGACACAAAAACAATCTTCCTGGTCTAGCACTAGTGAAAAGGGGATAGACTTCTTCACTGATACTGGCAATAGGCCTCTATGCTGACTTTAGACTGCTAGAAATTCGACTAGTCATGTCCTGGATATGGCATTAAACTGCATCTTATGCTGAAGTTCCAATTTTGGAGCTCTGAAGAGTGTGGAGTACCCCTTCATTGCCATTACTTCCTTCCTTTCTTTCTTTCTTTCTTTCTTTCTTTTGACCTCTTTCTTTCCTTTGACCTTTCTTTTTTTCTTTCCTTTGACCTTTCTTTTTTTCTTTCCTTTGACCTTTCTTTTTTTCTTTCCTTTGACCTTTCTTTTTTTCTTCTTTGACCTTTCTTTTTCTTCCTTGACCTTTCTTTTTTTCTTTCTATTGACCTTTCTTTTTTTTTTCTTTCCTCTCTTTCTTTCTTTCTTTCTTTCTTTCCTCTTTCTTTCTTTCTTTCCTCTTTCTTTCTTTCTTTCTTTTTCTTTCCTTTTTTCTTTCTTTTTCTTTCCTTCTTTTTCATTTCTTTTAGCTCTTTCTCCTTTCTAAAATTGTGTTTTTCATTTCTTCTATCTTTCTTATTTTCTAACCTCTTCGTTCTTTCTTTTTTTTCTTTCCTTTCTTTCTTTTTCCTTTTTTCTTTCCTTTCTTTCTTTTTCCTTTTTTTCTTTCCTTTCTTTCTTTTTCCTTTTTTTCTTTCTTTTATCCTTTCTTTTTTCTTTCCTTCTTTCCTTTTCTTTCTTTATTTCTTTCATTCTTTTCCTTACTTTTGTTCTGCTTCTCCTTTTTAACCATATTTTTCTTTTTATTTATAGAAGTAAATGAGTTAACAAAAACAAAAAATGTTTTAAAAACATTGAGTTAAAAAAATTCTCAGCAGCCATCAAGAATGAATAAAAATAATGTCTTGTATTTACCAACCCCTCTGCACGAGTAGGATCAGACACAAGGTCAATTTCTTAAGTGGAGTTTAATGGGTTTGAATTCAGTGTTTTCCTTCTCCTAGATTGGTTGCCTCACTAAGGTTAAAGAGTTAAGTCTGCTCTACTATTTACCCATTTAGCTGGAGGGAGAATAGTTGGATTCATACCTTTCCCAAGAGTATTAGTGCTATGTGAAATGTACACAACCTCATCCAGGATTGGAACTCTGGTCGACAAGTTTATTTCCTAAGATTCTAACCACTATACCACACACCTCCATAAAAACAATATCTTTGGCATAAAATAACCCCACAAGGGTTGACATGAAGTTAGATCCAACCAACTGACTTGAGTAGAGTTTTTCAGCCTTTTTCATCTCTTGGCACAATGAGCTGGGCAATGAATTGATCGAGGTATACCATCTATATATAAACATATAATTATTTTATCATTTAAATTTTAAAAGAAAAAGAATAGTGAAAATGTGCTACAAGTGTATTATACTTAAAACAAAAAACATTTAATTAAAACAAAAAATATCAAAGTAATAGAATAAAAATATAAAAGGATGATCAACCGTTCCCAACACTCACAGGCACACCGGTTGAAAAACTCTGGACTAGTCACACGACAAGTCAAAGTGTTAGACATTAGGGAAATTGGCTAATTGTCATGCAACAATAATACCAATAATGAACAGCAGACTAGGTGTTACAGTTAAGGAATATTTTGAGGCATAACACAGATTCTCCCTAAAATCACTACGAATAGCATAAAGACAGTCCCTGCCCAGTTTAGGATAACATCTTTGAGGCATAACACAGATTCTCAAAGATACGTGGTCAAAGTTAACTGACCTGAAAAAATGTAAAAGTTTTAAAATAAAATAACTGATGCATTATATCTTTTATTAATTAATATATCAACATTGAAAATTTCATTAAATTTGGTTAATTCTCTGATTTTTGGAATTTTTTTTTCTTTCAGTGTGGGGTGACTTATGATGGTGGAATTTAAGTCCGTCAAGTTTGATTTTACCAATATGGTTTTATTCCAATAATATTTTGATTTTTTTTTTCTCCCTAAAATCACCACGAATAGCATAAAGACAGTCCCTGCCCAGTTTAGGATAACATCTTTGAGGCATAACACAGATTCTCAAAGATACGTGGTCAAAGTTAACTGACCTGAAAAAATGTAAAAGTTTTAAAATAAAATAACTGATGCATTATATCTTTTATTAATTAATATATCAACACTGAAAATTTCATTAAATTCGGTTAATTCCCTGTTTTTTTGGTATTTCTTTTCTTTCGGCGGGGTGGCTTATGATTGTGGAATTTAGGTCCGTCAAGTTTGATTTAACCAGAAATCCTATGAATAATTTTATATAGAAATCAATTGAAATAGAATTAAGATAAGTGTAAGGATTTTTATGTGTTCTTATTTAGTTTTATTAGTGTTTCTATTATAATCATACCTCGCTGACGAAGATGTATTTTGCGAAATGAATTATTATAAACTATTATTATTATTATTATTATTATTATTATTATTATTATTATACTAAAAATCAGGGAATTAATCGAATTTAATGAAATTTGATATTAATGAATAAACAATATAATTCACCAGTTATTTTATTATAAAACTTTCACATTTTTTCAGGTCAGTTAACTTTGAGCCACGTTGAGGCGTAACACAGATTCTCAAAGATATGTGGTATAAAATTAACTGACCTAAAAAAATGTAAAAGTTTTTAGATAAAATAACTGCATTATATCTTTTATTCATTAATATATCAACACTGAAAATTTCATTAAATTTGGTTAATTCCCTGATTTTTTTTTTTTTTTTTTTCTTTTGGTGGGGTGACTTATGATGGTAGAATTTATGTCTGTCAAGTTTGATTTAACCCATGCAACAAAAAAACCAGTAATAAACAGTAGACCAGGTGTTACAATTAAGGAATATTTTGTAAAGAAATCTTTTAAAAGTCCTGACCCAGGTTAAAGGTAAAACCATGGGTTCATTTAGGCTTTCTTAACATTCTTTACATACCTTAAATATCTACTGCTTATTCACCTGTCTGAATTAGGTGAGAAGAGAGCATTAAAAGGTAAAATGTTTAGCACCTGCTCAAAGGTGTCTCAGCCTCATTTCCATTCATTGGGTCAACATTGAATTTTCTTGATTCATTCTTTGCTGTGTTCAGCTATTGTCAAATTCTTAGCTCCAAGCTCTGCAAATTTAGTCAAATTTCATCTATATATCAATACTCATGTTCCTTGATTGTATGAATATTATGATCTTGCAACATTCTCTTGGTTGGTCTAGGAGTGGGACAATTCTCTGCCCCTTGGTACGGCAGTTTGTCTAGGAGTGGAACAATTCTCTGCCTCTTGTACAGCAGTTTGTCTAGGAGTGGGACAATTCTCTGCCCCTTGGCACGGCAGTTTGTCTAGGAGTGGAACAATTCTCTGCCCCTTGGTACGGCAGTTTTGTCTAGGAGTGGAACAATTCTCTGCCCATTGGTACAGCAGTTTTGTCTAGGAGTGGGACAATTCTCTGCCTTTGGTATGGCAGTTTTGTCTAGGAGTGGGACAATTCTCTGCCCCATGGTACAGCAGTTTGTCTAGGAGTGGAACAATTCTCTGCCCATTGGTACAGCAGTTTGTCTAGGAGTGGGACAATTCTCTGCCCTTTGGTATGGCAGTTTGTCTAGGAGTGGGACAATTCTCTGCCCCTGGTACAGCAGTTTGTCTAGGAGTGGGATAATTCTCTGCCCTTTAGTACAGCAGTTTGTCTAGGAGTGGGATAATTCTCTGCCCTTGGCACAGCAGTTTGTCTAGGAGTGGAAACAATTCTCTGCCCCTTGGTACGGCAGTTTGTCTAGGAGTGGGACAATTCTCTGCCCCTTGGCACAGCAGTTTGTCTAGGAGTGGAACAATTCTCTGCCCCTTGGTACAGCAGTTTGTCTAGGAGTGGGACAATTCTCTGCCCCTTGGTACGGCAGTTTGTCTAGGAGTGGGACAATTCTCTGCCTCTTGGCACAGCAGTTTGTCTAGGAGTGGGACAATTCTCTGCCTCTTGGCACAGCAGTTTG
>CM042173.1:3962076-3996198 GCA_023376005.1 Doryteuthis pealeii
CAGCCTAAAGTCGGTATCAGCGAGGGAATCTATCCCCTTTTCAATAGTGCTAGATCAAGGAGATTGTTTTAGCATCTGAGATGGAGTGCCACGCCTACTATCAGCTCCTTACTTTACTGCACATATCCCTGTGCTACTCATACGCTGAGTTGGTGAGGACCGGTATCGAACTAGGAACCTTGTAGTTTCTAGCCGAACGCTCTACCGACTGAGCTAACCCGGCCCCTTTATATATATATTTACCAAAAGGAAAATTCACCTCCAACCTCTTCTGACACCATCAACCGACCACCCCTCCCCTTATTCACAACCTCCTAATTCACTAGGAAGAAAATGTTCATCACTGAAGCAAGAACTCTATTCCTAAAGTCCCGAAGAAGGTCTAACAGACCGAAACTTTACAATGTTGACATCACTAACTACAATAAACATCCATTTTCTACAACATCCCGTGTTTGTCTACCTTTCTCCACACACACACACACACATATATATGTATGAAGAGAAAAATGCAAGTGAATCCGACGGTATGTAATATAGTGAAAAATTTTTCGAAAAAATACAGGTTCAGATAAATTGAGTGATATTTATTCAGCCAATGCTGCAGTGTTTCAATCTGTTTAGTAGATCTTCTTCAGGGCCTTTTGTTGATATAAGGAAAAGTAAAAAATTTATCACAGGATAATAAGATGGCTGTTATCGGTTTGTTTACAAAGTTTTGAATGGAAAGTCAGTGTTCCCGGAAAAAGATTCGAAAATTTATGAGACGCATAAGATAAACGGTTTTGAAGTCGAATATTTTTACGTATAATACCCCCCCCCCTAATTTTTGGGCTGAAAAATTTTGAAAAATTGTGCATCTTATACACAAATAATTGCAGTAGTAACAAACTTGGAGGGAATAAATGAGGGGCTGTGGAGTAGGTAAATAGCATCAAAGATCGTCTACTAAAATGCACTAAAAATCTTTTTCACAAAATTTAGCCTTTTAGAAAAAGAGGATTTTTAGTGCATTTTAGCAGATGATCTTTGATGCTATTTCCTCAAACAATGATGCAAGTAAAAGATCTAATTTTTGGTATCTGTATTCAGTATGCTAACACAACTTTCACATAGATAGACAATTTGATATATAAAAAAAGTGAAAAATCAACCTACACTATCACACAACCCATAAGCCCAAGTTGATTAAGATGTCATCTGTAAAAGTTAGAATATGCAGAAGGAGTAAGACCTCACTAAAAAAAGGGATGTCTGGGTTTGACACTAAACTGCATCTGGTGGTGAGACTCCAATTCTGGAGCTCTATGGAGTAGGTAGAACCCCCTTCATTGCCATTACTCTCAGAACCACTCCGACTCAGAGTGGTAGTACCTGTTAGGGTCCTATCTATAGATCAAATAGACCTGTTTAAAAATTATTTTTCACTTTTTTAAAATATCAAATTGTCCCTCTATGCGAAAGTTGAGTGTTAGTATACTGAATACTGATACCAAAAATTAGAACTCTTGCAGCATTGTTTAAAGAAATAGCATTAAAGATCGTTTACTAAAATGCACTAAAAATCCTTGTTTTCTAAAACGTTGTGAAAACGAGGGTGTTAGTGCATTTTAGTAGACGATCTTTAGTGCTATTTCCTCAAACAATGATGCAAGTAAAAGATCTAATTTTTGGTATCCGTATTCAGTATACTAACACACAACTTTCACATAGATGGACAATTTGATATTTTTTAAAAAGTGAAAAATCAACCTGCCCTACTGTGGAGTCTGAACACAAAACCTTCAACTCTAACTCCTCTATTTTTTGCACCTCCAACTCCAACTCATCTTTATGTAATTAAGCAATTATGGCCTACAAATAAATATAGAACCATGATTTTTTTTAATCTATTCATAAGGAGTTTGCACTGTGTAACTTTACAGACTAAACTAGGGCCATATAAAGTCGGTAATATAGGGACTATTTGCTCGTAAATTCCTACCATAAAATAAACTGAACCCCCATTTTATGTCCGTGTTTTTGTATTAAATGTTTTAATTTTCTTGCACCCGTTATTTTACAATACCAAATATATTTCTTTTATTTATTTTAATATTCATTTCAATGTGCATATTCTAAAAGTTTTTATTTTGTGAGAATGTTTAGTTTTAAAGTGGGGGCTCGTTTTACAATTCAGGCATAAATTGGATCCTTCTTTTATGACCGTAATTTTGATTTTTCGTCGAAGATGATTAAAATCTGAAGTTTTTATTTTAGAGTACCAAAGCCAAAAAGAAAATAACTAAAGGTAATATTCAACTTTTTACTCGTAAATTCCTGCAATAAAATTAGGCTTGGGCATTTTATGTTAGGAAAGTACAGTGAATCATTAAATCCCTAAAGAGAGCTCAATGTATAATAAACTTTTTAGAATATATACAGAGCAATATTTATCATAGAAAGGAAGGAAAAACTGAACGTAATTCCATAATGTGCAAGAAACATAAAACATTTATTGCAAAAACACGGACATAAAATGGGGGTCCAGTTTATTTTATGGTAGGAATTTACAAGCAAATAGTCCTTTATTGCCATAAAGTCTGTATAGTTTTACCCGACTCCAGTAACCCTTTAATTGCTTCTGACTTTGACTTCACAGCCCTGGAAAAATGGGCTAATCCTAAAGTGGTAAATAGTTAAGCTTTTCGTTACTGTAACAAGGATTAAATAAATAGACCAGGCATAAGAAAATAAGCAAAACTCAAAATGGCAAAATCTTAAATCATTCTTCAGGAAATACTATAATTATTTGTGTGTGTATATAATATATATATATATATATATATACTAGTAAAACAAAACCACCCTTCGGGCGGTGTAAAAATAAACTTTTTAAAAATATAGCCTGAGGGGAGTGGGAGTTGAAATTCAATGTTAGAGGGGTAGTATCCAAGTAATAAAAACAACAATGCCAAAATATTTTTTTAAAATTCTTCCTTTTATTTTAATAGATAAATCTGTAGAGAGAAGATGATAAAAAAATATTTTATTTTGATAAATAAAACACTGAATGATAATAAAAAAAAAACTCTTCTTTTTTATCGTAATAAAATTTATTAAAATAAAAGGAAGGGTGTTTTTTTTTAATTGTTATTCAGTGTTTTATTTATTAAATAGATAATACACTACACTGAATAATAAAAATACAGTTTTTAAACAAAATTTATCTTTTCCAGCGTAAAAGATGTAAATAAAAATGCTTTAGATTATTGTGGAATCCGTGACGTAAGCTGTGACGTAGTTTCGGCTTCAGACAGAAATGCAATCTATCTCCATTATATATATATATTATATATATATATATATATATATATATATGAGAGAGAGAGAGGTATCCAAAACTTTGGTAGTGAGGATGATTCTATATGTGATTTCTAAGACACACTGTATTATTATTGTATGATCCAGTATGTATAAGTACAGTGAATCTTTAAATCCCTAAAGAGAGCTCAATGTATAATAAACTTTTTAGAATATATACAGAGCAATATTTATCATAGAAAGGAAGGAAAAACTGAACAACGTAATTCCATAATAAATTTATTTCAACCAAAAAATCAACTTAGATTTATATAGGCCCCTTTTTTGGTCGAAATAAATTTATTATGGAATTACAGTGTTGAGTTTTTCCTTCCTTTCTATGATATATATATATATATATATATATATAATATCCAAATGACTGGTAGTAAGGGAGAATTCCACCTTGGATCCTCAAAATCTAACAGTAAAAACATACTATATGCTCCTGTAGGTGCAAACATATATTCATAGATTGGTTGAAATAAATTTATTACGGAATGACAGTCTGTTAAGTTTTTCTTTCTTTAAAAGTTATATATATATATATACATATACAGGGTGGCCAAGAAGTCACTGAAATTTATATATACATACATATATATATATATTGTAGCGAAGACATAACGTCTATGGTACTTGGAAATGTCAGTTTTTTCTATGTGATTCTTCTATGTGATTTTCAAACCTATATATATATATATATATATATATGAGAAGTAAACAAACAGACGATGTTTGTGATATGGCTATTTTCAGCCGACAATATTTGGGAGAATATGTGTTTAAATGAAGTCGAACCTAATTTATGAAAGTTAATTAATTAATAATTAATTAATTAGGCGGGATTACCTATTAAATTTAAGGCTAAACAAATCGAGAAAAATCAATCTCTGTATGTACATTTCGGCCTATTAGGCCTCATCAGCAGAGCTATAGATACAAAGACCGCCCCGTGTGCGATTCGAAACCTGATTGTCAAGCTGACTTGTCAAGCGTCTTATCTTTTGGTGTGGTGGTAAGACGCTTGACAAGTCAGCTTGACAATCAGGTTTCGAATCGCACACGGGGCGGTCTTTGTATCTATAGCTCTGCTGATGAGGCCTAATAGGCCGAAATGTACATACAGAGATTGATTTTTCTCGATTTGTTTAGCCTTAAATTTAATAGGTAATCCCGCCTAATTAATTAATTATTAATTAATTAACTTTCATAAATTAGGTTTGACTTCATTTAAACACATATTCTCCCAAATATATATATATATATATATATATATATATATATATATATATATATATATATATATATATCAGTGACTTCTTGGCCACCCTGTGTATGTATGTATATATATATATATATATAAAAACCGCTAGGATTATCTAACTCCTCCTTACCAACTGCCAGTATTTATATTATAAACTATATATTATATTATTTATTATGAATTATATGATATATAGTAGCTCATATGCATGTTAATATAGTGCCAAACAGACATTATTCAAATACTCATTAGAAGAACATTATTGAATTTGAGTTTAAGGTAGATTGGGACGATTAGTCAAACACCTGGTTACTGACAGTTCTCAACTGTGCGATCTATTCACGTATTGGTCTGAAGATCGCACCCGTCAAGAACTGCCAGCTTAACCAAGATGTTTGACTCTGTGTCACACGTATTACTCAAACATATATAGATAATTATATATAGATATATAATGAGTAATAGATGAATTAATCCACAGATGTGGAGAAAAGGTTAGACAAACGGGAGTTGTAGAAAATGGATGTTATGGTAGTTATGATGTCACATGTAGACTTGCAGTCTAGCACACCCACAATTCCTGAGCTAGGTCTAAGACCAAAACATTACGTGACATCACTACCTAGCAATAAACAATTCATTTTCTAACATCCCGATGTTTGCCTACTCTTCTCACGCATATGATAATATATAAATATATATATTATAATATAACATTAAATAAATAAGTTCATCCACAGACATCGTGTTTCGGCATATCTATGCCTTTCAGTTGGCTAGACCACAAGATATCCTGGTAGGGTTCGATACTCAGATCATGACCGCATTGGTAGTCCGATGTCTTATCCCTCCGCCACTGACAGCGATGGCGGGACTGTGTTTTAAACTATTAAATACATAAGAATGTATGATATCTTATCGGTCACATAAGAGAGATCAAATTTCCGGAGAAATGATCATTCGCTTATTTGCTTAGTATGAGAGCTTAAAGTTTAAATTACCAATTAGAGAGTATTACAAATTTATGGAGCATGATATAATTAATAAATAAGTCATCCCTATCAGTACACGTGTTGTCGGCATTATCATTGACTCTCAGTGTGGCTAACTACACTATCCTTGGTAGGGTCGAACTATATATATATATTATGTTAGGTTGTAATATATAATCTTTTATTTATTACTGATCTAATTCTATATTAATTAATATATGTTTATTCTATTTACAACTAAAAAAAAAAAAGTACAGTATTAAATTCTTCTATTTTGACCATTTTATTTTGAATTCCAAAGATACAATACATGAATATTCACGACAGTAACCAGACTATATTATATAATAATAATTCAACCCATTTCTCAACAGATATTACAAAGGTAAGAGAGATTTTATCTTCTCTAATACTTAATGAATTAATTAGTAACTGGATGCTGTCAAAGGAGTCTGAATAATAGATAGAACTCTATCAGGTGAACCCACTCACAAAACGTGGGTAAACTTTTGATAAAGGTCCTTGAAGGATTTTTCATATTATTCCCCTCATTTCATATTGATTTTAAACTATATATATATATATATAAGTTATAGAAATAACAAAGACTTAGAAGATTTAAGCCTTTATAGTCTATTTCAGGAGCTTAACAAATTGTCTAATCTCCGACTAATCAAGATGCGAATATGAATTATGTGTCGGGGAGTAGACATTTGTCTAAGTCCCCTGAAATAGGATATAAATGCTACAATCTCTAATATTTTGTTATTTCTCTTTACTTATATATTTGCTCTGTGACTAATATAAGAGAACACATTGAGACCTTCAATCTTTGCGACAGGTGTTTAAAAAATAAACTCTGGTCGTCAGGAAGGATTCTTCTCTGGACTTTTGGATATCATTATAGTATATAATATATACTATATATATAATATATATATATATATACATACACACACATGAAAAAAGAAAGATTTGCATTAAATTCCCATGAGGGATGATATGCCTTAAATAAAATAATCAACCAACATAATAATCTGTTTTATTAATGATTTTAACAAGTAATTTTAAAAGTAAAAGCTGCAAATTAGCACATTCATATTAAAACACACACACAAAAAATTCCATAAATATGTGTAACTGACTGTCAAATTATGTATAATAAAAATAAATCACTGTGTGTATTTTTACTGAAGAAGACAGAATCATAAGTTCAAAAATTTACGAAACTGCTCTATCTCTCTATATCATAATCCTGGTATTTGGCTGTATAAGAATTATTTTGTTTGATAAAAGATTTTTTAGTCTATAGACGATACTATATTATATACGTATACATATATATACAAATATATATTACAGCTGATATTATATATATATAGTATATTATATATATATATATATATATATTATATAATAATATATATATATATATATTAGTAAATATCTTGTTCTGTCCTTTTACTCACTGGTATTAGGCACATTGAGCTCTCCTTATGGTCTACCTGCATCAGCTTGGTTAACCACACATGGAAAGATCCTAACTACAGAAAAAAATATATATATATATATAATATTATATATATGAAAAAAGATTACTAGATTTGACAAGTTATAAAGCTGGATACTCAGAAACTTGTTTGAGGTGAGAAGAGGTTATTTTGGTGACAATTTATAAGAAGCTGGACCCAGACAGAAAAACAAAGACACTAATATATTATATATATATATATATATATATATTAATATATATATATATATATATATATATAAATTTTAACTCTATTTGTAATGCTACCTCACTAAATTATTACTCTAACATCATATTTATATATCTTAGCATTTCAATCATTCTATGTCCTCAACTATGTCTAACCTCAGTGCCTCATTGTTCAAGCCAAAATATGACATTTTAACAGTAGATATAAAATATTTGTTTTTAGAATGTATAATTTTAACCAAGGTTGCAGATTTGGAGTCAGAGAGCCAAGTTGAAAGCAATTCTTGGTTACAGGAGGTTGCGAAAACAAAAACAAAAAAACAAAAAAAACATACAGACAACTAAATTTAAATTGTAAATAAATATCAACTTTCCTATTTCATAGATAATAACGCTATTTAAATTATTTGACTATTGCCTTCATTTCCCTTGTGTATACTCACGTTCGGCTGTTGTATCTCCAGCCTTCTTCAGGTGCCTTTGTAATAGTCTAACTGACAGTGGCTTTTAAACTCAGGCCATAGGAATACATCTGACTTCACCTCTGCAGAGAGGTAAGGACCCCTTGCCTACTGGGGCACCTGTTTGCCCTTACTTCGGATTCAATTCTTGAAGCTCTGGGGAATGTGGAGTAACATTGCCATTACTCCATCTACTATGACCTGGAGTGGTAGTACCTGTATGTCCCAAATATGGATTAAATCAGTGGTTCTCAACCGGGGTCAATATGGACCCCCAAGGACCATAATAACATTTTTTTTCGGGGGGGGGGTCCCAGCAAGCCCAAAAATTATTTTTTATAATACAATTGGATCTTGAATATGAATGGCTATAGGATGTCCACCAGAGTAAAATCAGAAATCAAAGGGCCATGGGTAAAAAAAGGTTGAGAACCACTGAATTAAATAGATTTAAAAAATGAGTTTACAAAAATGTTTTTACAAAAATTTTTGATACCCATGTAACGTGATTATGAAGGTCCACTGGAATTTGAGAGTGGAAATAAAACTGTGGGCGGACTACTATAGAAAGAGGAAGAAGAAATAAGAGAAAGTAAAGGTAAAAAAGGAGTAGTGGCACACACACGGGTTGCGGTAATTTGACCGAGGTGTGACCCCGGATGAGAATTGGAAGCCAACCGGAAGTTTGGGGTTTGACTGGAACCGGAAGTCACATGGTGTACGAGGACGACGAACAACAGATCGGACTCTTTTTGCTTTCCGGGTGGATGGGGCATATCTGGTCCTTGGCTCGTCTGAGTCCTATGGGGTTACAGTATTTTAACAGTGTCCTCTCTCTCTTTCTGTCTTTCCTCCTCTCCAGAACAGAGCCCACGACATGAGCCCGAAAATAAATGCTAAGCCCTTATGACGATATATCTCACGTGTTGTACCTTTTTTATCACAAGTAACAAATACCTTTTTAGTACCGTGAATTTGTGGCATGTTGACAACCCCGCTATACAAACACATATCGTTTTAGGTACTGTGACCATATTACTATGTTACACCCAACAAGAACAAAAAAACAAAAACATATTCAGCCTAAATCACTCAAGGGTGTATGCGTAAAAACCATTCAACGTATCTTTAGTCAGTTAGAAATCACCAATAAGAGTGAATCAATCTCCACATTGCTCTGATCTACTGACTCAAACCGTTATATGAAGTTCATCTTTACATTAATACACTTGTGTCTTAATCGTCAATTGTTATCATCTCACAAAAATAAAAAATGTATAAAAATGCATGGAATGATTTTTAGAATAAAAATGCATTGGAAATGATTTTTAGATTATAAAAATGCATTGGAAATGATTTTTTGTACTAAAAATGCAATTGAATGATTTTTTGTATAAAAATGCATTGAAAATGCATTTTTTGTTTATAAAAATGCATTGGAAATGATTTTTATAAAATGCATTGGAAATGAATTATTATATAAAAATGCATTGGTAATGATTTTACTATAAAAATGCATGGAAATGATTTTTACGTCATAAAAATGCATTGGAAATGATTTTACTATAAAAATGCATTGAAATGATTTTTTGTATAAAATGCACTGAAAATGATTTTTACTATAAAAATGCATTGAATGATTTTACTATAAAAATGCATTGAAATGATTTTTTGTATAAAACATGCATTGAAATGATATTTTTGTATAAAAATGCATTGAAATGATTTTTTGTATAAAAATGCATTGGAAATGATTTTTTGTATAAAAATGCATTGGAAATGATTTTTTAGATTATAAAAATGATTGAGAATGTTTCTTAGTATAAAACTTGCATTGAAAAATGTATTTTTTACTAAAATAATGATTGAAATGATTTTTGTAATAAAAATGCATTGATAGATATTTTGGTATAAAAATGCATGAGAATGATTTTTTAGTATAAAATGCAATGGAATGATTTTTACTATAAAAATGCTTGGGAATGATTTTTACTATTAAAAATGGCAATTGGAATTAGATTTTTCTGTATGAAAATGCATTGGTAATTGATTTTTTGTGGAGGGCAGCAAAGAAAAGGGCAAGTATGGTGGCAGAGGTTTGTTTTGTTTACGGCATACAACCTCACGGACAAGGTGTGGAAATAATTCAGTTCTTAGATGCCAATACAATTGTTATAATCTCATGTTTCTATTTAACCCTTAGATTGGAGACCGCTACCATAGGTACTCCACTCCAGGTCTAGAGTGGACAGAGATGCAATGGTGATGAAGGGTGCTTCCAACATTCCCACAAACCTCCAAACTGTAAACCTCACCAATCAGCATAGAGTTTAACGTCATTTCCATTGGCATTAGACCGTCAAACCACTGCTCATCGTAGCACCGTCATATGGTAAAGAGAGGAGATTGGTGTTGCTACTAAGGCAATAAGTGTAGGGCCAATCGATATAGGTGCTAGGCTTGACCGGCCAACCCAATGATGGAGGGGGCCCTCACCGACCACCTGTCTTTAGTCAAGAAAAGTCTAAAGTCAGAATATTGCGAGTCAGTGGACTGCTGCAGTTCACCTGGCTCTATCCTTAAACATCACAGGTCGCCACCCACGGGCCAACAGTGGCCCATTGCGGGAGTCTACAGCTCTGCAGAGGTGCGTCGTGGCATTCTAACACTCCGCCAGCCGACCGAGGCGGGATGGCGGCAAGAGATATGGGCCTGTGATTGATTTTATGGCGTCACCCTATGGGTCATTTTGTTTAATTCATTCTGTCGATGGGTATTACGCAAAGTTTTTTTTAATAATTAAACCTTCTTTTTTTCTTTACATTTTTTTCTATTTAACACATATGGGACACCTAACAGGTTACCCTCTCCCAAGGTCTAGAGTGACTTGGAGTAATGGCAATGAAGGGTACTCCACTCCCAGAGCTCTAGATATGGAACTTACCATTAAGATGCAGTTTATGCTGTACAACAAGACAGAAACAGTAGTGGTATCGAGTAAATAGTACACTACTGTTCCTTCTACAGGGATGCTGCATTAAATAAGTCATTAACAAAGAAACCAAATAGCTCTCCTCTTAATCTTTGGTGAGTCACAAGAAGGGAAAACTTCATTCAAACCTGCTGTAACGCCGCACGGAATATCGGAACCTCTATTCGACGGAGGTCGTATCTTGTATATGCAACGTGGTTTTGTTTTGAAAGAGAGGGAAGTAAAATCCACGGGTAGTAATATATCAGAGAAAATTGAAAAAACACAGGGTTAAACTGGGTTTAATAAAAGAAATTGAAAAAACACAGGTTTAAATGGGTTAAAAATTTAAACAGACTGAAAAGAAGGCATACCCACTCAACTTTTTCTCATCATTCTGTGATATATAACTTTTAATCTTCATGCCTGAAGATGAATCTATTAGATGGGATCGAAACAGTGCAGCGTCGTGACCAATAAATCACACTTAACCATTTAAGAGCTGTCGTTTTTTCATATTTTCTTGTGATATAGTTTACATTATATCTAATTATATATAATATATATATATATTATATATATAATGAACTAAACTTATTGGTTAAACCTCTGCAGTTGGAAGATAAAAAACAGCGAAAAAGGTTGAGATAGCTAAAAATATATTACCGAAACTTCACCCAGGGGAAAAAAAAAAAAAAAAAAAAAGAAAATACAAGGGTCATACCAACACAAGAAATAATTGATTCAATACTATACACTTTGGCAAAAAAAAAAATAATATATATATACTAATAGTGCTCTCGAGTGGAAATGGCCCATTAATCACAATACCCAGGGTATTTTAGGCTTTTTATTCCCAAATTATATATATATATAAGTTAATTATTATATAACATAACACACACACACACACACATATATAAACGCTAGGATTCTCTAAGTTAAATGAAAAGAGGTCAAACCTAAAGAGAGCAAACTATAAAGTAAACCTAATGAGTCATGATGCCTACTAAAGTGTTCACTAGTACTCATTAGGGCATCAGATTCTTACCCTTATGAGCTACTAAGCAAAACTATTAAGTAGTATTCTGACTCATTAGGTTTTTTTTATATCTGCTCTACTTAGTATGGTGCGCTTTTTACATTTTAGCTTGTAGATAAATCCTAGCGTTTTTATTATATATATAATTATTATATATATACTATAGTATATAATACCATGACATACATACACAGGGTGGACCAGAGAATCACACTTATATATATATTATAATTAATATATATATATATATATATAGGTTGAAAATCACATAGAAGAATCACATAGAAAAAAAACTCGACATTCCAAGTACCATAGCGTATTGTCTTCGCTATCACATATACTATATATCTGTAATCAATAAATTTCAGTACTTCTGGCCACCCTGTATATGTATAATTATATATATAACTTTTTAAAGAAAGAAACTTAACAACGTGATTCCGTAATAAAATTTATTACAACAATCATGAATATATGTTTGCAACTACAGAGCATATAGTATTTTTTTAACTGTGAGATTTTGAGATCGCAAGTGGAATCAATCGCTTACTACAGTATATTGATATTACTATTATAGTATATATATTATATATATCATAGAAAGAAGGAAAAGCCAACACTGTAATCAGTAATATAATTTATTTCGACAGAAAAGGGCCCTATATGAAATCTATTGATTTTTTGTTGAAGAAAATTATTTATGGAGATTACGTTGTTCAGTTTCTTCCTTCTATAATAAATATTAGCTCTGTTATTATTTCAAATAAGTTTATTATATCATTGAGCTCTCTTTAGGGATTGAAAGATTCAACTGTACTTTACATAGCTGATACATTACATATAATAACGAGTGCGTTTAGAAATCACATATAGAGATCACCCTCCACTTACCATTTGGTACCTCTCTCTCTCTCTCTCATATATATATATAATATATATATATATATATTAAATATAATAGCTTATATTATAATGGAGATTGTGTGTTTTTCTGTCTGTACCGAAACTATATTCCTACTCAAGTCAAATTCTCTTAGTTATTGACATCAATTCTCCATGATTTTTTATCTAACACCAATTATTAATAAATTGTCTTACATTATTAATACTGTTAACTATGTCTACATACTGACGACATGCATATTTATATAACAACAAAATAGCGGTTACAGTGTGACGGAAGGCTAATTGCATTATATGAATAAAAATCGAAATTTAATAATATGTGCTTAGTATTAATTGATTTCTAACTGTTTGGTTTTATTATGAATATAAGCAAAAATCTCTTCAATGAATTTAATAAATCCATAAACAAAGAAATAACTGTCATTTATTCTTTACTTCCTCTTAACTAAATAGCTTAAATTAGAAAAAATAACAATGAAAGACGAGAGTGATGGAAGAGTAAGTTTCAGTTGTTCCATTTTTTTTATACTCCCTCTGTTTCAAATCTTTATTATACTCCTCTGTTAATATCTTTTATCGATTCTATTTAGTTTCATTAGCCTTTCTAATTTAATACATATTTTGTTACATTAAAACTTCAATACTTGCACCCGGAGGGTGCATAATATTTGCTAGTATAATAGATGAATGATTGCAATTTCTGTCTGAAGCCCGAATACTACGTCACATGCTTACGCTCACGGATCCACAATTAATCTAACGCATTTTTATTTACATCTTTAACGCTGGAAGTAAATATTTGTTTAAAAACTGTATTTTATCTATTCAGTGTAGTGTATATCTATTTAATAAATAAAACACTGAATATAATTAAAAAACAACACCCTTCCTTTTATATTAATAAATTTTATGTACGGATTAAAAAGGAAAGGTTAGTTTTTTTTTATGTACATCATGTTTGTATTTAATCAAATAAAATATTTTTTTATCATCTTCTCTCACAGATTATCACTTAAAATAAAAGGTAGATTTAAAAAAATAGTTGTGCATTGTTGTTTTTAATTACTTGGATACTACCCTCTTAACATGAATGTTCAACTCCCCACCCCCTCAGGCTATATTTTAAAAAGTTATTTTTACACGCCCGAAGGCTGGTTTGTTTTAACTAGTTATATTAATATATATATATTACTAATAATATACACACAAAATAATTATAGTATTTCCTGATGAATGATTGTACAGATTTTGCCATCTTTGAGTTTTGCTATATTTCTGATGCCTGGGTTATTTAAATTAATCCTTGTTACAGTCAACGAAAACTTAACTATTTACCACTTTAGGATTAGCCCGTTTTTCCAGGCTGTTGGAGCAAATGACAGAAGCAATTGAAAGGTTACTGGATCGAAAACTATACAGACTGCTGTATGGCAATAAAGGACATTATCTTCGCTTTGTAATTCCTACCATTGAAATAACGACCGCCACATTTTAATGTCCGTGTTTTGCAATAAGTCTTTATTTTTCTTGCAACCCGTTTATTTACAGATACTAATATATTTCCTCTTATTATTTTAATATTCACTTCAATGTGTATATTCTAAAGCTTTTATTTTGTGAGAATGCTTAGTTTTAAAAGTAGGGTTCGTTTTTTACACTTCCAACTTTTTACTCGCTAAATCCTAACATAATGCCCGAAGTCCCTAATTTTCTCGGCAGGATTTACGAGTAAAAAGTTGCATTAATTACCTTTTGTTATTTCTTTGGCTTTGGTACTCTAAATAAAAACTTCAGAATTTAATCATCTTTGACGACAATTGATCAAAATGTACGGTCATAAAAGAAGGATCCAATATAGCTAATGTGTAAATACACGAGCCCCCACCTTGTAAACTAAACATTCTCACAAAAATAAAACTTTTAGAAATGCCATTGAAATGAATATTAAAATAAATAAAACGAAATAAGTTGGTATGTAAATAGACGGGGCAAGAAAAATAAAACATTTACATCAAGAAACACGGACATAAATCGGGGGTTCAGGTTTACTTTTATGGTAGCAATTTACGAGCAAATAAGTCTTCATTACCAGACTTTATATGGCTCCTCAGGGTTTAGTTGTAAAGGTTCACAGTGCAAACGTCCTATATGATCGATTATAAAAATCATGTTCTATATTTTATTGTGAGCCATATTACTTATGATTACATAAAGATGAGTTGGAGTGGAGGTTCAAAAAATCAGAGGAGTTAGAGTTGAAGTCTTTGTGTTTCAGACTCCACAGTAGGGCAGTGACTTTTTCCACTTTTTAACAAATAGTCAATATGTCATCATGATGGAAAGTTGTGTGGTTAGTATACTGAATACGGATACAAAATTATTGCTCTTATTTGCCATTATTGTTAGAAGAATAATAGACACTTAAGATCGTCTACTAAAATGCACTAACACCTCTCGTTTTCCAACGTGTTTCAGAAACAAGATTTTTAGTGGCATTTTAGTTAGACAATCTTTGATGCTATTTCCTCAAACAATGCTGCAAGTAAGAGATCTATTTGGCACAGGACACGCTCAGTCGTGCAGGCTTCTGTAGCGAGCTCTCTTCATGGATGTTTGTGTAAGGTGAATTCGACATGATAGCCCCTACACGAGCCTGGACCACTGAAGGTGCTGGTGTCCGCTTCCAAATTAGAACTTCTTGCAGCATTGTTTAAAGAAATAGCATTAAAGATGTGTTACTAAAATGCACTAAAAATCCTTGTTTTCTAAACGTCTGTGAAAACGAGGGTGTTAGTGCATTTTAGTAGACGATCTTTAGTGCTATTTCCTCAAACAAGAATGCAAGTAAAAAGTCTAAAATTTTGGTATCCGTATTCAGATATACTAACACACAACTTTCACATAGATGGACAATTTGATATTTTTTAAAAAGTGAAAAATCAACCTGCCCTACTGTGGAGGTCTGAACACAAAACCTTAAACTCTAACTCCTCTATTTTTTGCAACCTCAACTCCAACTCATCTTTATGTAATTAAGCAATTATGGCCTACAAATAAATATAGAACCATTGATTTTTTAATCTATTCATAAGGAGTTTGCACTGCGTGTAACCTTTACAGACTAAACTAGGGCCATTATAAAGTCGGTAATATAGGACTATTTGCTCGTAAATTCCTACCATAAAATAAAACTAACACCCCATTTTATGTCCGTGTTTTTGATATTAAATGTTTTAATTTTCTTGCACCCGTTATTTTACAATACCAAATAATTTCTTTTATATTTAATATTCATTTCAATGTGCATATTCTAAAAGTTTTTATTCTGTGAGAATGTTTAGTTTTAAGTGGGGGCTCGTTTTACAATTCAGGCATAAATTGGACTCCTTCTTTTATGACCGTAATTTTGATTTTTCGTCAAAGATGATTAAAAATCTGAAGTTTTTATTTTAGAGTACCAAGCCAAAAATAACTAAAGTAATATTCAAACTTTTACTCGTAAATTCCTGCCAATTAAATTAGGCTTGGGCATTTATGTAGTGAATTTACAAGTAAAAGTAATGTTCGAACACTAAACTTAAGCACTGTAAAAATCTTAGAAATATACAATGAGCAATATTTAAGAGAAAAAAAGAAACTGATATCTCATATTGTTGAAACATAACAGTGCAAGAAACATAAAACATTTATTGCAAAAAACACGGACATAAAATGGCGGGTCCAGTTTATTTATGTAGGAATTTACAAGCAAATAGTCCTTATTACTATAAAGTCCTATAGTGTTACCATCCAGTAACCCTTTAATTGCTCTGACTTTGACTCCACAGCCTGGAAAATTCTCACCATATGCGGGCTGGCTAATCCAAAGTGGTAATAGTTAAGCTTTTCGTTACTGTAACAAGGATTAAAAATAAACAGACGGCATAAGAAAATAAGCAAAACTCAAAATGGCAAAATCTTAATCATTCTTCAGGAAATACTATAATTATTTGTGTGTGGTATAATATATATAATATATATATATATATACTAGTAAAACAAAACCACCCTTCGCGGTTGTAAAAATAACTTTTTAAAATATAGCCTGAGGGGAGTGGGAGTTGAAATTCAATGTTAGAGGGTAGTATCCAAGTAATAAAAACAACAATGCCAAAATATTTTTTAAAATTTCTTTCTTTATTTTAATAGATAAATCTGTAGAGAGAAGATGATAAAAAATATTTTATTTGATAAATAAACACTGAATGATAATAAAAAAAACTCTTCTTTTTACGTAATTAAAATTTATTAAATAAAAGGAGGGTGTTTTTTTTAATTGTTATTCAGTGTTTTATTTATTAAATAGATAATAACACTACACTGAATAATAAAAATACAGTTTTAAACAAAATTTATCTTTTCCAGCGTAAAAGATGTAAAATAAAAATGCTTTAGATATTTGTGGAATCCGTGACGTAAGCTGTGACGTAGTTTCGGCTTCAGACAGGAAATGCAATCTATCTCCATTATATATACTAAGCAAAATATATGCACCCGCCGGGTGCAAGTATTGAAGTTTTTAATGTAACAAAAATATGCTATTAAACTTAGAAAGGCTAATGAACTAAATAAGAATACGGATAAAAGATTTTGAAAAGAGCGGAGTATAATAAAAGATTGAAACAGAGGGGAGATATAATAAAAATGGAAACTGAAACTACTCTTACATCACTCTCGCTCTTTCATTGTTATTTTTTCTAATTTAACTNATTTAGTTAAAAGAGGAAGTAAAAGAATAAAATGACAGTTATTTTATCTTGTTAATGGATTTAATTTAAGATTCATTGAAGAGATTTTTGCTTATATTCATTAAAATAAAACCAAAACAGTTAGAAATCAATAATACTAAGCACATATTTATTAAATTCGATTTTTTTATATTAATATGCAAATTAGCCTTCCCGTTCACACTGTAAACCGCTATTTTGTTGTATATATAAATACAATTGCATGTCGTCAGTATGTAGACATAGTTAACAGTATTAATAATGTAAGACAATTTTATTAATAATTGGGGTTTAGATAGAAATAAAATCATGGAGAATGTGATGTCAATAACTAAGAGAATTGTGACTTGAGTAGGAATATAGTTTCGGTTACAGACAGAAAAACACACAATCTCCATTATAATAAGATATATATATATATATATATATATATATATATATATATATATATATATATGAGAGAGAGAGAGAGAGGTATCCAAAACTTGGTAGTGAGGGATGATTCTATATGTGATTTCTAAGACACACTGTATTATTATTGTATGATCCAGTATGTATAAGTACAGTGAATCTTTAAATCCCTAAAGAGAGCTCAATGTATAATAAACTTTTTAGAATATATACAGAGCAATATTTATCATAGAAAGGAAGGAAAAACTGAACAACGTAATTCCATAATAAATTTATTTCAACCAAAAATCAACTTAGATTTATATAGGCCCCTTTTTTTGGTCGAAATAAATTTATTATGGATTACAGTGTTGAGTTTTTCCTTCCTTTCTATGATATATATATTATATATATTATAATATCCAAATGACTGGTAGTAAGGGGATTCCACCTTGGATCCTCAAAATCTAACAGTAAAAACATACTATATGCTCCTGTAGGTGCAAACATATATTCATAGATTGGTTGAAATAAATTTATTACGGAATGACAGTCTGTTAAGTTTTTCTTTCTTTAAAAGTTATATATATAATATACATATACAGGGTGGCCAAGAAGTCACTGAAATTTATATATATACATATATATATATATTGTAGCGAAGACATAACGTCTATGGTACTTGGAAATGTCAGTTTTTTTCTATGTGATTCTTCTATGTGATTTTCAAACCTATATATATATATATTATATATATATATATAATATATATATATATCAGTGACTTCTTGGCCACCCTGTGTATGTATGTATGTATATATATATATATATATATATATAATAAATATATATATATATAAAAACGCTAGGATTATCTAAAGCTAAAATGTAAAAAGCGCACAATACCTAAGTAGAGCAAATAATAAAGTTAAACCTAATGAGTCAGATATACCTACTAATAGTTTTGCTTAGTAGCTCATAAGGGTAAGAATCTGATGCCCTAATGAGCTACTAAGTGAAACTATTAGTAGGCATATCTGACTCATTAGGTTTAACTTTATTATTTGCTCTACTTAGGTATTGACCTCTTTTACATTTTAACTTTAGAGAATCCTAGCGGTTTATATATGTGTGTGTGTGTGTGTGTGTATGTATATATATATATATATTATATATATATTTGGGAATAAAAAGGCCTTAAATACCATGGGTATTGTGATTATGGACCATTTCCACTCGAGAGCATATATATATATATATATATTTTTTTTTTCTTTTGGCCAAGTGTTATAGTATTAATCAATTATTTTTGGTTGGTATGACCCTCTTGGTATTTTCTTTTTTTTTTTTTTTTTTTTCCCCTGGGTGAAGTTTGGTAATATTTTTTACTATCAAACTTTTGCTGTTTTTTTCTTTACTGCAAGGGTTTACCAATAAGTTTAGTTCATTATATATATATATATATAATATATATATATATATAATATAATGTAATATATCAAGAAAATTGAAAAAACACAGGTTTAAATGGGTTAAGTGGTGAGTTTATTGGCCGACGCTGCAGTGTTTCGATCCATTAAATAGATCATCTTCAGGGCATAAGATAAGAAATTATATATCACAGAATGATGAGAAAAAGTGAGTGGTAATCCTTCTTATTCAGTCTGTTTAAAATTTTTTAACCCATTTAAACCTGTGTTTTTTCAATTTTCTTTTTAACCCATTTAAACCTGTGTTTTTTCAATTTTCTTGATATATTACATACCGTCGGATTTACTTCCTCTCTTCACATATATACACAAACCGACCCCTCTGCCTGAATAAGATGTAACACAATGTCAATTTCTTCAGTGGCGTTTAACAGGTTTGAATAGAGTTTTCCTTCTTGACTAACCAAGATTAAAGAGAAGCTAGTTTGGTTTCTTTGTTTAATGACTTATTTAATGCCAAAGCCATCCTCGTAGAAGAACAGTAGTGGTACTATTTAACTCATAACCACTACTGTTTTTCTGTCTTGTGTACAGCACTAAACTGCATCTAATGGTAAAGTTCCAATTTTAGAGCTCTGGGGAGTGGAGTACCCCTTCATTGCCATTACTCCCAGTCCACTCTAACCTGGAGAGGTAGTACCTGTTAGGGTCCCATTTATGTGTTAAATAGAAAAAAAATGTTAAAAAAAAAAAGAAGAGTTTTAATTATAAAAAAAACTTGGAATACCCATCAAGAATGAATTAAACAAAATGACCCAATAAGGGTTGACCTGCCATAAAATCAATCAACCAGCCAGTATCTCTTGCCGCCATCCCGCCCTGTCGGCTGGGGTGTTAGAATGCACCGACTGCACCTCTGCAGAGCTGTAAGACTCCCCCAATGGGGCCACCTGTTGGCCGTGGGTGGCGACCTGTGATGTTTAAGGATAGAGCCCAGGTGGCTGAGCAGTCCATGACTCGCAATATTCTACTTTAGACTTTTCTTGGACTAGACAGGTGGTCGGTGAGGCCCCCTCCAATCAATTGGTTGGCCACGTCAAGCCCTAGCACCTATATGATTGCCCTAACCCTATTGCCCTTATAGCAACCCCCAATCCTTCTTATCATATGGGTGCTAGAGAGCAGTGGCTGAGGGTCTACATGCCATGGGAATGACGTTAAACTCTATCTGATGGTGAGGTTCCAGTTCTGGAGGTTTGGGGAATGTGGAGCACCCCTTCATCACCATTGCTCTCTGGTCCACTCTGACCTGGAGTGGTAGTACCTGTTAGGGTTCCATCTATGGGTTAAATAGAAAAACATGAGATTATAAACAAAATTGTATTATGCATTAAGAATGAATTTATTTCACACCTTTGTCGGTGAGGTTGATATGCCGTAAAACAAAACAAACCTTGCCACCATCTTGCCCTTTTCTTTTGCTGCCCCTCACAAAAAAATCATTACCAATGCATTTTTATACAAAAAATCATTTCCAATGCATTTTTATAGTAAAAATCATTTCCAATGCATTTTTATAGTAAAAATCATTTCCAATGCATTTTTATACTAAAAATCATTTCCATGCATTTTTATACAAAAAATCATTTCCAATGCATTTTTATACAAAAAATCATTTCCAATGCATTTTTATAGTAAAATCATTTTCAATGCATTTTATACTAAATCATTTCAATGCATTTTTATACTAAAAATCATTCCAATGCATTTTATACAAAAAATCATTTCCAATGCATTTTTATACAAAAAATCATTTCAATGCTTTTTATACAAAAAATCATTTTCAATGCATTTTTATACAAAAAATCATTTTCAATGCATTTTATAGTAAAATCATTTCCAATGCATTTTTATACAAAAATCATTTTCAATGCATTTTATAGTAAAAATCATTTCCAATGCATTTTTATAGTAAAAATCATTTCCAATGCATTTTATAGTAAAAATCATTTCCAATGCATTTTTATAGTAAAAATCATTTCAATGCATTTTTATAGTAAAATCATTTCCAATGCATTTTTATACAAAAAATCATTTTCAATGCATTTTTATACAAAAAATCATTTTCAATGCATTTTTATACAAAAAATCATTTCCAATGCATTTTTATACTAAAAATCATTTCCAATGCATTTTTTATACTAAATCATTTCCAATGCATTTTTATACATTTTTATTTTTGTGAGATGATAACAATTGGAAGATTAAGACACAAGTGTATTAATGTAAAGATGATACTTCATATAACGGTTTGAGTCAGTAGATCAGAGCAATGTGGAGATTGATTCACTCTTATTGGTGATTTCTAACTGACTAAAGATACGTTGAATGGTTTTTACGGCATATCAACCCTTGAGTGATTTTAGGCTGAATATGTTTTTGTTTTTTTGTTCTTGTTGGGTGTAACATAGTAATATGGTCACAGTACCAAAACGATATGTGTTGTATAGCGGGGTTGTCAACATGCCTCAAAATTCACGGTACTAAAAAGGTATTTGTTACTTGTCGATAAAAAAGGTACAACACGTGAGATATATCGTCATAAGGGCTTAGCATTTATTTTCGGGCTCATGTCGTGGGCTCTGTTCTGGAGAGGAGGAAAGACAGAAAGAGAGAGAGGACACTGTTAAATTACTGTAATCCCACATTAGGGACCAGAGGCCCATCCACCACCGGAAAGCAAAAAGAGTCCGATCTTGTTGTTCGTCGTTCCTCGTCACCATGTGACTTCCGGTTCCAGTCAAACCCCAAAACTTCCGGTTGGCTTCCAATTCTCATCCGGGGGTCACACCTCGGTCAAATTACCGGCAACCCGTTGTGTGTCCACTACTCCTTTTTTAACCTTTACTTTCTCTTATTTCTTCTTCCTCTCTTTCTATAGTAGTCCGCCCACAGTTTTATTTCCACTCTCAAATTCCAGTGGACCTTCATAATCACGTTACATTGGGTATTCAAAAATTTTTGTAAAAACATTTTTGTAAACTCATTTTTTAAAATCTATTTAATCCAGTGGTTCTCAACCTTTTTTTACCCATGGCCCCCTTTGATTCTGATTTTACTCTGGTGGACATCCTATAGCCATTCAATATTCAAGAATCCAATTGTATTTATAAAAAAAAATTTTTGGGGCTTGCTGGGACCCCCCCCCCCCGAAAAAAAATGTTATATGGTCCTTGGGGGTCCATATTGACCCCGGTTGAGAACCACTGATTTAATCCATATTTGGGACCATAACAGGTACTACCACTCCAGGTCATAGTAGATGGAGTAATGGCAATGTTACTCCACATTCCCCAGAGCTTCAGAATTGAATCCGAAGTAAGGGCAAACAGGTGGCCCCAGTAGGCAAGGGGGTCTTACCTCTCTGCAGAGGTGAAGTCAGTGTATTCTATGGCCTGAGTTTAAAAGCCACTGTCAGTTCAGACTATTACAAAAGACACCTGAAGAAGGCTGGAGGATACAACAGCCGAAACGTGAGTATAACAAGGGAAATGAAGGCAATAGTCAAATAATTTAAATAGGTTATTATCTATGAAATAGGAAAGTTTGATATTTATATTACAATTTAAATTTAGTTGTCTGTATGTTTTTTTTTTTTTTTTTTGTTTTTGTTTTTGCAACTCCTGTAACCCAAGAATTGCTTCCAACTTGGACTCTCTGACTCCAAATCTGCAACCTTGGTTAAAATTATACATTCTAAAAACAAATATTTTATATCTACTGTTAAAATGTCATATTTTGGCTAGACAATGAGGCACTGAGGGTTAGACATAAGTTGAGGACAATAGAATATTGAAATGCTTAAGATATATAAATATGATGTTACAGGTATAATTTAGAGGTAGCATTACAAATATGAGTTAAAAATTTTATATATATATATATATATATATAATATATATATATATATATATATATATATATATAATGTCTTTGTTTTTCTGTCTGGGTCCAGCTTCTTTATAAATTGTCACCAAAATAACCTCTTCTCACCTCAAACAAGTTTCTGAGTATCCAGCTTTATAACTTGTCAAATCTAGTAATCTTTTTTCATATATATATATATATATATATATATATATGTTTTTTTTTCTGTAGTTAGGATCTTTCCATGTGTGGTTTAACCAAGCTGATGCAGGTAGACCATAAGGAGAGCTCAATGTGCCTAATACCAGTGAGTAAAAGGACAGAACAAGATATTTACTATATATATATATATATATATATATATATATATATATATATATATATATATATATATATATATATATATATATATATATATCAGCTGTAATATATATTTGTATATATATGTATACGTATATAAATATAGTATCGTCTATAGACTAAAAAATCTTTTTATAAACAAAAATAATTCTTATACAGCACAAATACCAGGATTATATATAGAGATAGAGCAGTTTCGTAAATTTTTGTAACTTATGATTCTGTCTTCTTCAGTAAAAATACACACAGTGATTTATTTTTATATACACATAATTTGACAGTCAGTTACACATATCTATGGAATTTTTTGTGTGTGTGTTTTAATATAAATGATATGTGCTAATTTGCAGCTTTTACTTTTAAAAATTACTTGTTAAAATCATTAATAAAACAGATTATTATGTTGGTTGATTATTTTATTTAAAGGCATATCATCCCTCATGGGGGAATTTAATGCAAAATCTTCTTTTTTTTCATGTGTGTGTATGTATATATATATATATATATATATATATATATATATATATATATATAATCCAAAAGTCCAGAGAAGAAATCTTCCTGACGACACAAGAGTTTTATTTTTTAAAAACCTGTCGCAGATTGAGAGTTCAATGTGTGCTCTTAATATTAGTCACAGAGCAAATATATAAGTAAAGAAATAACAAAATACTTAGAGATTTAGCATTATAGTCTATTTCAGGGAGCTTAGACAAAGTGTCTAACTCCCCCGACACATAATTCATCATTCGCATCTGATGAGTCGGGAGAGTTAGACAATTTGTCTAAGCTCCCTGAAATAGACTATAAAGCTAAATCTCTAAGTCTTTTGTTATTTCTTAACTTATATATATATATATATAGTTAAAAATGAATGAAATGAGGGGGATAAATGAAAAATCCTTTCCAAGGGACCCTTCTCAAAAGTATTTACCCACTTTTTGTGAGTGGGTTCCCTGATAGAAAGTTTTTCTCATCTATTATTAGACTCCTTTGAAGCATCAAGTTAATATAATTATTCTATAAGTTATTAGAGAAGATAAAATCCGTCTCTTACCTTTGTAATATCTGTTGAGAATGGGTTTGAATTTATATATATATATAGTCTGGTTAACTTCCGGTGAATATTCCTACATTGTATCTATCTTGAATTCAAAATAAAAATGGTCAAATAGAAGAATTTATTTACTTAGCTTTTTTTTTTTTTCAGTTGTAAAATAGAATAAAATATATTAAATTAATTAGATAGATCAGTAAATAAATAAAAAGATTATATATATATACACACACTATATATATATATATATAGTTCGAACCCTACCCAAGGATAGTTGTGTCTAGCCACACTGAAGAGGCATGATATGCCGAAACACGTGTCTGTGGATGACTTATTTATTAATTAATATATGCTCCCATAAATTTGGTAATGAGCTCTCTAATTGGTAATTTAAATTAACTCTCACTACTAAGCAAATAAGCAATGATCATTTCTCCGGAAATTTGATCTCTCAGTGACCGAAAGATACATACATTCTTATGTATTTAATAGTTTAAAAACACCAGTCCCCGCATCAGCTGTCAGTGGGCGAGGGGATAAGATATCGGACTACCATGCGGTCAGTCTGAGTTCGAACCCTACCCAAGGATATTTGTGTCTAGCCACACTGAAGAGGCATGATATGCCGAAACACGTGTCTGTGGATGACTTATTTATTAATTATATATATATATATATATATATATATATATAATGTGGAGAAAGGTAGGCAAACACGGGATGTTGTAGAAAATGGATGTTTATTGTAGGTAGTGATGTCGACGTAATGTTTTGGTCTTAGACCTTCTTCAGGATGTAGGGTCTAGTAGACTGAAATGTTACAATGTTGACATCACTAACTACAATAAACATCCATTTTCTACAACATCCCGTGTTTGTCTACCTTTCTCCACATACTGTTGGATTAATTTCCATCTTATTTCTCATATATATATATATATATATATATATATGTTTGAGTTAAGATAGTGTGGACACAGAGTCAAACACTTGGTTACTGGCAGTTTCTTGACTGGGTGATCTTCAGACCAAATCCTGAAAGATCGCACAGTTGAGAAACTGTCAGTAACCAGGTGTTTGACTCCATGTCCACACTACCTTAACTCAAATATAAATGTTCTTCTAATGATATTGAATAATGTCTGTTTGGAAATATAACATGCATATTATCTACTATATATATATATATATATATATATATATATATATATATATATATATATATATATAATATGGGTGCTATATTTCAAAACAGACAGCATCTAATATGATTGATAGAGCATTTATACTTGGTTTAAAGGTAGTATCATGTCTCCTTAGTGTAGCTAGACTTAACAGGCTACCTTTAGCCGTGATAGAAACCTGACCAATTTTTCATCAGTCAGACTTCTTAATTACTGGACCATTAGCCAACTATATGCAATGGGTAGAATTTAACTGATAAATACATATGTAGTAGGTATATATGATGTCTAAATACATATGTACTAGGTATATATGTTACAACCGCTAGAGAACTTGCATCCATTTTATAGGAGAGTTTTCCTCTTTTAAACTTAATTCATAGCCAACAGTCAAATACCTAGAGAGCTCAACCAACAATGGGTTGGGAGCATATATTTTGTCATCCACAGACACAGTGAATCGACATATTACATCTCCTCAGTGTGGATAGATTTAGCAGGCTAACTCCGGATAGAAACCCGGCCAATTTTCATCAGTCTGGTCCTTAACCACTGGGCCATATGTAATATATATATATATATATATATATATATATATATTTTTTTTTTTTTTTAAATGTTTTTTTTTAAAGTTGGGCATTATTACGAAGCATTAAAAATATATAAATGAATGAACTCGATATTATGGAGTATTGGATTCACTTATTTTTTTTATTATTATTATTTTTTTTGTCATAAATTTTCAGGTTCGTTAGATACCCTTTATCAAATGAATGATATTACTGTTTAACGGCTTCCTTGTCTCGGTTGTTATCGACAGTGGCAGTGTCTGTGAAATATTTATAATAACAGAGAATTCTGATGTCTGCGTTCAATCCCTTCACGTGTGTTTGTAATTTTAGAATCCATTTAGTTTCTGATTGTTTTCTAGATTGCGTTGTTGGAAATGCGTGTTCTAATAAAATGCATTTAAAAAAAAACATTTTTAAAAAAATATATACCGAGAGAAGCATACGGAGACCATCTAAAATACAACATGAATATATATATATATTATATATATATATAGACTTAGAAAGAAACTAAAATTAATACAAACTAATTGAAATGACAAAAAGAGAAATAAAAATAATTTCAAACCAGTCAGCTATATATAAAATGTAAGTAAAGTAAAGTCGTTGGTGCGGCCTGATGTCGGTATCAGCCATGCAGCGAGGGAGTCTATCCCCTTTTCACTAGCGCTAGACCAAGGAGATTATTTTTAGCATGAGGTGGAGCGCCACACCTACCATCAGCTTCTTACTTTACCACACAAATCCCTGTGCTTCTCATACGCTGAGTTGGCGAGGGCGGGTATCGAACTAGGAACCTTGTGGTTTCTAGCCGAACACTCTACCGACTGAGCTAACCCGGCCCAACTTCCTGTAATTTTTACTTCTGAGGAAAGTGTACCTTGAACACCAAAACTGTGGTAGAGAGAAAAACTTTTTTCTACAATTATAAATATTCTATATTTTGCGAAAATATATTGAGCATTTTTGGATTAACTACTAATGCTACTACAATGAAAATGTAGCAACTTTTTGATGAAATAAATATTAATATATTATATATTATTAAATATATATAATATATATATATATATTGTCTGGGCACCTCACGTGGTGTAATGGTTAGCAAGTGAGACTGGCAAATCATGACTAGTGAGTTTGTGCCTCATTTCTTCCCTTATATTCGGCCTTGTGCCACATCTAAGTGAAGCTTA
This sequence comes from Doryteuthis pealeii, assembly GCA_023376005.1. Lineage (NCBI taxonomy): Eukaryota > Metazoa > Mollusca > Cephalopoda > Myopsida > Loliginidae > Doryteuthis > Doryteuthis pealeii. Next base: position 3,989,657 of record CM042173.1, read on the forward strand.
GTAAATAACTATATATACATATATATTGTCTTAGAATATTGGTATGATAGCAGAAAGAATTGGAAAAACCAGGAATAAACAAAAAGAACAAATTTATTCTTTTGGAACGGTGTCCCATTTTTATTTTTTATTTATTTAATATATATATTATATATATATATATATATATTTATTTATTTATTTATTTTTTTTTTTTGTGCAAGGAATGTTCAGGATAATTCTTATTAGAATGAATTGCAATCCAAGTTAAGAGTGTTCATTTTGATATTCCTTGTTCTAGGATAAAACCGGTTGACTTAGTTTTGATTTTTGAGTGAAGGCAGTATGTTTGGCCTGGCATTATTGCTGGGAGTGTGGAGATTCTTGTCTTCTCATGGTTGTGACATCACCAGAAAAGGAACTACCCCTTTAAAAATTTGTGCTACGCATGCCCTGGTTTCTCACGCATGCCCATCAGGCTAAAATGGGTAACTGCAGTTATGTGAGATTTTTAACGCACGTGCGTCTGTCCAAACTGGGTAGCTGCTGCTACTATAAGTGAACTATAAATGAATATATGAAAATATATTGCTAAACGGGAAGAAGAAATGGATTCTTCCTCGTCTATCACTAGCGAAAAGGAGATAGACTCCCTCACTGTCTTGTTGTTACTGATAATATGCCACCCCACAAACTTAACAACTTGATACAGTGTAACTTAGAAGTCACATTGTTGTCAACCTATGAAAGGAAGAACCCACCCTATCCAACACCTTTATGTAAATTGAGCCAGTAAAAGATGGACTACACGGACAATATTTTCCTGACAATGGTGTCATCATTGCTGCTGTAAAAAGAAACCAAAATAATTTGGTAGCTCCTGCTGGTACAGATTTTTTTTTAGGAAGAACCTACCCTACCCAACACCTTTATGTAAATTGAGCCAGTAAAAGATGGACTACACGGACAATATTTCCTGACTGGTGTCATCATTGCTGCTGTAAAAGAAACCAAATAATTTGGTAGCTCCTGCTGGTACAGATTTTTTTTTAGGAAGAACCTACCCTACCCAACACCTTTTATGTAAATTGAGCCAGTAAAAGATGGATTACACGGACAATATTTTCCTGACAGTGGTGTCATCAATGCTACTGTAAAAAGAAACCAAAATAATTTGGTAGTTCTTGCTGGTGCAGATTTTTATTAGTGTGTCATGCAAACTCTTATCACTGATGGTATGACTTATGGTGGTGATTATATAGTAAGTAAATTCGTCGGGACGGCCTAAAGTCGGTATCAACCAGTCAGCGAGGGAGTCTATCCCCTTTTCAATAGCGCTAGACCAAGGAGATTGTTTTTAGCATCTGAGGTGGAGCGCCACACCTACCATCAGCTCCTTACTTTACCGCACAGATCCCTGTGCTACTCATACGCTGAGTTGGCGGGGGCCGGTATCGAACTAGGAACCTCGTGGTTTCTAGCCGAACGCTCTACCGACTGAGCTAACCCGGCCCCTCAAATGATTATACAGAAAATAAGTGTTTTGTAGCTGAAAACTATCCATTATTTTAGGGAGATTAAAATAATTTTTACAATAAACTAATTCTAAACAGTGCAAAAAAATCTGAAAAAAAAATTTATTTTGCATTTATAAAAAAAAATTCCCCATATTTATTGAACGACGCTTGTGATTTATATTTTACATACAAGACATTTTTTATGTTGTTAATGTTTCATCAGTTGGTTTATTGTCCATCCAACAGAAGAAACGTTTTTTTTCTTTTTTTACTTGTTTTTCTTTGCTTCAATTTTCTTTTCTTTTTTTTTTCACTTAATTTTTTTTTTTACTTTTCTTTATTTTTTTTCTTTCTTTCTTGTCTTTTTTCTTCTTCTTTCTTGTTTTTTTTTTCTTCTTTCTTCTTTCTTCTTTCTTTTCTTTCTCTTTTTCTTTCTTTGTCTTTTTTCTTCTTCTTTTTTTTTTCTTGTCTTTTTTCTTCTTCTTCTTTTTTCTTGTCTTTTTTCTTGTCTTTTTTCTTCTATTTTTTTTTTTCTTTTTTTCTTTTTTTTTTTCTTGTTTTTTTCTTCTTCTTCTTTTTTTCTTGTCTTTTTTCTTCTCTGTTTTTTTTTCTTCTTCTTTTTTCTTCTTCTTCTTCTTTTTCTTCTTCTTCTTCTTTTTTCTTGTCTTTTTTCTCTTCTTTTTCTGTCTTTTTTCTTCTTCTTTTTTTTCTTGTCTTTTTCTTCTTCTTTTTTTTCTTTGTCTTTTTTTCTTCTTCTTTCTTTCTTTCTTTCTTGTCTTTTTTTCTTCTTTATCTTTCTTTCTTTCTTGTCTTTTTTTTTCTTCTTTTTCTTTCTTTCTTTCTTGTCTTTTTTTTCTTCTTCTTCTTCTTTTTTTTCTTTCTTCTTTTTTCTTGTCTTTTTTCTTTTTTTTCTTTCTTTTTTCTTCTTCTTCTTTCTTTCTTGTCTTTTCTTCTTCTTCTTTCTTTCTTGTCTTTTTTCTTCTTTCTTCTTCTTTCTTCTTCTTCTTTCTTTCTTTCTTTTTTCTTTTTCTTTCCTTCTTTCTTGTCTTTTTTCTTTTCTTTCTTCTTTCTTCTTTCTTCTTTCTTCTTCTTTCTTCTTTTTTCTTTTTCTTTCTTTTTTCTTCTTTCTTTTTTCTTTTCTTTCTTTCTTTCTTTTTTCTTTTTCTTTCTTTCTTGTCTTTTTCTTTTTCTTTCTTTCTTTCTTTTTTCTTTCTTTCTTGTCTTTCTTTCTTTTTCTTTTTCTTTCTTTCTTTCTTTCTTTTTTCTTTTTTCTTCTTTCTTGTCTTTTTTTCTTTTTCTTTCTTTCTTTTTTCTTTTCTTTCTTTCTTGTCTTTTTTCTTTTTCTTTTCTTTCTTGTCTTTTTTCTTTTTCTTTCTTTCTTTCTTTTTCTCTTTTTTAATTTAAAAAAATTTTTTAAAACCTTTTTCTTTCTTAATCAAATTAATATTACTACAAGTGCAAATAAAGTAATTAAAATTAAAGAGATCCTTGTGAAAAACGAATAATTTGATCTATTTCATAAACCCTACCTGTAACAAGATTTCTGGTTAAATCCTACTTAACGAACAGTAGACGTTCAAGTAAATATTTGTATTTAAAAAATTCTTTTTTTTATTTTTTTTTTTTTTTATAGCTACTAAATGAATTTTCTGTTTTTAGTAGCATATCTTCTAAATTTATTTAAAGGGGTGGGGTGGGGGGAATGGACAAAGTGTAATCAAATTGATGAACTATGATGTTTTTGTGTACCCTTAACTAAAGGGGGATGGAGGGTTGATCCTCTGTGGTCAAAGGGTGTCTATCAGCACATATGAAAGGCTTTATTGATTCCATATAAAAACTTTCTGGAAAAGAGATAAAGTCGAGGAAGTTGTCCATCGGAATTCTTCTTTAAACCCAATTAGTAGACCTAGTTTGGGAATTCACTCCACATGGGGTTTTCATAATTAGACCAAACTTCAAAAACCCTCACATCTAACTCTTGAAGGCCCCTTGTGTAAAAAATAACTCTCCTGAATCTTTTAATGTAATTTCACTCTCATCAATCATTTTTTTTTTTTTTTTTTTCATGTTTTTTTTTTTTTTTTTTTTTTTTTTCTAAAGCAAAAAAAAAATCATGAAGGATGTTTTAACTTTTTCATGATAATTCAGTTATGAAAATTGGATACATGGCATAGTGGATATAGGTGTTGAGTTAATAAGTGAAATTTATCTCTGGGCTGCAGGTTCAATCCTGGTCAAGGGCTACAGTAACATAGAATAATTAATACAGCTTAACACTGTACCCAGTCATGGTTAGCGGAATGAGAACAGTCTATTCCTGTGGATTGAATAAAGAGTTAGGTTCGAAGTTCCATGAAGGCTCTTGAGTTCAACTAGAAGGTTCTTGAGTTCAAGAAAGTCCATATGTCCAACAAGAAATACCTGAAGAAGGCCAGAGGGCACATTGTGTAGATAACAATAAAGATGAGGACAATAGGCCGAATAATTCAAATAACACAAACTGTTGAGTTAATGAAAACTTCAAAAAACCTTGAACATTTTCATATTGCTTGTTTAGTAACTTTGGTGAGGAATCAGTTGACCCTTACCCACTTCTACCGTGTCTCTATTATATATTTAGTACAAAGGTATAGATAGATAATCTACTTAAGTTTCACCAAAAATGGATCATCAGGGTTAATCGTTATGAATTAATCAAGTAATTGATTAAATTAGAACAATTGTGGAAGTGAATAATACAATTAGAGCCTTGCACAAAAAATTTAGCCATTCATTTTTGGTGAAACTTAAGTAGGTTATCTATCTATACCTTTCTACTACATCCACTCTACTAACTCATTGAGCACTTTTATATTCTTTATAACCCTGACTTATTAAAAAGTAGAAAGCGCGTGGTGTAATGGTTAAAGTTATAGGAAATAGACTCGTCGCCTGAGGTCAAATCCTGGACGTGGTAATTGCATTTCACATAGCGCTAATACCCTTGGGAAAGGTATGAATTCTACTCTCCCTCCAGCTATGGATAAATAGTAGGGCAGACTGGGCTCTTTAACCTTGGTTAGGCAACCGGTCTAGGAGAAGGAAAACTCTGAATTCAAACCTGTTAAACTCCGCTTAAGAAATTGACCTTGTATCACATACTGCTCGTGCGAAGGGGTCGGTAAATATATAACCCTGACTTATTCAGTTAATATTTATATTAAGTCAATGTTGCAATTAACTCAATAGTCTATTCCTTGGTAAGTCATCTTCCTTATCATATATATATATATATATATATATACTAGAAAAACGTGACCCGTTGGGTCACCTATTGAACTCTGGATAGATAATTGTGATCAGAAAAAAAGTGTGTTTGCAAAGGGAATTAATTTTTTAAAAGAAATCAGGCCGGAGAATTTTGTAAGATTTCTAGGAAAGGGAAAGTTTGACCAAATTTAAATTTGAATGGACATGATTCTTGAAATTCTATTAATATATGGATACCCATTTTTTTCGTCTGCTGTTCATATTAAAAACGAATTAAAATTAATTAAATCGATTATTTTGGGTCAAATTTTTGTCCGTGTTTACAAAATAGATTTAACACTCAATTGAAAAAAAGTTACCAAAAAATCAGGGAATTATCTGATTTTCATTAATTTTCAGTATTGATTTATCAATGAATGAATTTTATAATGCATCAGTTATTTTATTTCAAAACTTTCTGATTTAATTAAGTATTTCAGCTATGATAAATTAATATATAAAATTCATTTAGAATATGAGCAGCATGAGGTTAAGTTTAAAATGTCATTATTAGATTCTAAAAACATTTTTTTTAATAAATACTTTATTTCAGTATCAATCACTAATATTTTTTATCAAAAACTGTATTGGAAATTTAGCGCCTCCCCTTTTTAATGGAACAAATATTGATGTATATTTTTTTCTTTTATTAGAAGTTTTGTAATTATATAATTATCGAAATTAGTAAAAAAAAAAAAATCTCCAAAAATTATTTTTAATTTTTTATTTTCATTTTATTTTCCGATTTTCGGTACTTATATACTATCAGAGCAGATTCCTTAAATTTTTTTTTCTTCTATTCACGCTTTGGGTCTTTTGTCTTTTTATTTATGCAGAAAAAAGTATCAATCACATATAACCCCACCGATATTTTGCGCCCAAAAAATAAGGGGGGAATCAAAGTTAAGTGACCTGAAAAAAATCAGAAAGTTTTTAAATAACAGATGCATCATAAAATTCAGTCATTGATAAATCAACACTGAAAATTTAATTTGTATCGTAAAAACACGGATTTTCCAGCAAATTGGTTATACCTATTAATAGCTAAGCTGTTGAGAAGTTCTGGAGATCACAGAAAATCCAGTTTCTATGTAATACCAAAAATAATCCCTTTCTAAAGGGCCAGGTTAGCTCAGTCGGTAGAGCGTTCTGCGAGAAACCGCAATGTTCCTAGTTCGATACCGGTCCTCACCAACTCACCGTATGAGTAGCACAGGGATCTGTGCAGTAAAATAAGGAGCTGATGGTAGGCGTGGCGCTCCACCTCAGATGCAAAAACAATCTCCTTGGTCTAGTGAAAAGGGGATAGACTCCCTCGCTGATTGGCTGATACCGACTTTAGGCCACCCCGGCAACTTTACTTTTTACTTACTTCATCATGATTTTAATTGACAAACAAAACTGTAGTGAAAAAGGTTTTGAAAATAAAGTAAAATCTTTTTATACTCATTCCGTAGTTAACATCAACAAAACAAAAACAAAAACAAAAAAAAAACACTATTGACAATTTTTACCATGACAGAAGGGAAATGGGATGGTAAAATATTTCTCTTGCCTGCTGATTTGGTTGTGGTAGCAGTGGCAGGAGTTAACCTGGCTTTGAGAGAATGACTCTCTCAAGATAGACTAATATATAATAGAGGGGGTGAAATTAATAGGCAGTGAGAATAGTGAGAGATTGGTGACTTTATAACTTAATTGCAAATTACTGCTAATTAAAACAATAAAAAATAATTTTTTTTTTTCATCTCTCCT
>CM042173.1:3996298-4008798 GCA_023376005.1 Doryteuthis pealeii
ATTAATCATTACAACGGTTATATCATTTATAATTAGGCCGGGTTTAGCCTCAGTCGGCTATAGAGCTTCGGGCGTAGAAACACAAGGTTTCTAGTTCGGATTCCGTCCTCACTAACTCAGCGCTATGAGTAGCACAGGGATCTGTGCAGTAAATAAGGAGCTGATGGTAGTGGCGCTCCACCTCAGAGGCAAAAACAATCTCCTTGGTCTAGCGCTAGTGAAAAGGGGATAGACTCCCTCGCTGATTGGCTGATACCGACATTAGGCGCCCCGACAACTATAATGGAGATTCGGTGTCTGTGAGTCTGTAACGAAACTATGTCACTGCTTATTTCCCAATAAACTTAGCAATTACGTAAGTTTGACAATGAGTATTTAATTTATAGCCAAAATCATTAACTAATACATAGAATAATAAATCTCATCTATTAATGATGTCTCTATTGAAATCTTAGTTAGATTAGCCTCAAAACAGCTCATGTTATTAGTGCGTTTAAAATCTTGCAATGTGTCTTATATATCACTAAGAAAAAGGGCCGGATTAGCTCAGTCGGTAGAGCGTTCGGCAAGAAACCACAAGGTTCCTAGTTCGATACCGATCCTCGCCAACTCAGCGTATGAGAGCAACAGATATGTGCAGTAAAGTAAGGAGCTGATGGTAGGTGTGGCACTCCACCTCAGATGCCAAAACGATCTCCTTGGTCTAGTGCTATTGAAAAGGGGATAGACTCCCTCGCTGACTGGCTGATACCGAAATTAGGCCACCCCGATGACTTTACATAATATATGGAGTGATTAATTTGCATACTGATTTTAACAAAACCACGTTTAATAAATAATTACTTGGTTTTATTGATCTCTTATATTATTGTTTTATTCTCCAATGTATTAAAATCAATCCTATAAATGATTTTATATAGAAACCACTTAAAATATAATTAAAATAAGTAATCTTTTTCTGTGTTTTTATTTATTTTCGATAGTCTTTCTAATTTATTAATTCTATTTAATAAAATATATTTCATTACATTAGAATTTAAATACTTATGCCTGGAGGGAGGGCATATACATTTTCTATGTTTTTAATTTATCATAAATTATTTATTTACTCCTTTTGAGTTTTCACATCAGCGTTAGCTGATGGTCTTTCACTGAGTCTGAAGTGACAAGCAAGTCTCCTCAGGTCTCCAGGACTCTCTTCTGAGTATCTGGCAGATTGCAGCAGTGTGCAGTTTCTGAATGGTTCAATCCTTCCTCTGATATCCAAAACTTTCCAAGCCCTTTTTAATCCTTTTGGGACTGTTCCAAGTGCACCAACTACAATTGTATCACTTTCACTTTCATATTCCATAACTTTTTCAGTTCTCTGCAAGGTTCATATATTTGTCTATTTTTCATTTTCCTTTTAACTTCACCCTGGATCTGCTGGCACTGCAAATCCACCAGTTGACAAGTTCTTTCTTTTTGTTTATCAACACTAGTCTGGCCTTCTTGCTGGATAAGTGATCTGTTTTTATCTCAAAAGTCCCAGAGAATTTTGTGCGTTTCGTTTCTCAAGAACAGATTCTGTGTTATGCATATACCATTTTGTTGTTGTTGGTCAAAATTTAATTTTTTGCATAATTCCCAGTGGATCACCTTCCCAACCCAGTCGTGTCTAGTTTGTATTCTCGTTTTGCTAGTTTGCTACATTCGCAGAGTATATGGTTAAACAGTCTCATCTCTATTACCGCAAAGTCTACATTTACTATTTTGTTGGTCTTATCAATTTTTGCTTTGATTAGTTTTCCTTTTGCATTATTTTGTGCAACAATTATAAGTGATTCCGTTTCTCTTTTTGAGGTTTCCCTTTCTTAACCATGTCCAAGTCTTTTCATGTGCAACCTCTTCTATTTGTTGTTTGAAGCGTCCAAATAATTGTTTTTCTTCCCCATTTTTGTTTCTAGTCTTTGTCGTTTTTTTGTTTGTCCATCTCTGTTTCTACTATTGTTGGCCGCCATAAGTAGTTTGTTTTTCTTGCTCTCCTCTTCCTTTGTAATCTTCAAGCTGTGGATTGTGGTTTCTACGCATTCCTCTATTATTATTATTTTATATTTTTTTTTTTTTTTTTTTTTTTTTAATATATTTTTTTTTATATATATATATTTTTTAATAATAATTATATAAAAGTAAAAAAGTAAAGTCGGTGGAGTAGCCTATTATCGGTATAAGCTAAACATTGAGGGAGTCTATGCCCTTTACACTAGCACTAGATCAGGAGGATTGTTTTTGCATCTGAGTGAAATGCTACACCTACCATCAGCTTCCCACTTTATCGCAGGCTGTGCTACTGATGCGCTGAGTTATATATCTATCAATGATAATTTTTGGATTAGTCTGAGAGTGATATATCAAATTACATTTAAAATTGAAATTTTAAATAATTTACATATTTTTAAAATAAAATTAACCAGCAAGGAACTCAAAGGGGCTGATGGTGGGGTTTATAATTTATTATGAATTAATTTTTTTTTTTTTTTTTTTTTTTTTTTTTTTTGCTTAGTTTGTTGGATTTTTATGGCATGTCAACACTTGTTGGGTTTTTAATAATAATAATAATAATATCCTTTCAGCTAGTATATTAGGTCTGAGACCTGTCAGCTGTTCCTGATAAATGTTAATTTTAATTCCACAGAATATTTATAATCATTCCACAGATTATCCAACATTGCCTTGAAAAAGTTTAGAGATTGGGCTTTCACTATTGATGATGGTAGTTTATTCCATGTATTCACCAGTATGATTTTTACTATAGACTTTCATTGAAAGGGATTTCACCATAAAAATTAATTGCAAATGATATTTAGCATAATAATATCCTTTCAGCTAGTATTTTAGGTCTGATACCTGTCAGCTGTTCCTTATAAATGTTCATTTTAAATCCACAGATATTTATAATCATTCCACAGATTATCCAACATTGCCTTAAAGGAGTTTAGAGATGGGGCATTCACTATTGATGATGGTAGTTTATTCCATGTATTCACCACTCTGTTACTAAAATAATTTTGTCTTGCATTTGCTTTACAAGATTTTTTAAAGAGTTTTAATTTATGCTGTTTTGGAATTTCTGGCAAGTCCACATCCGATGTGATTCCATAATCCATAAATTTTTCTATTTTTTCTGAATCTGGAGTCTCTTCATTCAGTGCAGCTTGAGCCTCATTCTGGAAGTCAGTCACTTTGTCCAGTAATTCCTTAACCAACTTGGCTTCAGGTATTATACAAGGCAAATTGTTGACTTGATCATAAAAGCACTTTAATTCGTCTAGACTTAACTTTAACCACATATTTGGCATCTCCAGCCTGCCTGTTCTAACTTTTGGATACCAGTTGGTTAGTAACAAGAGCACACTTTTCTGCTTCATTCACTGCATTTGAGAGACGATCAAGTAATTCAGAGTCAGGGAAACGTTTCCCCTCGGCTTCACTGATGAGTTTGTGCAGCTCTTCAAGATCAACTTTGTCTGCAGTGGATTCTAAGGCTCGTTTGGCTTGTGTTTGCCAGTTGTCAAAGCATTCAGCGTATACTTTGATTCCGTGTAACATGGCTGGCAACTCATCCAGTGTGTAACGATAACACTAATTATGGTATTGATATTTTGAGCAGAGTTCCTTGAATAAAAACCATGTGTATATTTGTAGGCTTCAATCATATCTCCTCTTATACGTCGGTAAACCAGACTTGGTAAGTCAATGTTCCTAAATCTTTCTTCATACAAAAGGGTTTTTAAATCATCCACTAATTATTTTATGCTGAAGATTTGTTTGTTCGTTCTTGATGGGTATTCAAATTTCTTTTTATTTAAACTCAACTTTTTTAAACACATCTTTTAATCCTCATGTTTTGATCTATTGAATGCATAGATGGGACACTAAAAGGTACTACAACTCCGGGTCAGAGTAGACCTGGGAGTAATGGCGATAAAGGGGTACTCCACACTCCCCAGAGCTCCAGAATTGAAACTTCACCATTAGATGCAGTTTAACTCCTTTTTCTATTTAACCCATAGATGGGACCTTAAGAGATACTACCACTCCTGGTCAGAGTGGACCTCCGAGGATTGGCGATGAAGGGGTACTCCACACTCCCCAGAGCTCCAGAATTTGAACTTCACCATTAGATGCAGTTTACAATCATACACTCTTTTTGGACAGTAAGGTCAGGGAGTGACCTCTCATCAGGGCTCAACACTCCCCAGAGCTCCAGAATTGAAACTTCACCATTAGATTCTAGGGGGGGGGGGTAAATAATAATTATATATCTATCAGTAATATTTTTCTAAAGTCAGTCTAGTGAATGACATATCAAATTACATATAGAATAAGATTTTCTATTTTATACCTCTCAAACAGTTTAGTTTAATTCAATTACTATTTTTTTTAAATAGTGGTTAAAAAATAAAATAGTCTTCCTCATTCAATCAAAATGGCTGCAACATCAGCAGCAGCTGTTGAGTGACTGTTTCCCATAATTCTTTTCAGACTCAAAAATTGGAAAATAAATAAAATTAATTTCCTGACAGATTTTTTATTTTTTTATTTACTTCATTGTTTTGGATTTTTTAATTTGGTTTAAAGAACGATCAAAATTTAACTTAATTTTCTTAAACAGGATTTGCAAAGTCACTAAATAAGATTGAGGTCCTTTTAAAAAAAAGAATATACCTCATATCATAAATGTTTAATGCTTATATATATATATATATATATATATATATATATATATGCTGATAGATTTTTGATTAAGTGCGTCCTGGTATGCACCTATTTGCTTTGAATTGAGTGCCTGGGAAAATTTATAAGTCCCAACTAAAGCCATCTAACTCCTACCTTGTAACCTATCCTGTGTATTCATTTTTAAGAAGCTATTGAAATCTATTTACAGTTAGCTTGAAATGGTGAGGGAAGAAAAAAGGAAAAACTCTGGGACACATGGATATGATTTTACTGCATCCATTTTAGATTTTTGTGCATCAGGGATGCAGGACATGTACTGATCAGTGTGTGTGTGTGTGTGTGTGTGTGTGTGTGTGTTTTTTTATATATATATATATATATATATATATATATATGAAATATAACATTTTGAAAAAACATATGATGTTTGTTATGTGATTGCTGACAGGCCTGTTTCGACCAAAACGATAAGTTGGTCTTCATCAAAGAGCGACATAGACGAGAAGAAAATATCCGTTAAAAAGACTGTTTACAAAACGAACGCTGATATCAACCGCTGAAAATTTTTTTGAAAATGCATGTTCGAAACAGGCCTGTCAGCAATCACATAACAAACATCATATGTTTTTTCAAAATGTTATATTTCATACTGTCGGATTAATTTCCATATATTTTTCATATTTGTCAAATGAAAAAACATTATATCTGGAATTTTACACCTTGAAGACTTTCATATATAAATCTACGGACTTCAACACCACTAGTAAATTTTGGAACCCTAACATCTTTCTTCAAATTACCATGTGGACTTGTATATTGTTAACAGCTGAAATATATATACTATACTATTTTGATACCCACTTTACATTTTTTATATATTTTTACAATTTTTACAATAAACTCTTTTGAGTTTTACCATGAACTATAATGCTTCTGATTTTTAATTAAAAATAAAATTTTATTTTATTTTTATTTTTAAAACAGAACATGCATTTTTCAAAAAATTTTCAGCGGTTGATATCAGCGTTCGTTTTGTAAACAGTCTTTTTAACGGATATTTTCTTCTCGTCTATGTCGCTCTTTGATGAAGACCAACTTATCGTTTTGGTCGAAACAAGCTTGTCAGCAATCACATAACAAACATCATATGTTTTTTCAAAATGTTATATTTCATACTGTCGGATTAATTTCCATATATTTTTCATACATATATATATATATATATTTGTAATTGTTTTATTTTCATAACTTCTTCAGGACATGGAGGCACATGGTGTAATGGTTAGTCATAGGAAATGGACTCGTTGACCGAGTTCAAATTCTGGACAAGGCTGTTTACATTTCATAGCGCTAATACCCTTGGGAATGACATGAATCTAACTATTCTCCCTCCAGCTATGGGTAAATAATAATGTGGACTAGGCTCTTTAACCTTGGTTTGGTAACCAGTCTAGGAGAAGGGAAACTCTGAATTCAAACCTGTTAAACTCCACTTAATAAATTGACCTTTTGTTACATCCTTCTCATATGGAGAATATACACTGTTTCAATGTTTACGTCTCATCAATGTGGCTAGACTTAATAGCTATTTCTAGCCAGGAGCTATTCATCAATTTGACCCTTTTCCACTTGGCTGTGAGAGATGAACATTTAATTGATAAATACATCAGTAGATGCATGTTACAATCACCAGAGAACTCAAGTCTGTAAACAACAGATGGGTATTGCCTTAAAGTCCTCTCTAGAGAGCTCTACTGGGTTTTGGGAGCACACACACACCACACGTATATATATATATATATATATATATATATATATATATATATATATACACACAAACTGACCTTTACATATGTATAGATTTCTCAAAAATTTTTAACCCTTGCAAAATTGGCATTCTCTTCTTGGTTGAGCCACAGATTTTCACCTTTGAAGCCCCATATCTCCCCCAATTCTCAAGCGAACTCAACCATCTTTTACTATGTGATACTCCTCATCAAACTCTATCAGAAAATTATATTAGTTTGGCACTTTATTTGTACACGAAATGGGCCATTTTTGCCCACTGTATTATCAGGCCTCAAAAGTCACCTAAAACTCCGAATTGAGCACTTTTTTCACCATCAGTAAATTCAAGGCATTAGAATCCATGAGAAAAAACAATAAAATCGATAACGTACATTTTCATCAAAATACGTAGACTTATAATGGCTGAAAAATGGCATTTTGGGGGCACCTTTGAAGCCCCATATCTCCCCCCAATTCTTAACAGAATTTTATTGTATAATGGATAGGAACAAAATGTCTATAGTAAATTCAATCTTCACATTGTTCAAATTTCATATTTTGATAGTGACAAATCAAATTCTGGAAGTGTGTGGTTTGGGAAGAAACAATATAGAAAAATTAATGTCTACTAATTAAAATATTAAATGCAAAAAAATATCCAAGCTATTCAAATTAATTAAGGAAGACCGCCCTGCCGGTGGGGCGTTAGAATGCACCAACTGCACCTCTGCAGAGGGGTAAGACTCTCCCAAATGGGGCCACCTGTTGGCCGTGGGTAGCGACCCATGATGCTTAAGGATGGAGTCTTGGTGGATGACCTGCAACACTCCACTTAGACCCTTACTTAGGCTAGACGGGCGGTCGCAGAGGCCCCCTCAGATCAATCAGCTGGTCACGTCAAGCCCTAGCACCTGCATGATTGCCCCAACGGCAACCCCAAACCCTTTTTCCCCCCAACCCTATTGCCCTTAAAGCAAGCCCCAACCCTTTTTATCATATAGGTGCTAGAAGGTGGTGGCTGCAGGTCTACATGTCTGGGAATGACGTTAAACTCTATCTGATGGTGAGGTTCCAGTTTTGGAGGTTTGGGGGATGTGGAGCACCCCTTCATCACCATTGCTCCCTGGTCCACTCTGACCCGGAGTGGTAGTACCTGTTAGGGTCCTATCTGTGGGTTAAATAGAAAAATGTATTTATAAAAAAATTGTGTATTCATTAAAAATTAATTTATTTCAAAAGTTTATCGGCATTAAATGACCCACTGAGGTTGATATGCCACAAAACAAACCAAACCTAAGTAAGGAAGAAGAAAGGCTACCATGACACATGGTTGGATGTACAATTACCTGGTCCCACTCAGTTTGAAGTTTAAGTGACAGTTTTGGTTGAAATCATTAGCTCTGCTCTATATTAGATAAAATCATTGTTTTTTCTACTTATGACACACAAACTGGCCTTTATATAGAGATATAGATTTCTCAATTTTTTTTTTAACCCTTGCAAAAATGGCATTCTTCTTTTGGTTGGGCCACAAACTTTTCATCTCTCTCTAATGTATAATGAATAGGAACGAAATGTCTATAGTAAATTCAATCTTCACACTGTTCAAATTCCATACTTTGACATCACCTCAATGGTGACACAGCAAATTCTGGGGGTGTTTGGGAAGAAACACAGCAAATTTGGGGAGTTGGGGGTTGGGTAGAAACAATAATCACGATGTTATCTTTATGCTGACTGTGTTTAAACATGATATGTAGACAGTAGTGTCTTTTTCTTCTTTAATTTCAACACTGCCCACTGACATTACAGCTACTCCACTACTCCCCTTAACTTAGTTTTCATCATTTCCAATGATAAAAGAAAATAAAATGCCATTTTTTTAATCTATTTTATTTATTTATTTTTACTTAATATTTGTATTACTTTTAGTACTCAATCTGCCTGAACCATCCGGTCAGTGGGGCTTAGAATATTGCTGACTATATCCCCTAAAGAAGGGTAAAACCACACCACCAAAAAAAGGGTCCTAGGTATGTGTTGTAACCCAACGAAGGTTACTAAATGAGAAATAACTAAATGAATGTTGGAAAAGAAATAGAATCTTTATAACATTATCCACAGAGGACCAGCTTCATTTTTATGTATCATCCATGTTCCTGTGTTGGTAATTATACCTGTCCTAAATAAAATGGCATTACTTTTTTACACATCTTCGTAAATATAATGTGTAAAATGTCGAAAGAGTATTTAATTTGTAGGTAGTATGGCAGCCTGTAACATTCGATTCAGTGTGCTTTTAGAATTTCCCATACAGTAGATAGTTATGTTAGTACAGACAATTATCTATAGGAATCATTCTTTGAAAGAAAATGGTCTTCTGTTTGAGAGGAACAACTATGTATGAATAGAAGTTTGTAGTTTTGGTATGTATAGAAATATTTTAATTGGACCTTGTTTTAATATAGTTTAAAAACACTGTCCATTATAAAGATGTCCACTGTCTTGAAGGAACAAGAAGACAATAGTATCTCCTTACTACTAATGTTATGAGTCAAAATAAATAAGGCTTAAAAAGTTTTTGTTTGTAGAAGTTTTTCTTTTTATCTTGAGCCAGGAGACTTTACTGATTTTGGTTGTACATAATAGTTTCTAACATCTACAATCTGTAATTATCTGAAACAGCCTGGAGCTAAAACAAGTTTTTTTTTAAAACCATTAGGGATTTACAAAATTTTAGAAAAAGACTTTGATTGTTATTACACTTAATGTCTCAGGATTTTATCATTTTTATATATACTAGCAAATATATGCACCCTCCGAGTGCATGTATTTAAGTTTTAATATAATAAATATCATGTTAAATTAGAAAGGCTAATGAAACTGAATAAGAATGCAGAAAAAAATTGAAACAGAGGGGGTATAATTGAAAAATAGAACAACTTTGAAACTAACTCTTCCATTATTTTCCATTACTCCCGTCTTTCATTGGTAAATTTTCCTAATTTAACTATTTAGTTAAAATAGGAAGTAAAGAATAAAATTACAGATATTTCTTCTTGTTAATGGATTTCTTTTAAGATTTATCCCCGAGATGTTTGCTCATATTCAATAAGATAAAACCAAACAATTAGAAATCAATAATACTAAGCATATATTTATTAAAATCAAATTTTTAAGATCAATATGCAAATCAGCCTTCCCATTCACACGGTAATCCACTATTTTGTTGTATATATAAATGTAATTGCATGTTTTTATTATGTAGATATGATAAACAGTCTTAATGTTGTAAAACAATTTTATTAATAATTGAGGTTTAAGTAAAAATAAAATCATAGAGAATGTTATGTAAACAACAAAGAGAATTGTGTCTTGTATAGTAATATAGTTTCGGTTACAGACAGAAAAACACACAATCTCCATTATAATATATATATATATATATATTTAGAGGCATGGAAAATGGACTTGTCGATTCGAGTTCAATTCCTAGACAAAGCTGTTGGCATTTCACATAGTGCTAATACCCTTGGGAAAGGTATGAATCCATATATTCTCCCTCCAGCTATGGGTTAAATAGTAGGGCAGACTAGGCCCTTCAGCCTTGGGTAGGTAACCAGTCTAGGAGAGGGATAACTCTGAATTCAAAATTCCTGAGGTTGGTCGTTGATTGGGTTTGTGGTAACCCTTGATGCACCAATTCTTTCCTATCGACTGTGCCAAAACGTGTGGATGGTCCAACACAAGCCTTCACCACTATAAACAAATCACTGTGTGGGTGTTCATTATGTGTATTGAACCCTCATTACGACGAAAATCGACGGGAGAGTCCATAATATATATATATATATATATATATATATAAGTCTAGCTGCACTGATGAGGGGTAAAACCCCGAAACGCGCGTCTGCAGATTACTTTATATATATATATATATTATATATATATTGGTTTGGAGGTTGGTTTTGAAGGCTATCACAATGCAAGTGTAAAGGAAAAAAAAGGTAACAAAGGTGTTCTTTGTTAACCTGTGATTTATTCTTAATATTTCGAGATAAAATCTCTTCTTCATAGCAAGACGACAGCTACTTCAGTTCCAGTGTTCTTCTGAAGAAGAGATTTTATCTCGAAAAATTAAGAATAAATCACAGGTTAACAAATAACACCATTGTTACCTATTTTTTTCCACTTTGGGTGATTTGCTATACGACAGTATATATATAACTGAAAATCAAAAATCAAATTCTTAAATGATATGTGTTAGACTTATCAATACATTATTTATCTCCTGCCAGCTGCCCCACCCCCTCAGCCTATTTTTCCCCTTCATATGGTCAGCTAAGAGTCTGTCTTTAATAGTATAGATACTCATATCAGCCACAGTAAAACATTTCAGGTAAATTTTTATGTCTCCTCTGAAAGTTATTTTATTTCTTTTTCTTGTTTTTTTTGTTGTCATTTGATGCTTTGTGACTTTTGACCGAGACGTATATGACAATCTTGTCTCTGACAATGACCAATAGCCCCAGTAAGGGTCACTTCACTTGGGTCACTTACAATGGGACATCTTTAATTTCAGTTTACAATTTCACCTGGAAAACGAGAAAAAAAAAAAAGAAAAAAAGCTGAAATCAACAAAATTTGAATTTGAGCAATAGTAAATTAAAACAAAAGTTTATTTATTTTTCTTGGTTTTTATTTCTGTCTGTCTATCCTTTCCTCTTCTCTCTCTTCCCCTTCTTCTCTCCACATTCTCTCTCTCCCACCTTCTCTCTCTCTCTCTGATCTGTTCTCTCTCTCTCTCTCTCTTTCTTCTCTCTCTCTCTCTCTCATCTGTTTCCTCTTTCTCTCTCTCTCTCTCTCTCTGTTTTCTCTTTCTCTCTCTCTCATCTGTTTTCTCTTCTCTCTCTCTCATCTGTTTTCTCTTCTCTCTCTTCTCATCTGTTTCTCTTCTCTCTCTCTCTCTCTCTCTCTGTTTTCTCTTTCTCTCTCTCTCTTCTCTTCATCTGTTTCCTCTTTCTCTCTCTCACTCTCTCTCTCTCATCTTTTCCTCTTTCTCTCACTCTCTCTCTCTCTCTCTCTCTCTCCTTTTCCTCTTTCTCTCTCTCTCTTCTCTGTCTCTTCTCTCTCTTCTCATCTGTTCTCTCTTCTCTCATCTGTTTCTCTCTCTCTCATCTGTTTCTCTCTCTCTCTGTTCTCTCTCTCTCTCTCTCTCTCTCTTTTCCTCTCTCTCTCTCTCATCTGTTTTTCTCTCTCTCTCTCTCTCATCTGTTTTTCTCTCTCTCTCTCTCTCTCACTCTCATCTGTTTCACTCTCATCTTTCCTCTCTCTCTCTCTCTCTTCCTCTCTCTTCTCTCTCTCTCTCTCTCTCTCATCTGTTTCCTCTTTCTCTCTCTCTCTCTCTCTCATCTGTTTTCTCTCTCTCTCTCTCTCATCTGTTTTTCTCTCTCTCTCTCTCTCATCTGTTTTCTCTCTCTCTCTCTCTCATCTGTTTTTCTCTCTCTCTCTCTCTCTCACTCTCATCTGTTTCACTCTCATCTTTTCCTCTCTCTCTCTCTCTCTCTGTTTCCTCTCTTCTCCTCTCTCTCTCTCTCTCTCATCTGTCTTCTCTCTCTTTCTCTTCTCTCTCTCTCTCTCATCTGTTTCCTCTTTTCTCTCTTCTCTCTCTCTCTCTCTCTCATCTGTTTCTCTCTTCTCTCTCTCTCTCTCTCTCTCTCTCTCATCTGTTCCTCTTTCTCTCTCTCTTCATCTGTTCTCTCTCTCTCTCTCTCATCTGTTTCCTCTTTCTCTCTCTCTCTCTCATCTTCTCTTTCTCTCTCTCTCTCATTTCTCTTTCTCTCTCTCTCTCTCATCTGTTCTCTTCTCTCTCTCTCTCCTCTCTCTCTCATCTGTTCTCTCTCTCTCTCTCTCATCTGTTTCTCTCTCTCTCTCTCTCTCTCATCTGTTTCTCTTTCTCTCTCTCTCATCTGTTCTCTTTCTCTCTCTCTCAT
>CM042173.1:4011298-4031852 GCA_023376005.1 Doryteuthis pealeii
TTTTTTCTTTTTTCTTTTTTTTTCTTTTCTTTTTTCTTTTTTTTCTTTTTTTTTTTTTTCCTTTTTTTTCTTTTTTCCGTTTTCTTTTTTTTTTTTTCCTTTTTTTCCTTTTTTCTTTTTTCTTCTTTTTTCTTTTTTTTTCTTTTCTTTTTCTTCCTTCCTTTTTCTTCTTCTTCTTCTTTCTTCTTCTTCCTTCCTTTTTCTTCTTCTTCTTCTTTCTCCTTCCTTTTTCTCTTCTTCTTCTTCTTTCTTCTTTCTTCCTTTTTTCTTCTTCTTTTTCTTCTTCTTTTTTCTTTTTTCTTTCTTTTCTTCCTTTTTCTTCTTCCTTTTTCTTCTTTCTTCTTCTTCTTTAATTTTACAAATATATTTCAAATGTTTTTTCTTGTTTGTATTTAGCTAAGTATTTTCTATATTTCTTTTTTCCCAGTATTCCTTTTGATGTTCTTTTCATTTATTTATTCTTTCTTCATTTCAACTTCTTTTAATTCATCTTTCTTGCTTTCCCATGACTATTTCACTCAAAAAAAAAAAAAAAAAAAAGGACGAAAAATTAGCATTTCAAAACAAACCTGTTTGGTGCCAGGGAAATGGTATATTGTGTCTGGAAAAGTCTTTGACAGTCTTTGAGTTATCTGATATGATTTATCTGATGGTCATGACTTTTTGAATGTCTGAGGAACCCATGTTCAGTTGATCACAACAACTTACTTACAGGTTTTGCGTGTCATGATTGTGCATAAAAAACCCACAAAGCTCCAACAGTAATGTTTCACTGATGCAGCCTAATCCTCCAATCTCTTCCAGTAATGATGCTTATATATACTAGCAAACATATGCATCCTCCTGGTTTAAATATTTAAGTTTTAATGTAATAAAATATCATTAAATTAGAAGGGCTATTGAAACTAAATAGGAATGCAGATAAAAAGATTTGAAACAGAGGGGGGTATAATTGGAAAATAGAACAACTGAAATCTACTCTTCAATCACTCCTGTCTTTCATTGCTAAATTTTCCTAATCTAACTATTTTGTTAAAATAAGAAGTAAAGAATAAAATTACAGTTATTTCTTTTTGTTAATGGATTTCTGTTAAGATTTATCCCCAAGGCTTTTGCTCATATTCATTTGAAATAAAACCAAACAATTATATTGTGTCTGGAACAGTCTTTGAGTTATCTGTATGTTGAATTAAAAACAAATTCTGATGCAGAGTCGTCCAGAAAGCGTTTCTTCACTGACTGCAGTCTCGCATAGGCCAACTACTTCTCTGCCCTGTGCTCCACTCACTTCAGTTATTTATGGGCATAGTCCCCCAACATCCGGGCACATGAGTCGAACCTCGTGCCTGTGTTACGCACCCAACATACGGGCACCTGAATTGCACCATGCGTCCATCCAGCACCTAATCACATTTCTTTGCATTCGGGAGGGTGCGGGTTCGACTCCGGCAGGCAAGACAATGTCTGGCTCTTTTTCCAAATGAGTACGGTGGTACTCGTTCTCTGTCACAATCTGATGGTCATGACTTTTTGAATGTCTGAGGAACCCATGTTTAGTTGATCATAACAACTTACTTACAGGTTTTGCGTGTCATGATTGTGCATAAAAAACCCCACAAACTCCAACAGTAATGTTTCACTGATGCAGCCTAATCCTCCAATCTCTTCCAGTAATGATGCTTATGCAGAAATTAGACACCCTCTATATGGCGCATTGCCATTATTTAATATATATATATAAGTAAAGAAATAACAAAAGACTTAGAGATTTAGCATTATAGTCTATTTCAGTGAGCTTAGACAAAGTGTCTAACTCTCCTGACTCATCATTCACATCTGATGAGTCGGGAGAGTTAGACTATTTGTCTAAGCTCCCTGAAATAGACTATAATGCTAATCCTCTAAGTCTTTTGTTATTTCTTTACTTATATATTTGCTCTGTGACTCTAACATTAAGAGCACACATTGAGCTCTCAAACTGCGACAGGTTTTTTAAATAAAACTTTTGTGTTGTAAGGAAGATTTCTTCTCTGGACTTTTGGATTATATATATATATATATATATATATTATATATTTACCAACCACTCTGCAAGAGTGGGATGTGACACAATGACACAAATGTGGACATGATTTTGTTTCAAAAATATGTCAAATCACAGACCATTAAAAAAAAAAAAAGAAATTCAGTGATTTCTTCACCGTTTCTTTATTTTTGGAGCAATTTTGATAAAATTTGGTATTCTTATGTAAAATTGTATGTTCTTTCTGATTATGCACTCAAATTGTATGTATCTCTATGCTTTAACCCATTATTTAGAGAATAAGTTTAATACCAATCTCTCCATAAGAGTAGGATATGATAAAAGACCAATTTCTTAAGCAGAGGTTAACATGTTTGAATTCAAAATTTTCTTTCTCTTCTCTTAGACTGGTCGCCTAACCAAGGATAAAGAGCCAAGTCTGCCCTAATATTTACTCATAGCTGGAGGAAGAACAGTTGGATTTATACCTTTCCCAATGGTATTAGTGCTATTTAAAATTCCTAACCAAGGTTAAGGAGCCCAGTCTGTCCTAATATTTACCCATAGCTGGAGGAAGTTAGATTCATACAGGGTATTCTATGTAAAATGCAAACTGCCTTGTCCAGGATTTGAACCCTTCTCACTGTGCCCATTTCCAATGACAGTTACAATTACACTACGCATCTCGAGAGGGCACATATAATATGAATATCCAGTAATGATGCTTATGCAGAAACTGCACACAATCCCCATATATATATATATATATTTTTTTTTTTTGGCTGAACTTGCACAACGGTCGGAAAATTAAAACAAAGTTTTTTGGAAGTCCCCAATGACAGTTTAACTACAGTCTATGAATTAACTTTTTGAGAATTGGGTTACAATTGAGGGTTTGGGGTTTAAGGTTGTTTTTTTTTATTACAAGGCAATCAGTCTGGGAGAAGGAAAATCTTAATTAAAACCTGGGCAATACTAGAATAGGCTAAGGCCTACTTAGTGATCTATTTCAATTTTTAACAAAATTATCATACTCTCTTCTGATATAATTATTCAGATTCTCATCTTTATAGGAAAAAAATAAAAATCGTTTTTTGTCGGTCCATTTTTTAATATTTCTTAAAATAAGATGGGGCGGGAAAGTAGACCTCGTAAAAAATATTTCCCCTTATATATTTTTGGAAAAAACTATTTCAGACATATTTTCATCAACAGTCAAGTAATTATGGAAGTTTTCGTAAAAATCGGACCATTAATTGATTTTTCATACAATTTCCCCTTAGGAGCCACAAGGTTCTTGGTTCGATACCGCCCCCTGCCTGCTCAGCGTATGAGTAGCACAGGGATCTGTGCGGTAAAGTGAGGAGATGATGGTAGGTGTGGTGCCCCGCCTCAGATGCTAAATAATCTCCTTGGTCTAGCGCTAGTGAAAAGGGGATAGACTCCCTCGCTGTCTGGTTGATACCAACATTAGGCCGCCCCGACCACTTTACTTTTTTTTTATATGTTTAAATGTATGCGTGTGTTTATTTATATATATATATATATATATATATATATATATATATATATATATATATATATGCACCAAAACCTCTGCAAGAGTAGGATGTGATACATGGCCAATTTATTAAGCGGAGTTTCACAGGTTTTAATTCAGTTTTCCTTCTCCTAGACTAGTTGCCTAACCAAAGTCAAAGAACCCAGTCTGCCCTACTATTTACCCATAGCTGGAGAGAGAGTAGGTGGATGTATAACTTTCCCAAAGGTATTAGGGCTATGTGAAATGCAAACAGCCTCATCCAGGATTAGAACTTGCATCGATGAGTCCATTTCCTATGACTCTAAACATTACACTACACACCTCCACATGTTTATATGCATGTATGCATATGTGTGTGTATATTTATGTATGAGTGTATATAAGTGTATATTTATGTGCATATGTATGTGTGTATATTTATGTGTGTATGTGCATATGTATGTGTGTATATTTATGTGTGTATGTGCATATGTGTGTGTGTGTATATTTATGTGCGTATGTATGTGTGTGTGTTATATTTATGTTGCGTATGTATGTGTGTGTGTATATTTATGTGCGTATGTATGTGTGTGTGTATATTTATGTGTATGTGTGTTGTATATTTATGTGTATATGTGTGTGTATTTATGTGTATGTGTGTGTGTATATATGTGTGTATGTGTATGTGTGTGTATATTTATGTGGTGTGTATATTTTATGTGCGTATTGTGTGTGCATATATTTATGTGCGTATGTGTGTGTGCATATATTTATGTGCGTATGTGTGTGTGCATATATTTATGGCGTATGTGTGTGTGCATATATTTATGTGCGTATGTGGTGTGCATATATTCATGTGCTTATGTATGTGTGCATATATTCATATGTGATGTATATTTATATTCATATGTGTATGTATATTATATTCATATGTGTATGTTATTTATATTCATATTGTATGTATATTATGTATGTGTGTATGTATTATTATATGCGTATGTGTGTATGTATATTTATATGCGTGTATGTATATGTATATATATTTAAATGCATATGTATATATATTTGAATGCGTATGTATATATATATATATATATATATATATATATATATATGATTATGTATATATATTTATGTGTGTATATGTGTGCGTGTGTGTGTGTGAATTTAAATCAGGAAACAAGTCAAGCGAACATTATGGCAAAATCCAGCTTCAACTTGTGTTTGTTAAAAGAAGGACTTGAGGATGTTAGCATCTCCAAATAATTATCTTATTTTTCAAATTGCTGTTTAATTTGTAAGGCTAACAAGTTTTTTGTTTGTTTATGAAATCGGTTGAAAAAACAAGATGGCAACTGAGTGAAATTCGGAAGGGAGAACTGAAAACTCTAATCACCATCTGTATTACCAATTAGGCAATGGAAAATCAAAATATACTGGGTTCCTCAAAGTCTAGACAGTATTCTTGCTTGGAAGGTTTTTATCTTTATTTCTATTTACCTATTTATATATTTACTTTTTTTTTTTTTTTTTTTTTTTTTTGGTGGTGGGGAGGGATTAAACATTCAGGTTTCTAGGGTGTTTGGATATTTATCCATATGTGTAAATAAAGGATTTATTTATGTAAAAAGTAAAGTCGGTATCAGCCAGTCAGCGAGGGAGTCTATCCCCTTTTCAATAGCGCTAGACCAATGAGATTGTTTTTCGCATCTGAGGTTTCTAGAGTAAATAAGATTATAAATAAAGGATTTATTTATTTAAAAAGCTGCCTTGTGGGTATCAGCCAAACAGCAACGGAGTCTATCCCCTTTTCAATAGTGCTAGACCAATGAGATTGTTTTTCGCATCTGAGGTGGAGCGCCACACTTACCATCAGCTCCTTACTTTTTTGTGGTGGGGAGGGATTAACATTCAGGTTTCTAGGGTGTTTGGATATTTATCCATATGTGTAAATAAAGGATTTATTTATTTAAAAAGTAAAGTCGTCGGGGCGGCCTTGTTGCTATCGGCCAAACAGCGAGGGAGTTTATCCCCTTTTCAATAGCGCTAGACCAAGGAGATTGTTTTTCGCACCTGAGGTGGAGCGCCACACCTTCCATCATCTACTTACTTTTTTTTTTGTAGTGGGGAGGGATTAACATTCAGGTTTCTAGTGTGTTTGGATATTTATATGTGTAAATAAAGGATTTATTTATTTAAAAAGTAAAGTCGTCGGGGCGGCCTTGTTGGTATCAGCCAAACAGCGAGGGAGTCTATCCCCTTTTCAATAGCGCTATACCAAGGAGATTGTTTTTCGCATCTGAGGTGGAGCGCCACACCTACTATCAGCTCTTTACTTTTTTTGTGGTGGGGAGGGATTAACATTCAGGTTTCTAGGGTGTTTGGATATTTATCCATATGTGTAAATAAAGGATTTATTTATGTAAAAAGTAAAGTCGTCAGTGCGGCCTTGTTAGTATCAGCCAAACAGGAGTGCCAAAAATTGAAGAGTCAGAATCAAGGTTTGGTTTGTTTTGTTTTACAGCATATCAACCTCAGTGGGTCATTTAATGCCGATAAAGTTTTGAAATAAATCAATTCTTAATGGATAATACAATTTTTTTATAAATACATTTTTCTATTTAACCCATAGATGGGACCCTAACAGGTACTACCACTCCGGGTCAGAGTGGACCAGGGAGCAATGGTGATGAAGGGGTGCTCCACATTCCCCAAACCTCCAAAACTGGAACCTCACCATCATATAGAGTTTAATGTCATTCCCAGGACATGTAGACCCTCAGCCACCGCCTTCTAGCACCCATATGATAAAAAGGGGTTGGGGCTTGCCATAAGGGCAATAGGGTTGGGAAAATCATGTTTACATTTGTTCGATGTGTCAATATTATAGCAGTTTTGTTAAAACAATGTCTGTGATTGAACTTTTGTTGAAAACGAGTGAGAGACCCGATGAATCATTTTGTGTCTCTGGACAGCGTCCTCTCCCCACTGGGTCGAGTTGGGGAGAGCTTACGCTCCAACTGAAGCTTTTCAACTACATGAGCCTTTTTAATAATTTTGTAATTGTCTACGTGATCATTAAGTTAAAATATTCATCGAATATCAACTGATTTTGTATTGAAGTAGATATCAGATCATTTTGTTACCTGTGGCATTCTGATGACAATGCAGATATTGTCATCAGAATTTAAACCATTGTTTCTATTGTTGCTAAATTATTTCCAAACTAATTTTCTTTCTATTCTCTTTTGTTTGCATAATTCAAAACTTAACTCGTACAATTGTAAAACTAGTTGTTTAAGAAAACTTAATTATTTTAATCTATTCAATTCCACATGCCATAAAAATATAGGGGTCAATCCCTATACATCCTGCACATGGTGGAGGGGCTGGGTAAATACACACAGGTAGTTATCTATATTTTTGTTTGTTATGGTATAAATTACTTTGAGCAGTTATTTTTGAGTTATGGACTACATTATTACCTTGTTTATTGTTTTTTCATAGTTAGGCATTGAAAAATGTAAAAATTTAAATTTATAAAAAGAATAGGTGTATCAGGGGCAAGATAGCCTGACAGAACCCATCTATCTTCAAGCTGTTCACAATCACAGCTGGAATTCCATATACCATATAACCTGTCCCTCACCACGGTCCTGAAGTTCAGCCTGGCCTTGACTTTTATGGGAAGATATATACTCATTGATACCACTATCTGCTACAAGATCTGACAGCCAGGAAAATAGACAACAGCTTGGATCCAGTCTCTAATAATCGCCACCCCCCTCTAAAAAAAAAAGGGCTCCTCCCAATTTTACCCAAACTACTAAACAATAAGCCTTATAAAACAATCCAAGCAAGGTCCTACTAAAATTCATAGGTCTGTTAGCTGGGGTAGATGAATGCACCTCTTTAGAGGGGTAAGATTCCCCTAATGTTGCCACCTGTTGCCCGTGGGTGGTGACCCGTGATGCTTAAGGACGGAATCCTGGTATGTGATGCTTGTCTTGATCCTATTGCTCTTATGGCAAACCCCCAACCCTTTTTATCATATATATATTTACCAACCCCTCCACACGAGCAGGATGTGACACAAGGTCAATTTATTAAGTGGAGTTTAACAGGTTTGAATTCAGAGTTTTCCTTCTCTTAGACTGGTTACCTAGCCATGGTTAAAGAGCCCAGTCTGCCCTGCTATTTATCCATAGCTGGAGGGAGAGTAAGATTCATACCTTTCCCAAGAGTATTAGCGCTAAGTGAAATGCAATTATCACATCCAGGATTTGAACTCGGGGCGACTAGTCCATTTCCCATGACTTTAACCATTACACCATGCGCTTTTTATCATATATGGGCTAGAAGGCGGTAGCTGAGGGTATTTAGTGTCCTGGGTATGACGTTAAACTGCATCTCATAGTGAAGTTTCAATTCTGGAGCTCTGGGTAGTGAGGTGTACCCCTTCATCTCCATTACTCTTAGGTCCACTTTGAAGAACTTTTGAAGAACTTATTCAATGACCAAACAATGATATCATTATTTGAACTAGCAAAAATATGCACCCTCCGGGTGCAAGTATTTAAGTTTTAATGTAATAAAATATTGTATTAAATTAGAAAGGCTAATGAAACTAAATAAGAATGCAGATAAAATGATTTCAAACAGGAGGGTACAATCGAAAAATAGAACAACTGAAACTTACACTTCCATCACTCTCGTCTTTCATTGTTATTTTTTCTAATTTAAGTATTTAGTTAAAAGAGTAAGTAAAGAATAAAATTACAGTTATTTGTTCTTGTTAATGGATTTCATTTAAGATTTATTGAAGAAATTTTTGCTTATATTCATTAAAATAAAACCAAACAATTAGAAATCAATAGTACTAAACACATATTTATTAAAATCACATTTTAAATATCAATATGCAAATTAGCCTTCCCGTTCACACTGTAAACCGTTATTTTGTTGTATATATGAATACAATTGCATGTTATTAGCATGTAGATCTGGCCAACGCCAGGGGTCCAGTGGCTTCGGCCCTGGATCTTTACGAGTTAATAGCGTCGATCCCAGGGGGACATCCCCCCAGGCAACACCTGCCCCCTTGATTTAAAGGGGCAGGGCTGGGTTTATTGCCCAGTGCCTGAGGCGCCCCCCATGAGGGGGAATGCCGACGGGATCGACGCAATTTTTTCACCTGCCACTCCATGGGCTTCGGCTCGTGGGTGGTCCCACGTTAATAGGGACTTTGTGCCTGACCCGTACAAGTGGGGTACGCGGTAAATATCATGTAGATCTGGCCAACGCCAGGGGTCCAGTGGCTTCGGCCCTGGATCTTTACGAGTTAATAGCGTCGATCCCAAGGGCCATCCCCCAGGCAACACCTGCCCCTTGATTTAAAGGGGGCAGGGCGTTTATTGCCCAGTGCCTGAGCGCCCCCCATTAGGGGAATGCCGACGGATCGACGCAATTTTTTCACCTGCCACTCCATGAGCTTCGGCTTGTGGGTGGTCCCACGTTAATAGGGACTTTGTGCCTGACCCGTACAAGGGGTACGCGGTAAATATCATGTAGATATGGTCAACAGCATTAATAATGTAAAACAATTTTATTAATAATTGAGATTTAAATAAAAATAAAATCATTGAGATTGTGATGTCAATAACAAAGGGAATTGTGACTTCAGTAGTAATATAGTTTCGGTTACAGACAGAAAAACACACAATCTCCATTATAATAAGACAAGATCTTCAAAAATTGTTTGACGTATTGTTTGATTAACAGCCAGACTATTCAAAATGATTTCCAAGGTTTGGTCATTGCAATGCTCGGATACACAAAAATACCTGAGGAAAGCTGTAGGATACAGTGGCTGATGTGGTCCTATGCTAGTGATGGTGCTTGATGAGATGACTTAGTTCTGTGGATTATTTTTTTTACTCTACTATACTCTTTATACATAGGGCCGGGTTATTTAGAATTAAAAGGGGAGGTAAATAAAGAGTATAAAGTAAGTAAGTAAAGTCGTCGGGGTGGCCTAATGTCGGTATCAGCCAGCCAGTGAGGGAGTCTATCCCCTTTTCAATAGCGCTAGACCAAGGAGATTATCTTAGCGTCTGAGGTGGATCGCCACACCTACCATCAGCTCCTCACTTTACCACACAGATCCCTATACTACTCATACGCTGAGTTGGCGAGGACTGGTATCGAACTAGGAACCTTGTGGTTTCTAGCCAAACGCTCTACCGACTGAGCTTATATATATATATATTATTTGCCGAGTTCGCTTGTCATGATTATTTTCAAAGATTATCGGAATTTTAAACGATATATGCATTGTAATTGCCTTCAAGCAAAAAAATATAAATAATAATATACTTTACTCAACAATGCTTCTAAAGCAAATTATCAAATCTCATCATTTCTTACGCCAGAGCATAGGCCTAATTTGCGATCTTCTCAGCGTCCACTGTACTTTGTATAGTAGTGGTCAGTTTATCATTGACAAGTTAATTTCGCATGTATCATGTGCTACGTATCGGTGACCCAGGGGTAGAGTTTCTGATTCTGTGTGCTAGGTTGCCGGTTTTGATTTCTGACAGAGGGAAATCGTAAGTATATATCGCTGATGAGACTTAATAAAGTTGAAACAGCTGTACGATGTTCTACGTAGCGCGCGTTATTTGCCGAGTTCACTTGTCATGATTATTTTCAATAATTATCGAATTTTATACGATATACGCATTGTAATTGCCTTCAAGCAAAAAAATATAAATAATGATAATAATATATATATATCGTCGGGGGCGGCCTAATGTCGGTATCAGCCATGCAGCGAGGGAGTCTATCCCCTTTTCACTAGCGCTAGATCAAGGAGATATATATATATATATATATATATATATAATCTTTTTTTAATATATTAATTTGGTAATCAACCCTAACTTAATCAATTCATTATTTAATATTTTTTTAATCCTCACTTCTGGAGAAATGGGGGATATTTTCCTTACTTGAAAAAATTAAGATGGCCGTCTTTTAAAAACTGGAGTTTCTTTGTGTGTGTCTGTGTGTGTGTGTGTGTGTGCGCGCGTGCATAAATGTTTATAAATAAATAATATGACAATAAGTGAAACATTATTCTTATTAACAATGCAAGTACTACATTTCTACATATTTTCTTTTAAACATTACCTCAGCCATTTTGCCATTAAATCAAGTACCACTGCAGTAACTTCAAGAAAATGATAGGAGCAGTTTTTTTTTTCTCTGAGAAAAACAAATACATAAGTTGTATTAATATTTATTTTTATTTTTGTTTCTGTTTCATATCAACCATTTTTTCTTTTCTTTTTTTTTTTTCGTTTAAATTTATCAGATAAATCTTTGTATAAGAAAAAGGATTTTTTAAATAAAATATCTTTAAAAAAAAATTCAGGTACTATTAGTTTGGGTCTAGAATTGGTATCTGTTCCAGGAATGTGCACAAGAATTATGACGTCACATATCTTTGTGTACAATGTTTTGATTCAAAGGAGCAGACGACGACATTTGTATTTTTATCAGTTACAATTTGTATTTGAGCATAATGTCACGTCATTGGGATGACTACAGTGGACCCAAGAATTTTTTCACTCCAGGAGTGTCCTTCGCTTTGGTATCTCCAAATGAATACAAAAGTTTTTTGTAGAGAAATTAGCTGAGATAGAGAATGGCGATGTCTGAAGAAAGATGGGTGTTTGTTTGGAAGTATTGACTTGGGAACGAACGTGGCTTTTACAGTTTGTATTGAAAACGGACCAGCAAAAACATTTCTTCCAGTGATTTTAGAAGAAGAAAAACCCCTGGAACAACAATTATTTCCAACAACTGGTAATCCTATTTCGTTAATATTGCTCATATTTGTTTGTTTATTTATTTATTTTTTTAGTTTAGTATGTTTTATTTTTTTTATGTTAAAGAAAATATTTTACAATATTGTTTTTTTTTTAATTTTTATTTTTTTATTTTTTTTTTGGTAACAAAAAAATCTGACCTTTAAAATAAAAAATAAATTCAAAAATTGTCTTGTAATAAACAGTCCTTTATTTTTGATAAAGACAAACTCAAATAAAATTAAAAAAATTTTTTTAATTATTTTAAAAAAAAATCGTTCTTAGTTTAAGAAATGTTTATTTTCTTATCCAAAAAAGAAAAACAATTTATAATATGTTCTCTTAGTCTTTTATCTTCACCCACCCCAACCCCAACCCCAACCACCAGAAAAATTTTAAAATATTTTTGTTATTATAAAACATTTTTAATGTAATTTCTATGTTTTGGGGTTTTTTTGTGGGGAATTGTTTTGAAAAAATTAAGATTTAATTTTTATTTTATTTATATTTTTATTATATTTATAATAATTGTTTTTGTTTTTGTTTTTTTTTTTTTGGTTATACTTTTTGTTAAAAAGAATATTTTAATATTTTTAAAGTTTTATAATGTTCTGCTGTTTTTGTTTTGTTTTGAGAGGAAATTGTCACAAAGATAAATATTTTAAAAAAGAAAGAAAAGTTACTTTTCGTTGTCGTCTGCTCCTTTGCTTTCATTTAAGTAAAAAAGGAAAGACAAGTTTCCATTAATGAGTGACACACCAATTATAAACTCTATATTTAAATCTCTATTCTTTTTATTTATTATTTATTAAATTGTAGGATAAGTCTAAATCAGTTAAGGAAAAGTAAGCAAAACATTTGGAGACGCAATCATAATTACGTTTTAATTTTTCACATTTACCAATAAATAATTGGGTAAAGAAGAACAATTTCCTCGTAAATTCCTACCATAAAATAAACTGAACCCTCATTTTATGTCCGTGTTTTTGCAATAAATGTTTTATTTTTCTTGCACCCGTTATTTTACAATTCTAAATATATATTCTTTATTTTTTAACAAATAAAGAAAATATATTTAGTATTGTAAAATAACGGGTGCAAGAAAAAAACATTTATTGCAAAAACACGGACATAAAATGAGGGTTCAGTTTATTTTATGTTAAGAATTTACGAGGAAATTGTTCTTCTTTACCAATAATTGTAGGTACTACCAATTTCCCCTGTGAAATTTATCACCCCCTTACATTTAATACAATGAAACTTGCATAAAGGTTAATATTATCTTGAAATTTTTTTGTCCATTCCAAAGAAGAAAGATAAAAAAAAACTGATTTTTAAAAAAAAATTTCAGCTTACGGAAATAATGAAAATTATGATTGAAAAACAATGTTTTTATTTTGCACCATTAAAATCAACTGAAATTTAACGTAGCAAAACAAGTTACGACAAGAGGATTTAAAAAAAAAAAAAGCTATGAAAAGTCAATTAATGGTTCGATTTTCACGAAAATTTTCCATAACTATTTACCTTTGGATTAAATATGTCTGAAATACTTTTTTCCTAAAATATATTAGGGGAATTTTTTTTTTTTTACGAGGTCTACCCCCCCCCCCACACACACACACACATTTTAATTTACGAGATATGAAAAAATGAACCGAAAAAAAACCAAACATTTTCTCTTTTTTTCTATAAAGAGAAGAGTCTGAATAACTATATCAATAGATTTATATAAAATTCAAGTCGTTAGTTTTTGTAGAAAACAAATCATGAATTCTGAAATAAAAAGTGCTAACAAATGTCATAATATTATTTGAAAACGTTTTTTTGCTTTTTTTTAATTGATATGTACTATATTCTATTAAATTGTCAAGAAAACATTTTTTTAAAGAAATTAATTTATTTTAAAGAAATTAATTTTTAAGAGATTTAAGATATTTTGTATACTTAAATAATTTTGTTTTTTAATGTTTAGAAATCTTCTTTTTGTGTGTACAAATCGAATTTTTCACTAATATTTAGATATAATATAACACTGAATTTTAGAATTCAGGTGAACTAAAAATTTGTCCGATTCACGATATATTAATATTTTAAAGAGAATTTGTAATTTGTTAAATTTTTGGTTCGGTCTCTACAGAAAAATCACCCTTATGCAAGTAACACGGACTGTTTTATTTATTTTTTGATATAACGGCGAGTAATTTTCCCCCCAATCGGATAATTTGATCTTTTAGTTTTAACGGTTTTTCTTTGTAACAACTCTTTATGTTCGTTATTATTTTTTTTCGAGATTTAAAAAAAAGTTCAAAAATATTTACGTTTCTTCCTTCAATATGGCCTAAACTGATCACGTGACGTATTTTAGTGGTACCTAGTGAATAGGTTAAAAAAAAAACTCTTGAAATAAATAAAAAAAATGTTAGGATCATGTCTGTGTGTGGTGTGTGTGTTGGGGGGGTGGTAACATTTGCGCATTTGATTTAAAAATTCCAGTCACTAATTTTTACGTTTCTAGAAAGATAAATCCAGAAGACTACATCATTAAAAAATTCAAAATTCAAAGATTTCGAGACGCGAAAAATGTTCTTGTGCAGCTCCTATCTAGCTTCATTCTCTAGGCGCTTCGTTAAGGTCCAAGTGGTGCAGGCATACAGTAGCACTGATACAACAACGACTTGGAAGAATTGTCGCTTTAACTTGTGAGATTTGATTTCCGTATGACAGTTATTCATAAACGAATGAAATCATGACTGTTTTTTGAGCCACTTCTTCACTACATGTTTATAGCAGACCATGCTTTCACATTAACATCGCTTTCTGTGGATGAGATATTACTACCTAGGTAAGGAAATTGTTCTACTGGCTTACCGTCAAGTGTGGAGATGCGCTCTTTCTTTTTAAAACACATGAATTCAGTTTTATCGGAGTTTATAATGTACCATGTTTTCGCAGGCGCATGGTGTAATGGTTAGAATCGTGGGAAATGGACTCATCGACCCGAGTTCAATTCCTGGAAGAAGCTGTATAGATTTCACATGGCGCTAACACCCTTGGGAAAGGTATGAATCCAATTCTCCCTCCAGCTATGGGTAAATAGCAGGGCAGACTGGGCTCTTGAATCATGGCTAGGTAACCAGTCCAGGAGAAGGAAAACTCTGAATTAAAACATGTTAAACTCCGCTTAAGAAATTGACCTTGTGTCACATCCTGCTCGTGCGGAGTGGTTGGTAAATATCTATAATGTACCATGTAACCTTCTCCATGCTATGTAGCAGGGATTATGTAGAAGTGCCAGATCATTAGCATAGTTCTGATCGCTTGTTTCTTGCCCTTTTTTTTATGTAGGTTGCTAAAGTATCTCCTTGTAGGACTCCAGAGGCATAACTCTTAGTGCTAAGATATATACTGCTCTTCTTAATCGCACCCGAAACAGAGAAAATCCTTTGGAAAAAACCAAAACGGATTCCACAGAAATCGATCCACCACTTCTCAAATCCTGACTATTCATAGAAGGGGTTCAAGCAAATAACCTTGAGGCAACGTTACTATCTGTAGATTTCTCCAGGGCATTTGACTCCGTATATACAGAAGGAAAATTGAGCAAATACTTCTAGCATACGGTCTCCATGAAGAATCAGTTATCACTCTACAAAGACATCACGCTCACCTGTATTACCTTCCTTGAGTAAAATTGAACGTACCTACTAATTACACAAGAGAATTAATGGTTTCTTTAGAAAGAAATAAAAACGGATTCCACAGAAATCGATCCACGACTTCTCAAATCCTGACTATTCATAGAAGGGGTTCAGCAAATAACCTTGAGGCAACGTTACTATTTGTAGATTTCTCCAAGGCATTTGACTCCGTATACTAAAAGTAAATACTTTGACTCCGTATACTAAAAGTAAATACTTTTAGTATCGAAGGGGCTTTTATTTCCCCGTGGTCGTTGGCAAATTGTCGGACAAAGAAGAACAAACAAAGTTGAATGCAGACACTTGTATTACAACATTACAAGGGTTTTAGACAAAGTGGTTAACAATAAAAAGAGTACGAAGATTTACATAAATGGTAGAACAACAAAAGGGGGTTTGCAAATTAGCTGGAATTTGCGACCAGACTTATCTTCTAAGAGTTCTTGGTATCGTGTTGTTAGGGTTCATTCGAGCTTCACGGGTCGTTTCTTGTTTTAGTTCTCAGTTTGCAATTTAAACCGCCGTTGAAGGTTCGTAGAGAGTTTAGGGAACGGTAATACTGCGTTACCCTTAATGCGTGGTTTGTGATAAGTAGCCCTGATTTTGGCTAAGTGAGAGAGCGTGGTTTTAGACGCCTCTCTCCAGTAACAGTTCTTGATAAGTAAAGTCTAGGGATCGCTTATTTTTGCGACTTCCCTCGTTGACTGCTCGTGATAAGTGACGTAGGGTTTTAATTTTGGCGCCAATATGCCATTGGCGATTTGTCCCCCTAGTGGCAGGGGAAGATAATTGACATGGAATTTCCGATAATACAGAGGGAAAATTGAGTAAATATTACTAGCATACGGTCTCCATGAAGAATCAGTTATCACTATAAGGATGCTCTACAAAGACACTACGCTCACCTGTATTATCTCCCTTGAGTAAAATTGAACGTACCTACTAATTACACAAGAGAATTAATGGTTTCTTTAGAAAGAAATAAAAACGGATTCCACAGAAATCGATTCACGACTTCTCAAATCCTGACTATTCATAGAAGGGGTTCAAGCAAATAACCTTGAGGCAACGTTACTATTTGTAGATTTCTCCAAGCAAATACTACTAGCATACGGTCTCCATGAAGAATTAGTTATCACTATAATGATGCTCTACAAAGACACTACGCTCACCTGTATTATCTCCCTTGAGTAAAATTGAACGTACCTACTAATAATCATTACACAAGAGAATTAATGGTTTCTTTAGAAAGAAAAAAAATTATGAATTAAAAACTGAACTGAAAAACCGCGGTATCAAGGGAAAACAATCCCATAATTTTTGCACAAAAAGCAAGCTCTGGTGATAGTGAATGTGTGTATATCTATTTACTTTGTCGTTAATTGTTTTATTTTCGTAGCTTCCTCTGGACATACATACATACACACACACACACAACTGCCCTTTATATACGTATAGTTAGCTTTATTTTATAAGGGCAAACTTATAAAAGTTCTCTTGTACCGGTTCCCCACCGTCGCTCTTTCATCCGTCACACGTTCTTAGTAGTATTGTTATTCTTGTCTTGGCTTTTCAACTCCTTAAATTGTCAAACACCGTAGCTTTTTGATATGGTACCTGACCAGGTACGAAAGATCTAAAGATCATTTCTTTTACCTTTTATATATCTATATATTTTTTTATTTTATTTTATTTATTTTGTATCTCCATTTACTCATATCAACTATCAACTGTGAATTTTTGTGTTTTTATTTTATTTTTTCTATTCTATCCTAGCTCTTCCCACCCCCTCTCAATATGACCCCTGACTTAACCCCCGCCCTTGACAACCCAACCCTATATCTCCACTGACTCCATCCTCCATTATCTTGTTGCTTCTCTTGGCCCATCTTGCAACTGATCGGCCACCTTTCCTTTTTTATGATATTGGAGTCAAACAACTTGGATTACATTGACCAGCCGACTTCAACAAAACTGCTCATCTATCTCTGTCAGTAGATCCACCGACCTTCCTTCATCTCCTGTTGATTTTATAAGAGACGAAAATAGTTTTACCGTAAATAAAGAAAAGGTTCTATCGTTCACCTCTAGACTTTCATGGTAGACTTTAAATTCAGGGGCGTAATATTTTACCACAGTCTACTGGAAAGATCTTAGTGAAATATAAAATGAATTCTAATGTATATCTTATTATAATAGAATTGTGTCTTCAACAAGTCTCA
The DNA here is from genome assembly GCA_023376005.1 of Doryteuthis pealeii. Classification (NCBI taxonomy): domain Eukaryota; kingdom Metazoa; phylum Mollusca; class Cephalopoda; order Myopsida; family Loliginidae; genus Doryteuthis; species Doryteuthis pealeii. Next base: position 4,028,638 of record CM042173.1, read on the forward strand.
GCTATCTCTGTCAGTAAATTCATTGACTTTCCGGTCATCCTTAACTTGTTCCTCGTAAATTCCTACCATAAAAATAACTGAACGCTCATTTTATGTCTGTCTTTTTGCAATAAATGTTTTATTTTTCTTGCACCCGTTATTTACAATACTGAATATATTTCTTTATTCAAAACATTTATTGCAAAAACACGACATAAAATGAGTGTTCAGTTTATTTTATAGTAGGAATTTACGAGGAACAAGTTGAAGAGTACCTCTATCTTTAACCCTCTTTGTTTACCTCCAAAACATTCATGGTAGGCTGTGAATTCAGGGGCGTAAACTTTTTACCATCTACTGGACAATCTTAGTGGAATATAAACTAAAAGGTCTAATGTATATATAATTATAATAGAGATTGTGTTTGTTACCGAAACCCCTTCACCACCAGCGTCACAAATCCTTAGTTATTTATTCTTATATTCTGAGTGGTTATCAAATAATTATTATTTAGTCTTAGCTCTACATTAAAACAAAAAAGATAACTATGTTTATATCATATATCTATGTGAAAAAAATGAGGTTGAGAACTATTGAGTTGGACAGTTTTAATTTTTAGTTATGATAATGTGAATTATTGGATTTTTCGGACTTTTGTCTCGTCAGAGCGGTAACAAGATAATGGGGTCTGGAGTCAGTGGAGAGATAGGGTTAGTTTGACAAGGCGTGGCTTAAGGCAGAGATCATATTGGGGAGGGAGAGAGCAGGAATAGAATTAGAAAAAGAAGGGGGTCCCGCTCCAACAAGCTTAAAACCACTGGTTTTAGATAGGTATGCCTTACGTTTTCCCCCTCCACCATGAATTAAGATTCATCAAAAACTTGGAAAAAATGAATGAAATTTAACTTTTGTCTAATTTAAAACCGCTCCCAGCGGCTCTCCCAGCACTGTGATTCTACCGATGATGTTTATTATAATGATTACGATAATTATAAGACTTTATTTGCATAGAATAAGTTCTGAGGTTAATAGATAGTGAACTTTGAAATCCCAGTATACAGGTAAGCGTAAGAAACACCAAGAAAATTTGGTACAGCCGTGGGCGAAATTAGCTAGGCAAAGAGTTAACGTAATTTGCTGAACTTGCACAAAGTTAAAATTAGAGTGACCCAGAAAAAACAGAACCCACAAATTTTGTAATAAAAACTGTTAATTTTAACTATGGGGGTTTAGGGTTAGGGTTAAGGGTTAGTTTAATGGGAAAATTAATAAATAATTTGGGTTCTGTTTTTTCTGGGTCACCCTATAAATCGGTGACCCAGAAAAACGGAGCCCACAAATTTTGTGACAAAACTGTTAATTTTAACTAGGGGAGTTTGGGTTGGGGTTTAAGGTTAGTTTAATGGGAAAATAAATAATTTGGGTTCTGTTTTTCTGGGTCACACTAATTTTGACACCTTTGTGCAAGTTCAACCCGTAATTTTTTATGCATCATGGAGAGTAAGGATTTTTTTTTAATCACAAGTAAATTTTATTTGTTCTACAGTTTTTAAAACGGAAGAATGGCGCATTTTTGCAGTTTTTTTCTCTTTTAGAGATATACGCTTTTTTAAGGTGATTTATTTTATTGTTATTGGGCCGGCTTAGCTCAGTCAGTAGCGCGTCAGCCAAGGAACCACCAGATTCCGGGTTCGATACTGGCCCTCGCCAACTCAGCGTATGAGTGAAAAGGGTATAGACTCCCTCGTTTATCTGGCTGATATTGACATTAGGCACCCCGACGACTTTACTTGTTTTTTTTTATCTGTCTATATATATGGACCGAGTTAGCTCAGTTGGTATAGCGTTCGGCTAGAAAACCACAAGGTTCCTAGTTCGATTCCGGTCCTCGCCAACCTCAGCGTATGAGTAGCACAGGGATCTGTGCGGTACAGTAAGGAGCTGATGTTAGGTGTGGCGCTCTACCTTAGATGCAAAAAAACAAATCTTCTTGTCTAGCGGTAGTGAAAAGTGGATACTCCTTCGTTGTCTTGCTGATACCGACTTTAGGCCACCCCGACAACTTACTTATTTTATTGTTATAATTAAGAAATTCATGGGAAAAAGTTCTGTAAGTTTAGGCTATGTTTTTAAAGGGGAGAAATTAAAATAAATGACAATTTCCCTTTTTTTTCTACACAAAAGTTTAAAGAAAGAATATTACCCTATATTACCTTATCTTGGGCTAGACGGCGGGTCGGAGAGGCCCCCTCCGATCAATCGGCGTGTCACGTCAAGCCCTAGCACCTATATGATTTTCCCAACCCTATTGCCCCTTATGGCAAGTCCCAACCCCTTTTTATCATATGGGTGCTAGAAGACGGTGGCTGTGGGTCTACATGTCCTGGGAATGACGTTAAACTCTACCTGATGGTGAGGTTCCAGTTTTGGAGGTTTGTAGGAATGTGGAGCACCCCTACATCACCATTGCTCCCTGGTCCACTCTGACCCGGAGTGGTAGTACCTGTTAGGGTCCCATCTATGGGTTAAATAGAAAAATGTATTTATAAAAAAATTGTATTATCCATTACGAATTGATTTATTTCAAAACTTTATCGGCATTAAATGACCCACTGAGGTTGACATGCCGTAAAACAAAACAAACAAACCTATATTACCTGCCTTTGGGTTTCGTCCACTGCTCCTACTTCCTATTTGTTTTTTGTTTTTCTATTCCTAAAAACTTTGTCCCTTTAAGATTTGTGTACATAAAACTTCACATCAATCTGAGCTTCCCTCTACATTTTCTAATTATATGATTTCTTTGTCTTTCTTTTTTCTTTCTCTTCACTTCTTTCCTTCTATTTCACAAAGAAATACGATCACTTGTCCCCCCCCCCCCCGTCGAACACTTGCGTAGCTTTGTTCAACAAGCTTGTAACAGTTATATTTTATCTATCATTGAAATATGGTCCAGCTACATCAGGTTTCGGATCAATTTTAAAGATATGAATGAAATACATCAATACGTTAGATTTAATTGAATCATTGATTTTAACGGCATTCCAACACGTCTAAGGTTATTTTATGCGTAGAAGTTAGTGAATAGCATTCATTGTACGTACATACAGGGTGTTCAGAAAGTTACTGTACACTTTAGTCATTTATAATGCAAATCAAGTCATTTTGCTAAAGAAATTCAGGTGTTTACAGTGCTCTGATAGGCGACCGCGGTAGCTCAGTCGGATCTCTCTTTT
>CM042173.1:4036952-4116567 GCA_023376005.1 Doryteuthis pealeii
TCTGATGAAGGGTTCACTTACTGCAGTCTCGCGTAGGCCAACTACTTCTCTGCCCTGCGCTCCACTCACTTAAAATATTTATGGGCATAGTCCCCCAACATCCGGGCACATCAGTCGAACCTCGTGCCCGTGTTACGCACCCAACATACGGGCACCTGAATTGCACCATGCGTCCATCCAGCGCCTAAATCGCATTTCTTTGCATTTGGGAGGGCGCGGGTTCGACTCCAGCAGGCAAGACAATGTCTTGCTCTTTTTCCAAATGAGTATGGTGGTACTCGTTCTCCGTTACAATCTGATGGTCATGACTTTTTGAATGTCTGAGGAACCCATGTTTAGTTGATCACAACAACTTACAGGTTTTGCTTGTCATGATTGTGCATAAAAAACCCACAAAGCTCCAACAGTAATGTTTCACTGATGCAGTCTAATCCTCCAATCTCTTCCAGTAATGATGCTTATGCAGAAATTAGACACCCTCTATATGGCGCATTGCCATTATTTAATATATATATATATATAAGTAAAGAAATAACAAAAGACTTAGAGGATTAGCATTATAGTCTATTTAACTCTCCCGACTCATCAGATGTGATAAAATTCTTTTTTTGCAACATCAAGGCGTTCGTTTGGAAATCATATCACAGGACTTTAAAAAAAAATAAAAAAATAAAAATCTGTTTTCAAATGCCTTTAAAGTAATAAAGAATTCATCATTCGCATCTGATGAGTCGGGAGAGTTAGACACTTTGTCTAAGCTCCCTGAAATAGTCTATAATGCTAAATCTCTAAGTCTTTTGTTATTTCTTTACTTATATATTTGCTCTGTGACTCTAACATTAAGAGCACACATTGAGCTCTCAAACTGCGACAGGTTTTTTAAATAAAACTCTTGTGTCGTAAGGTAGATTTCTTCTCGGGACTTTTGGATTATATATATATATATACTTTTGGATTATATATATATATATATATGCTCCCCATCCCCTAGGGTTGAGCACTCTGGGGGGGATCTTGCTGACGGCCGCCAACTCAAGCGTAAACGCAACACTCTTCTAAGGAATGGAGCACTTTGTGACGGCCTTTACACGCAAAGCGATGTGTGTATTAAGACAGTTAAAATCCCCTTCCCATTCTGTAAGTGAAGACAGCCTAATGGTTACGGTGCCGGACTGACACCCAACCGATCGGATTTCAATTCCGGCTGTAGGTAGCTTACAAAATGTCTAGCCACACTGAGGAGACTTGATAAGTCGAAACACGTGTCTGTGGATGACCCTATATATATATATATATATATATATATTTACCAACCACTCTGCAAGAGTGGGATGTGACACAATGTCAATTTCTTAAGCAGAGTTTAACAGGTTTAAAATCAACTAAAAATGCTAGACAAAATTCATAATGATTGACAATAAGTCAACTAAAAATACTTTTAAAAAAGTAAATAAAATATACTACACTACTAATGTGTAAAATAAATGAATAAAAATTATATTACTATATATAGAGGCTGACAGAGAAATGAGGGAATGAGACTGAGAGACAAGGGAAACGGGACAGAATGAACCAAATAGATAGGAACGGAATCAAAGAGATATAAAAATAAACTGAAGCATACAGATAGGCAAGAACAGATCGAGAAAAATAGATAAAATAAATATGGGAAGCAGACAGGTATATATGAATAGAATGAAACTGATAAATATGAGGTAGAAATTCTTTTTTTTATGCCTGAATGAACAAGCAAAGTTCTTAAAAATATCTATTAGCTTATTCTTTCTACTGTAACATCCATTCTAAGAGAATTGTAAAGGTAGACTGTATTACAAAGAGAATCAATAATTCTCTAATATTTTCTGATGATATTACCTGAGCGACAGGTGAGGTTAGCAAACAATCACACATATCTTACATTACTTTATAAAAGGCGAGTGGTATAATGGTTAGAGTCGTAGGAAATTGACTAGTCGACCAGAGTTGAAATCATGGACAAGGCTGTTTGCATTTCACAATTTTTTAAAAACATTTTTTAATTTCTTTTTTTCTGTTTAACTCATGGGGCCTTAACAAGTACTAACAGGTACTAGTGGACATGGGAGTAATGGTGATGAAGGGGTTCCCCAGAGCTTCAGAATTGGAAATTCTATATTAGATAGAGTTTAACATCATACCCAGGACACTAAGTAGCACTCCCAGTTGATTTTTTTTATTTGGGGTTATTGTTGTTTAATCACATTAGTTATATAGAGCAGTGTAAATGGAGTTCAGAACCGTTTGAATTATGTAAATATCCCCAGTGGTTCAAAAGTTATGAGAATTTAAAGCCCCGAAATTGGCGGTACAAAAGTGGACATGATTTTGTTTTCAAAAATATGTCAAATCACGGACCATTAAAAAAAAAAAAAAAAAAAAAAAAAAAAAAAAAAAAGAAATTCAGTGATTTCTTCACCGTTTCTTTATTTTTGGAGCAATTTTGATAAAATTTGGTATTCTTATATAAAATTGTATGTTCTTTCTGATTATGCACTCAAATTGTATGTATCTCTATGCTTTAACCCATTATTTAGAGAATAAGAGATACAGATAGCAGCGATTTTGGGTTTTTTAAAAGTTTAATACCAATCTCTCCATAAGAGTAGGATATGATAAAAGACCAATTTCTTAAGCAGAGTTTAACAGGTTTGAATTCAAAATTTTCTTTCTCTTCTCTTAGACTGGTCGCCTAACCAAGGATAAAGAGCCAAGTCTGCCCTAATATTTACTCATAGCTGGAGGAAGAACAGTTGGATTTATACCTTTCCCAATGGTATTAGTGCTATTTAAAATTCCTAACCAAGGTTAAGGAGCCCAGTCTGCCCTAATATTTACCCATAGCCGGAGGAAGTTAGATTAATACAGGGTATTAGTTCTATGTAAAATGCACACTGCCTTGTTCAGGATTTGAACCCTTCTCACCATGCCCATTTCCAATGACAGTTACAATTACACTATGCACCTCGAGAGGGCACATATAATATGAATATCCAGTAATGATGCTTATGCAGAAACTGCACACAATCCCCATATATATATATATTTTTTTTTTTTATTTGGCTGAACTTGCACAACGGTCGGAAAATTAAAACAGAAAGTTTTTTGGAAGTCCCCAATGACAGTTTAACTACAGTCTATGAATTGGGTTACAATTTAGGGTTTGGGGATTAAGGTTGTTCTTTTTTATTACAAGGCAATCAGTCTGGGAGAAGGAAAATCTTAATTAAAACCTGGGCAATACTAGAATAGGCTAAGGCCTACTTAGTGATCTATTTCAATTTTTAACAAAATTATCATACTCTCTTCTGATATAATTATTCAGATTCTCATCTTTATAGGAAAAAAATAAAAATCGTTTTTTGTCGGTCCATTTTTTAATATTTCTTAAAATAAGGTGGGGCGGGAAAGTAGACCTCGTAAAAAATATTTCCCCTTATATATTTTTGGAAAAAACTATTTCAGACATATTTTCATCAACAGTCAAGTAATTATGGAAGTTTTCGTAAAAATCGGACCATTAATTGATTTTTCATACAATTTCCCCTTAGGAGCCACAAGGTTCTTGGTTCGATACCAGCCCCTGCCTACTCAGCGTATGAGTAGCACAGGGATCTGTGCGGTAAAGTGAGGAGATGATGGTAGGTGTGGTGCCCCGCCTCAGATGCTAAATAATCTCCTTGGTCTAGCGCTAGTGAAAAGGGGATAGACTCCCTCGCTGTCTGGTTGATACCAACATTAGGCCGCCCCGACCACTTTACTTTTTTTAAATATGTTTAAATGTATGCGTGTGTTTTATATATATATATATATATATATATTATATATATATATATATATATACGCACCAAAACCTCTGCAAGAGTAGGATGTGATACATGGCCAATTTATTAAGCGGAGTTTCACAGGTTTTAATTTAGTTTTCCTTCTCCTAGACTAGTTGCCTAACCAAAGTCAAAGAACCCAGTCTGCCCTACTATTTACCCATAGCTGGAGAGAGAGTAGGTGGATGTATAACTTTCCCAAAGGTATTAGGGCTATGTGAAATGCAAACAGCCTCATCCAGGATTAGAACTTGCGTTGATGAGTCCATTTCCTATGACTTTAAACATTACACCACACACCTCCACATGTTTATATGCATGTATGCATATGTGTGTGTATATTTATGTATGAGTGCATATAAGTGTATATTTATGTGCGTATGTATGTGTGTGTGTATATTTATGTGCATGTGTATATATTTATGTGCATGTGTGTATATTTATGTGCATGTGTGTATATTTATGTGCATATGTATGTGTGTGTATATTTATGTGCATATGTATGTGTGCATATGTATGTGTGTGTATATGTATGTTCGCATATGTATGTGTGTGTGTATATTTATGTGCATGTATATTTATATGTGTATGTATATTTATATGTGTATGTATATTTATATGCGTATTTGTGTATGTATATTTATATGCGTGCGTATGTGTGTATATATATTTATATGCATGCGTATGTATATGTATTTAAATGCATATGTATATATATTTGAATGTATATGTATATATATTTAAATGCATATGTATATATATATCTAAATGTGTATATGTGTGCGTGTATGTGTGTGTGTGAATTTAAATCAGGAAACAAGTCAAGCGAACATTATGGCAAAATCCAGCTTCAACTTGTGTTTGTTAAAAGAAGGACTTGAGGATGTTAGCATCTCCAAATAATTATCTTATTTTTCAAATTGCTGTTTAATTTGTAAGGCTAACAAGTTTTTTGTTTGTTTATGAAATCGGTTGAAAAAACAAGATGGCAACTGAGTGAAATTCGGAAGGGAGAACTGAAAACTCTAATCACCATCTGTATTACCAATTAGGCAATGGAAAATCAAAATATACTGGGTTCCTCAAAGTCTAGACAGTATTCTTGCTTGGAAGGTTTTTATCTTTATTTCTATTTACCTATTTATATACTTACTTTTTTTTTTTTTTGTGGTGGTGGGGAGGGATTAAACATTCAGGTTTCTAGGGTGTTTGGATATTTATCCATATGTGTAAATAAAGGATTTATTTATGTAAAAAGTAAAGTTGGTATCAGTCAGTCAGTGAGGGAGTCTATCCCCTTTTCAATAGCGCTAGACCAATGAGATTGTTTTTCGCATCTGAGGTTTCTAGAGTGTTTGGATATTTATCCATATGTGTAAATAAAGGATTTATTTATTTAAAAAGCTGCCTTGTTGGTATCAGCCAAACAGCAAGGGAGTCTATCCCCTTTTCAATAGTGCTAGACCAAGGAGATTGTTTTTCGCACCTGAGGTGGAGCGCCACACCTACCATCATCTACTTACTTTTTTTTTGGAGTGGGGAGTGATTAACATTCAGGTTTCTAGGGTGTTTGGATATTTATCCATATGTGTAAATAAAGGATTTATTTATTTAAAAAAGTAAAGTCGTCGGTGCGGGCCTTGTTGGTATCAGCCAAACAGTGAGGGAGTCTATCCCCTTTTCAATAGCGCTAGACTAAGGAGATTGTTTTTCGCATCTGAGGTGGAGCGCCACACCTACCATCAGCTCCTTCCTTTTTTTTTTTGTGGTGGGGAGGGATTAGCATTCAGGTTTCTAGGGTGTTTGGATATTTATCCATATGTGTAAATAAAGGATTTATTTATTTAAAAAGTAAAGTGCGGCCTTGTTGGTATCAGCCAAACAGTGAGGGAGTCTATCCCCTTTTCAATAGCGCTAGACCAAGGAGATTGTTTTTCGCATCTGAGGTGGAGCGCCACACCTACCATCAGCTCCTTCCTTTTTTTTTTGTGGTGGGGAGGGATTAGCATTCAGGTTTCTAGGGTGTTTGGATATTTATCCATATGTGTAAATAAAGGATTTATTTATGTAAAAAGTAAAGTCGTCAGTGCGGCCTTGTTGGTATCAGCCAAACAGGAGTGCCAAAAATTGAAGAGTCAGAATCAAGGTTTGGTTTCTTTTGTTTTACGGCATATCAACCTCAGTGGGTCATTTAATGCCGATAAAGTTTTGAAATAAATCAATTCTTAATGGATAATACAATTTTTTTATAAATACATTTTTCTATTTAACCCATAGATAGGACCCTAACAGGTACTACCACTCCGGGTCAGAGTGGACCAGGGAGCAATGGTGATGAAGGGGTGCTCCACATTCCCCAAACCTCCAAAACTGGAACCTCACCATCATATAGAGTTTAATGTCATTCCCAGGACATGTAGACCCGCAGCCACCGCCTTCTAGCACCCATATGATAAAAAGGGGTTGGGGCTTGCCATAAGGGCAATAGGGTTGGGAAATCATGTTTACATTTGTTCGATGTGTCAATATTATAGCAGTTTTGTTAAAACAATGTCTGTGATTGAACTTTTGTTGAGAACGAGTGAGAGACCCGATGAATCATTTTGTGTCTCTGGACAGCGTCCTCTCCCCACTGGGTCGAGTTGGGGAGAGCTTACGCTCCAACTGAAGCTTTTCAACTACATGGGCCTTTTTAATAATTTTGTAATTGTCTACGTGATCATTAAGTTAAAATATTCATCGAATATCAACTGATTTTGTATTGAAGTAGATATCAGATCATTTTGTTACCTGTGGCATTCTGATGACAATGCACATATTGTCATCAGAATTTAAACCATTGTTTCTATTGTTGCTAAATTATTTCCAAACTAATTTTCTTTCTATTCTCTTTTGTTTGCATAATTCAAAACTTAACTCGTACAATTGTAAAACTAGTTGTTTAAGAAAACTTAATTATTTTAATCTATTCAATTCCACATGCCGTAAAAATATAGGGGTCAATACCTATACATCCTGCACATGGTGGAGGGGCTGGGTAAATACACACAGGTAGTTATCTATATTTTTGTTTGTTATGGTATAAATTACTTTGAGCAGTTATTTTTGAGTTATGGACTACATTATTACCTTGTTTATTGTTTTTTCATAGTTAGGCATTGAAAAATGTAAAAATTTAAATTTATAAAAAGAATAGGTGTATCAGGGGCAAGATAGCCTGACAGAACCCATCTATCTTCAAGCTGTTCACAATCACAGCTGGAATTCCATATACCATATAACCTGTCCCTCACCATGGTCCTGAAGTTCAGCCTGGCCTTGACTTTTATGGGAAGATATATACTCATTGATACCACTATCTGCTACAAGATCTGACAGCCAGGAAAATAGACAACAGCTTGGATCCAGTCTCTAATAATCGCCACCCCACTCTAAAAAAAAAGGGCTCCTCCCAATTTTACCCAAACTACTAAACAATAAGCCTTATAAAACAATCCAAGCAAGGTTTCATAAAAATTCATAGGTCTGTTAGCTGGGGTAGATGAATGCACCTCTTCAGAGGGGTAAGATTCCCCTAATGTTGCCACCTGTTGCCCGTGGGTGGTGACCCGTGATGCTTAAGGACGGAATCCTGGTATGTGATGCTTGTCTTGATCCTATTGCTCTTATGGCAAACCCCCAACCCTTTTTATCACATATATATTTACCAACCCCTCCACACGAGCAGGATGTGACACAAGGTCAATTTATTAAGTGGAGTTTAACAGGTTTGAATTCAGAGTTTTCCTTCTCCTAGACTGGTTACCTAGCCATGGTTAAAGAGCCCAGTCTGCCCTACTATTTATCCATAGCTGGAGGGAGAGTAAGATTCATACCTTTCCCAAGAGTATTAGCGCTAAGTGAAATGCAATTATCACATCCAGGATTTGAACTCGGGGCGGCTAGTCCATTTCCCATGACTTTAACCATTACACCATGCGCTTTTTATCATATATGGGCTAGAAGGCGGTAGCTGAGGGTATTTAGTGTCCTGGGTATGACGTTAAACTGCATCTCGTAGTGAAGTTTCAATTCTGGAGCTCTGGGTAGTGAGGTGTACCCCTTCATCTCCATTACTCTCAGGTCCACCTTGAAGAACTTTTAAAGAACTTATTCAATGACCAAACAATGATATCATTATTTGAACTAGCAAAAATATGCACCCTCCGGGTGCAAGTATTTAAGTTTTAATGTAATAAAATATTGTATTAAATTAGAAAGGCTAATGAAACTAAATAAGAATGCAGATAAAATGATTTCAAACAGGAGGGTACAATCGAAAAATAGAACAACTGAAACTTACACTTCCATCACTCTCGTCTTTCATTGTTATTTTTTCTAATTTAAGTATTTAGTTAAAAGAGTAAGTAAAGAATAAAATTACAGTTATTTGTTCTTGTTAATGGATTTCATTTAAGATTTATTGAAGAAATTTTTGCTTATACTCATTAAAATAAAACCAAACAATTAGAAATCAATAGTACTAAACACATATTTATTAAAATCACATTTTAAATATCAATATGCAAATTAGCCTTCCCGTTCACACTGTAAACCGTTATTTTGTTGTATATATAAATACAATTGCATGTTATTAGCATGTAGATCTGGCCAACGCCAGGGGTCCAGTGGCTTCGGCCTGGATCTTTACGAGTTAATAGCGTCAATCCCAGGGGGACATTCCCCCAGGCAACACCTGCCCCCTTGATTTAAAGGGGCAGGGCTGGGTTTATTGCCCAGTGCCTGAGGCGCCCCCCATGAGGGGGAATGCCGACGGGATCGACGCAATTTTTCACCTGCCACTCCATGAGCTTCGGCTTGTGGGTGGTCCCACGTTAATAGGGACTTTGTGCCTGACCCGTACATGTGGGGTACGCGGTAAATATCATGTAGATATGGTCAACAGCATTAATAATGTAAAACAATTTTATTAATAATTGAGATTTAAATAAAAATATAATTGAGATTGTGATGTAAATAACAAAGGGAATTGTGACTTGAGTAGTAATATAGTTTCGGTTACAGATAGAAAAACACACAATCTCCATTATAATAAGATAAGATCTTCAAAAATTGTTTGACAAACAGCCAGACTATTCAAAATGATTTCCAAGGTTTGGTCATTGCAATGCTCGGATACACAAAAATACCTGAGGAAAGCTGTAGGATACAGTGGCTGATGTGGTCCTATGCTAGTGATGGTGCTTGATGAGATGACTTAGTTCTGTGGATTATTTTTTTTACTCTACTATACTCTTTATACATAGGGCCGGGTTATTTAGAATTAAAAGGGGAGGTAAATAAAGAGTATAAAGTAAGTAAGTAAAGTCGTCGGGGTGGCCTAATGTCGGTATCAGCCAGTCAGCGAGGGAGTCTATCCCCTTTTCAATAGCGCTAGACCAAGGAGATTGTTTTTAGCATCTGAGGTGGATCGCCACACCTACCATCAGCTCCTTACTTTACCGCACAGATCCCTGTGCTACTCATACGCTGAGTTGGCGGGGACCGGTATCGAACTAGGAACCTTGTGGTTTCTAGCCGAACGCTCTACCGACTGAGCTAACCCGGCCCCTGAATTAAAAGGGGAGGTAAATAAAGAGTATAAAGTAAGTAAAGTCGTCAGCGTGGCCTAATGTCGGTATCAGCCAGTCAGCGAGGGAGTCTATCCCCTTTTCAATAGCGCTAGACCAAGGAGATTATCTTAGCGTCTGAGGTGGATCGCCACAACTACCATCAGCTCCTCACTTTACCACACAGATCCCTATACTACTCATACGCTGAGTTGGCGAGGACCGGTATCGAACTAGGAACCTTGTGGTTTCTAGCCGAACGCTCTACCGACTGAGCTTATATATATATATATATATATTATTTGCCGAGTTCGCTTGTCATGATTATTTTCAATAATTATCGGAATTTTAAACGATATATGCATTGTAATTGCCTTCAAGCAAAAAAATATAAATAATAATATACTTTACTCAACAATGCTTCTAAAGCAAATTATCAAATCTCATCATTTCTTACGCCAGAGCATAGGCCTAATTTGCGATCTTCTCAACGTCCACTGTACTTTGTATAGTAGTGGTGAGTTTATCATTGACAAGTTAATTTCACATGTATCATGTGCTACGTATCGGTGACCCAGGGGTAGAGTTTCTGATTCTGCGTGCTGGGTTCATTAGTATACATCGCTGATGAGACTTAATAAAGTCGAAACAGCTGCTGTACGATGTTCTACACGCCGAGTAATTCTTTGTGAGATTCACTTGTCAATATTATTTATCTTCTATAATTATCAAATTTTATGCGATATGCGCATTGTAATTGCCTTCAAGCAAAAATATAAATATATATATATATATATATATATATATATATATAATCTTTTTTTAATATATTAATTTGGTAATCAACCCTAACTTAATCAATTCACTATTTAATATTTTTTTAATCCTCACTTCAGGAGAGATTGGGGATATTTTTCTTACTTGTAAAATTCAAGATGGCCGTCTTTTAAAAACTGGAGTTTCTTTGTGTGTGTGTGTGTGTGCGCGTGCATAGATGTTTATAAATAAATAATATGACAATAAGTGAAACATTATTCTTATTAACAATGCAAGTACTACATTTCTACATATTTTCTTTTAAACATTACCTCAGCCATTTTGCCATTAAATCAAGTACCACTGCAGTAACTTCAAGAAAATGATAGGAGCAGTTTTTTTTTCTCTGAGAAAAACAAATACATAAGTTGTATTAATATTTTTTTTCTTTTTGTTTCATATCAACCATTTTTTCTTTTCTTTTTTTTTTTTTTTTTCGTTTAAATTTATCAGATAAATCTTTGTATAAGAAAAAGGATTTTTTAAATAAAATATCTTTAAAAAAATAAATTCAGGTACTATTAGTTTAGGTCTAGAATTGGTATCTGTTCCAGGAATGTGCACAAGAATTATGACGTCACATATCTTTGTGTACAATGTTTTGATTCAAAGGAGCAGACGACGACATTTGTATTTTTATCAGTTACAATTTGTATTTGAGCATAATGTCACATCATTGGGATGACTACTGTGGACCCAAGAATTTTTTCACTCCAGGAGTGTCCTTCGCTTTGGTATCCCCAAATGAATACAAAAGTATGTTGTAGAGAAATTAGCTGAGATAGAGAATGGCGATGTCTGAAGAAAGATGGGTGTTTGTTTGGAAGTTTTGACTTGGGAACAAACTTGGGTTTTACAGTTAGTGTTGAAAACGGACCAGCAAAGACATTTCTTCCAGTGATTTTAGAAGAAGAAAAACCCTGGAACAACAATTAATTCCGACAATTGGTAATCCTATTTCGTTAATATTGCTCATATTTGTTTGTTTATTTATTTATTTTTTTTAGTTTAGTATGTTTTATTTTTTTTATGTTAAAGAAAAATATTTACAATGTTTTTTTCTTTTTTTTTTTCTTTTTTTTTTTGGTAACAAAAAATCTGACTTTAAAATAAAAAATGAAAATTCAAAAATTGTCTTGTAATAAACAGTTCTTTATTTTTGATAAAAAGACAAACTCGAATAAAAAAATAAATAAAAAATAAAAAATAAAACTTATTTAAAAAAAAAAAAATCGTTCTTAGTTTAAGAAATGTTTATTTTCTTATCCAAAAAAGTAAAACAATTTATAATATGTTCTCGTAGGCTTTTATCTTCACCCAATCCAACCCCAACCACCAGAAAAATTAAAAAATATTTTTGTTATTATAAAACATTTTTAATGTAATTTCTACTGTTTTTTTGTGTGGGGGATTGTTTTTTAAAAAAATTTAAGATTTAATTTTTATTTTTATTATTATTTTATTATTATTTATAATAATTGTTGGGTTTTTTTGGGGGGGGGTATACTTTTTGTTAAACAATATTTTGTTAATATATTTAAAGTTTTATAATGTTCTGCTGTTTTTGTTTTGTTTTGAGAGGAAATTGTCACTAAAATAATTTTTTTAAAAAAGAAAGAAAAGTTACTTTTCGTTGTCGTCTGCTCCTTTGCTTTCATTTAAGTCAAAAAGGAAAGACAAGTTTCCATTAATGAGTGACACACCAATTATAAACTCTATATTTAAATCTCTATTCTTTTTATTTATCATTTATTAAATTGTTGGATAAGTCTAAATCAGTTAAGGAAAAGTAAGCAAAACATTTGGAGACGCAATCATAATTACGTTTTAATTTTTCACATTTACCAATAAATAATTGAGTAAAGAAAGAATAATTTCCTCGTAAATTCCTACCATAAAATAAACTGAACCCTCATTTTAGGTCCGTGTTTTTGCAATAAATGTTTTATTTTTCTTGCACTCGTTATTTTACAATACTAAATATATTTTCTTGATTCTTTATTTTTTAACAAATATAGAAAATATATTTAGTATTGTAAAATAACGGGTGCAAGAAAAAAACATTTATTGCAAAAACACGGACATAAAATGAGGGTTCCGTTTATTTTATGGTAGGTATTTACGAGGAAATTGTTCTTCTTTACCAATAATTGTAGGTACTACCAATTTCCCCTGTGAAATTTATCACCCCCTTACATTTAATACAATGAAACTTGCATAAAGGTTAATATTATCTTGAAATTTTTTGGTCCATTCCAAAGAAAAAAGATTTTAAAAAACTGATTTTTTTAAATTTCAGCTTACGGAAATAATGAAAATTATGATTGAAAAACAATGTTTTTATTTTGCACCGTTAAAATCAACTGAAATTTAACGTAGCAAAACAAGTTACGACAAGAGGATTTTTAAAAAAAGCTATGAAAAGTCAATTAATGGTTCGATTTTCACGAAAATTTCCATAACTATTATTTACCTTTGGATGTAAATATGTCTGAAATACTTTTTTCCTAAAATATATTAGCGGAATTTTTTTTTTTTTACGAGGTCTACCCCCCCCCACACACACACACACACACATTTTAATTTACGAGATATGAAAAAATGAACCGAAAAAAACCCAAACATTTTCTCTTTTTTTCTATAAAGAGAAGTGTCTGAATAACTATATCAATAGATTTATATAAAATTCAAGTCGTTAGTTTTTGTAGAAAACAAATTATGAATTCTGAAATAAAAAGTGCTAACAAATGTCATAATATTATTTGAAAACGTTTTTTTGCTTTTTTTAATTGATATGTACTATATTCTATTAAATTGTCAAGAAAACATTTTTTTAAAGAAATTAATTTATTTTAAAGAAATTAATTTTTAAGAGATTTAAGATATTTTGTATACTTAAATAATTTTGTTTTTTTAATGTTTAGAAATCTTCTTTTTGTGTGTACAAATCGAATTTTTCACTAATATTTAAATATAATATAACACTGAATTTTAGAATTCAGGTGAACTAAAAATGTGTCCGATTCACGATATATTAATATTTTAAAGAGAATTTGTAATTTGTTAAATTTTTGGTCCGGTCTCTACAGAAAAATCACCCTTTTGCAAGTAACACGGACTGTTTTATTTATTTATTGATATAACGGCGAGTAATTTTCCCCCCAATCGGATAATTTGATCTTTTAGTTAATGGTTTTTCTTTGTAACAACTCTTTATGTTCGTTATTTTTTTTTTCGAGATTTAAAAAAAAGTTCAAAAATATTTACGTTTCTTCCTTCAATATGGCCTAAACTGATCACGTGACGTATTTTGGTGGTACCTAGTGAATAGGTTAAAAAAAAAACTCTTGAAATAAAAAATAAAAAATGTTAGGATCATGTCTGTGTGTGTGTGGGGGGGGGGTAACATTTGCTCATTTGATTTAAAAATTCCAGTCACTAATTTTTACGTTTCTAGAAAGATAAAACCAGAAGACTACATCATTAAAAGATTCAAAATTCAAAGATTTCGAGACGCGAAAAATGTTCTTGTGCAGCTCCTATCTAGCTTATTCTCTAGGCGCTTTCTGTGGATGAGATATTACTACCTAGGTAAGGAAATTGTTCTACTGGCTTACCGTCAAGTGTGGAGATGCGCTCTTTCTTTTTAAAACACATGAATTCAGTTTTATCGGAGTTTATGATGTACCATGTAGCCTTCTCCATGCTATGTGGCAGGGATTATGTAGAAGTGCCAGATCATTAGCATAGTTCTGATCGCCTTATATATATATATATATATATATACCAACCCCTCCGCACGAGCAGGATGTGACACAAGGTCAATTTCTTAAGCGGAGTTCAGCAGGTTTGAATTCAGAATTTTCCTTCTCCAAAACCGGTTGCCTAACCAAGGTTAAAGAGCCCAGTCTGCCCTACTATTTACCCATAGCTGAAGGGAGAGTCGGGTTCATACCTTTCCCAAGGGTATTAGCGCCAAGTGAAATACAATTACCTCGTCCAGAATTTGAACTCGGGGCGACGAGTCCATTTCCCATTACACCACGCGCTTCCTTTTTTTTTTTTATAGGTTGCTAAAGTATCTCCTTGTAGGACTCCAGAGGCATAACTCTTAGTGCTAAGATATATAATGCTCTTCTTAATCGCATCCGAAACAGAGAAAATCCTTTGGAAAAAACCAAAACGGATTCCACAGAAATCGATCCACGACTTCTCAAATCCTGACTATTCATAGAAGGGGTTCAAGCAAATAACCTTGAGGCAACGTTACTATCTGTAGATTTCTCCAAGGCATTTGACTCCGTATACTAAAAGTATTTCCGTATCGAAGGGGCTTTTATTTCCCCGTGGTCGTTGGCAAATTGTCGGACAAAGAAGAACAAACACAAAGTTGAATGCAGATTTACATAAATGGTAGAACAACAAAAGGGGGTTTGCAAATTAGCTGGAATTTTCGACCAGACTTATCTTCTAAGAGTTTTTGGTATCGTGTTGTTAGGTGTTCATTCGAGCTTCACGGGTTGTTTCTTGTTTTAGTTCTCAGTTTGCAATTAAACCGCCGTTGAAGGTTCGTAGAGAGTCTAGGGAACGGTAATACTGCGTTACCCTTAATGCGTGGTTTGTGATAAGTAGGCCCTGATTTTGGGCTAGGTGAGAGAGCGTGGTTTTAGACGCCTCTCTCCAGTAACAGTTCTTGATAAGTAAAGTCTATGGATCGCTTATTTTTGCGACTTCCCTCGTTGACTGCTCCTTGATAAGTGACGTAGGGTTTTAATTTTGGCGCCAATATGCCATTGGCGATTTGTCCCCCTAGTGGCAGGGGAAGATAATTGACATGGAATTTCCGATAATACAGAGGGAAAATTGAGCAAATACTACTAGCATACGGTCTCCATGAAGAATTAGTTATCACTATAAGGATGCTATACAAAGACATTACGCTCACCTGTATTACCTTCCTTGAGTAAAATTGAACGTACCTACTAATTACACAAGAGAATTAATGGTTTCTTTAGAAAGAAACAAAAACAGATTCCACAGAAATCGATCCACGACTTCTCATATCCTGACTATTCATAGAAGGGGTTCAAGCAAATAACCTTGAGGCAACGTTACTATCTGTAAATTTCTCCAAGCAAATACTTCTAGCATACGGTATCCATGAAGAATTAGTTATTACTATAATGATGCTCTACAAAGACACTACGCTCACCTGTATTATCTCCTTGAGTAAAATTGAACGTACCTACTAATAATCATTACACAAGAGAATTAATGGATTCTTTAGAAAGAAAAAAATTATGAATTAAAAACTGAACTGAAAAGCCGCGGTATCAAGGGAAAACAATCCCATAATTTTTGCACAAAAAACAAACTCTGGTGATAGTGAATGTGTGTATATCTATTTACTTTGTCGTTAATTGTTTTATTTTAGTAGCTTCCTCTGGACATACATACACACGCACACACAACTGCCCTTTATATACGTATAGTTAGCTTTATTTTATAAGGGCAAACTTATAAAAGTTCTCTTGTACCGGTTCCCCCACCACCGCCCTTTCATCCGTCACACGTTCTTAGTAGTATTGTTATTCTTGTCTTGGCTTTTCAACTCCTTAAATTGTCAAACACCGTAGCTTTTTGATATGGTACCTGACCAGGTACGAAAGATCTAAAGATCATTTCTTTTACCTTTTATATATCTATATATTATTTATTTATTTATTTATTTTGTATCTCCATTTACTCATATCAACTATCAACTGTGATTGTTTGTTGTTTTTATTTTATTTTTCTATTCTATTCCTAGCTCTCCCCACCCCCTCTCAATATGACCCCTGACTTAACCCCCGCCCTTGACAACCCAACCCTATATCTCCACTGACTCCATCCTCCATTATCTTGTTGCTTTCTCTTGGCCCATCTTGCAACTGATCGGCCACCTTCCTTTTTTATGATATTGGAGTCAAACAACTTGGATTACATTGACCAGCCGACTTCAACAAACTGCTCATCTATCTCTGTCAGTAGATCCACCGACCTTCCTTCATCTCCTGTTGATTTTATAAGAGACGAAAATAGTTTTAGACGGTAAATAAAGAAAAGGTTTCTATCGTTCACCTCTAGACTTT
Organism: Doryteuthis pealeii; assembly: GCA_023376005.1. Classification (NCBI taxonomy): domain Eukaryota; kingdom Metazoa; phylum Mollusca; class Cephalopoda; order Myopsida; family Loliginidae; genus Doryteuthis; species Doryteuthis pealeii. The sequence goes on from CM042173.1 coordinate 4,053,369, forward strand.
CATGGTAGACTTTAAATTCAGGGGCATAAATTTTTACCACAGTCTACTGGACAGATCTTAGTGGAATATAAAATGAATTCTAATGTATATCTTATTATAATAGAGATTGTGTCTTCAACAAATGTCTCAGCTATCTCTGTCAGTAAATTCATTGACTTTCCGGTCATCCTTAACTTGTTCCTCGTAAATTCCTACCATAAAATAAACTGAACGCTCATTTTATGTCTGTCTTTTTGCAATAAATGTTTTATTTTTCTTGCACCCGTTATTTTACAATACTGAATATATTTTCTTTATTCAAAAAACATTTATTGCAAAAACACGGACATAAAATGAGGTTCAGTTTATTTTATAGTAGGAATTTACGAGGAACAAGTTGAAGATTACTTCTACCTTTAACCCTCTCTTGTTTACCTCCAAACATTCATGGTAGGCTGTTTAATTCAGGGGCGTAAACTTTTACCAATCTACTGGACAAATCTTAGTGGAATATAAACTAAAATGTCTAATGTATATCTAATTATAATAGAGATTGTGTTTGTTACCGAAACCCCGTCACCACCAGCGTCACAAATCCCTTAGTTATTTATCTTATATTCTGAGTGGTTATCAAATAATCATTATTTAGTCTTAGCTCTACATTAAAATAAAAAGATAACTATGTTTATATCATATCTATGTGTAAAAAAAAAATGAGTTGAGAACTATTGAGTTGGATAGTTATAATTTTATTTATGATAATGTGAATTATTTGGATTTTTCGGACTTTTGTCTTCGTCAGAGCCGGTAACAAGATAATGGAGGTCTGGAGTCACTGGAGAGATAGGGTTAGTTTGACAAGGGCGTGGCTTAGGCAGATATCATATTGGGGGAGGGTGGGGAGAGCTAGGAATATAATAGAAAAAGAAGGGGGTCCCGGCTCCAACAAGCTTAAAACCACTGGTTTTAGATAGGTATGTCCAAGATTTTACGTGTTCCCCCTCCACCCCATAAATTAAGATTCAACAAAACTTGGAAAAAATGAATGAAATTTAACTTTTTGTCTAATTTAAACCGCTCCCAGCGGCTCTCCCAGCACTGTGATTCTACCGTATGCAGTTTATTATAATGATTACGATAATTATAAGACTTTATTTGCATAGAATAAGTTCTGAGGTTAATAGATAGTGAACTTTGAAATATCCCAGTATACAGGTAAGCATAAGAAACACCAAGAAAATTTGGTACAGCCGTGGGCGAAATTAGGTAGGCAAAGAGTTAACGTAATTTGGCTGAACTTGCACAAAGGTGTTCAAAATTAGAGTGACCCAGGAAAAACAGAACCCACAAATTTTGTAATAAAACTGTTAATTTTAACTATGGGGGTTTAGAGTTAGGGTTAAGAGTTAGTTTAATGGGAAAATGAATAAATAATTTGGGTTCTGTTTTTTCTGGGTCACCCCGTATATCGGTAACCCAGAAAAAACAGAACCCACAAATTTTGTAATAAAACTGTTAATTTTAACTGGGGGTTTAGGGTTAGGGGTTAGTTAGGCTTAGGGGTTTGGGTTAGGGTTGGTGTTGGGGTTTAAGGTTAGTTTAATGGGAAAATAAATAATTTGGGTTTTGTTTTTTCTGGGTCACCCTAATTTTGACACCTTTGTGCAAGTTCAGCCCGTAATTTTTGATGCATTATGGAGAGTAAGGATTTTTTTTAAATCACAAGTAAATTTTATTTGTTCTACAGTTTTTAAAACAGTAGAATGGCGCATTTTTGCAGTTTTTTTTCTCTTTTGGAGATATGCGCTTTTTTAAAGTGATTTATTTTATTGTTATAGGGCCGGCGTAGCTCAGTCAGTAGCGCGTCAGCCAAGGAACCACCAGATTCCGGGTTCGATACTGGCCCTCGCCAACTCAGCGTATGAGTGAAAAGGGTATAGACTCCCTCGTTATCTGGCTGATATTGACATTAGGCTACCCCGACGACTTTACTTGTTTTTTTTTTTATCTGTCTATATATATGGACCGAGTTAGCTCAGTCGGTATAGCGTTCGGCTAGAAACCACAAGGTTCCTAGTTCGATTCCGGTCCTCGCCAACTCAGCGTATGAGTAGCACAGGGATCTGTGCGGTAAAGTAAGGAGCTGATGGTAGGTGTGGCGCTCTACCTTAGATGCAAAAACTAATCTTCTTGGTCTAGCGGTAGTGAAAAGTGGATACTCCTTCGTTGTCATGCTGATACCGACTTTAGGCCACCCCGACAACTTACTTATTTTATTGTTATAATTAAGAAATTCATGGGAAAAAGTTCTGTAAGTTTAGGCTATGTTTTTAAAGGGGAAATTAAAATAAATGACAATTTTCCCTTTTTTTTCTACAAAAGTTTAAAGAAAGAATATTACCCTATATTACCTTATCTTGGGCTAGACGGGCGGTCGGAGAGGCCCCCTCCGATCAATCGGCTGGTCACGTCAAGCCCTAGCACCTATATGATTTTCCCAACCCTATTGCCCTTATGGCAAGTCCCAACCCCTTTTTATCATATGGGTGCTAGAAGACGGTGGCTGCGGGTCTACATGTCCTGGGAATGACGTTAAACTCTATATGATGGTGAGGTTCCAGTTTTGGAGGTTTGGGAATGTGGAGCACCCCTTCATCACCATTGCTCCCTGGTCCACTCTGACCCGGAGTGGTAGTACCTGTTAGGGTCCCATCTATGGGTTAAATAGAAAAATGTATTTATAAAAAATTGTATTATCCATTAAGAATTGATTTATTTCAAAACTTTATCGGCATTAAATGACCCACCGAGGTTGATATGCCGTAAAACAAACCAAACCTTTATACCTATATTACCTGCCTTTGGGTTTTGTCTACTGCTCCTATTTCCTATTTGTTTTTTGTTTTTCTATTCCTATTCCTAAAAACTATGTCCCTTTAAGATTTGTGTACATAAAACTTCACATCAAATCTGAGCTTCCCTCTACATTTTCTAATGTATATGATTTCTTTGTCTTTCTTTTTTCTTCTCTTCACTTCTTTCCCTTTCTATTTCACAAAGAAATACGATCACTTGTCCACCTCTCCCCGCCGAACACTTGCGTAGCTTTGTTCAACAAGCTTGTAACAGTTATATTTTATCTATCATTTGAAATATGGTCCAGCTCCCATCAGGTTTCGGATCAATTTTAAAGATATGAATGAAATACATCAATACGTTAGATTTAATTGAATCATTGATTTTAACGGCATTCCAATACGTCTAAGGTTATTTTATGCATAGACGTTAGTGAATAGCATTCATTGTACGTTCATACAGGGTGTTCAGAAAGTTACTGTACACTTATATATTGGGGCCGGGTTAGCTCAGTCGGTAGAGCGTTCGGCTAGAAACCACAAGGTTCCTAGTTCGATACCGGTCCCCGCCAACTCAGCGTATGAGTAGCACAGGGATCTATGCGGTAAAGTAAGGAGCTGATGGTAGGTGTGGCACTCCACCTCAGATGCTAAATACAATCTCCTTGGTCTAGCGCTATTGAAAAGGGGATAGACTCCCTCGCTGACTGGCTGATACCGACTATAGGCCGCCCCGTCGACTTTACTTTACTATATATATATATTTTAATTAACAGAAATGTTTCAATATAAAATACTGGAGGTACTATTACTACTAGTAGTACAACCAGCTGTCCACTGTATCCGATGATGACACCATGCGAATTGGCAGTCTGTCATCCCCAAGTCTGTTCTAGTGGCCTGCCCATCTCAGGTTGCGCTGGACAAGTAGGTCGTAAATTATAAACCATATTGAAATTAACCTCTGTTAGCATCCATACAGGCTTGGGTCCTTCTTATTTTATTTCTAGAAACAGCAACCAGTTGTTCACTTGAAATATACAGGGTGCGACATAAGTAACGCCCTTTGTTTAAGTGGAACAAAATTAAAGCCTTTTTTTTTTCACTAATTGCTAACTCTGCATAAAGACGCCTACTAGATTTTTGAGGAGAACGCAGCAACGATTCTTGTAGTTCATTGGACTTTTCTAAGCTTGTTGCAACAACTGGCCTACCCGTTCTTTGAGCAATCACTTCATGTGAATTCAAATTTTCTAACCGCCCTGTCGGTGGGGCGTTAGAATGCACCGACTGCACCTCTGCATAGGGGTAAGACTCCCCCAATGGGACCACCTGTTGACCTGGGTGGCGACCCGTGATGCTTAAGGATAGAGCCCAGGTGGATGAGCAGTACATGACATGCAATACTCCACATTGGCCCTATCTTGGGCTAGACGGGCGGTCAGAGAGGCCCCCTCCAATCAATCGGCTGGTCACGTCAAGCCCTAGCATCTATATGATTTTCCCAACCCTATTGCCCTTATGGCAAGCCCTAACCCCTTTTTCTCATATGGGTGCTAGAAGGCGGTGGCTGCAGGTCTAATGTCCTGGGAATGACGTTAAACTCTATCTCCAGTTTTGGAGGTTTGGGGAATGTGGAGCACCCCTTCATCACCATTGCTCCCTGGTCCACTCTGACCCGGAGTGGTAGTACCTGTTAGGGTCCCATCTATGGGTTAAATAGAAAAATGTATTTATAAAAAAATTGTATTATCCATTAAGAATTGATTTATTTCAAAACTTTATTGGCATTAAATGACCCACTGAGGTTGATATGCCGTAAAACAAAACAAACCAAACAAACCAAACTAAAAAAAATGAAGATTTAATTAAAGAAAATAATAAAAGAAAATATGCATTATAAGATATGAAATTAAAAGTATATATATATATCCACAACTTCTCAGATCCTGTCTATCCGTCAAATCAAAGAAGGGGTTCAAGCAAAGAATCTTGAGGCAACGCTGCTATTTGTAGATTTTTCCAAGCATTTGACTCCATACCAGAGAGAAAATGGAGCAATACTACTAGTATACAGCATCCCCAAAGAAACAGTTACTGCTATGATGTTTTACCAAGATACTAAAGCAATGGTACGCTCACCTGATGGTAACACAGACTTCTTTGACATAGTCGCTGGAGTCCTACAAGCACCATAAGTAAAGTCGACGGGGCGGCCTAAAGTGGTATCAGCCAGTCAGCGAGGGAGTGTATCCCCTTTTCAATAGCGCTAGATCAAGGAGATTATTTTAGCATCTGAGGTGGAGCGCCACATCTACATCAGCTCCTTACTTTACCGCACAGATCCCTGTGCTACTCATACGCTGAGTTGGCGAGGACCTGTATCGAACTAGGAACCTTTTGGTTTCTAGCCGAATGCTCTACCGACTGAGCTAACCCGGATGCCTAGACTATTTCAAACATCACTAGATACCATAAAAGAAAAAAAGGCCTCACACTAAAAAAGGCAAGTAGCAGGCGATATCCCACAGAGACTATTACGATGCAGACTACGCAGATGATCTGACACTTCTTGCAAATACACCTGAACAGGCCACATTGTTATTACATAGCCTGGAGAAGGCAGCACAGAACATAAACCTCTATGTGAACTCTGATAAAACCAAGTTTATTGTGCAGTAATAATCTCCTTGGTTTAGCGCTAGTGAAAAGGGGATAGACTCCCTCACTGTCTGGCTAATACTGACATTAGTCTGCCCGCTGACTTATATAATATATAATTACCAACCCCTCCACAGGATGCGACACAAGGTTAATTTCTTAAGCGGAGTTTAACATGTTTGAATTAAGTTTTCCTTCTTCTAGACTGGTTACCCAACCAAGTCTCTCTTCTTTGAGGGAAATAAAATTATACCATAGAATATAGACATGAAACAAATCAATACCATACAACATAATCCCCAATAATGCTAACACATTTTTAAAACCAATTACTAAAAAGTATAAATATAAATACACGATATGTAACTTCCTAACCGTTAGGCATAACATAACCCCAGACGGGTTGATATGCCGTTAAAATCAATAAACACACAAACAAACCAACCAAGATTAAAGAGCCCAGTTTGCCCTACTATTTACCCATAGCTGGAGCTAGATTAGTTTGATGGATATGTTTTTCCCAATTTGAAATACAAACTGCCTCATCTAGGATTTGAACACTGGTCGACAAGTCCATTTCTTGCAACTCTAACCATTACACCACACACCTCTAACTAAAATTAGAACATATTAGAACAGGATTTGCAGGCTGGTTAACACTGGTATGTCCAGGAGTAGGAGTTCATAACTTATAATTTATCCTTACTTATTCAGCAGTGCCCATTACTCTTGCTCATCTTACTTCAATAGTTTGTGAGATGGGAGGTAAGTGGGCAGACAGCTGTTGTTTAGTTGGTTCTTGCTTCCAAACTGACATGTCTACAGCTTGCAAAAATTCCCATTTTATTTTATCAGAAAAATAAGTTTTCCATGTGAATGTTAACTTGTGAATAGTATGTTAAAAGTAGATGAGATATTGCTACCAAGAATATATTGTAGCATACTCTTAACTTTTTTTTTGCTGTAACAAATGTTCTTTATATTTTTACCTGTATGATGGGATATTTCAAAGTTCACTATCTATTCACCTCAGAACTCATTCTATTAAAATGATGAACTATTAAGTCTTATTAATATTGTAATCTGAGTCTTCCTGCTCAATTATAATGAACTAACCCTCAGTTTTTGTACATTGCTGCCAGCCGTTTACTGTAGGATCACAGTGGTGGGAGAGCTGCTGTGAGTGGTTTAAAGAAGGCAAAGTATGGTACTCCATTAAGTGGAGTTTAACAGGTTTAAATTCAGAGTTTTCCTTCTCCTAGACTGGTTACCTAGACACGATTAAAGAGCCCAGTCTGCCCTGCTATTTACCCATAGCTGGAGGGAGAGTAGGATTCATACCTTTCCCAAGGGTATTAGCGCCATGTGAAATGCCAACAGCTTCGTCCAGGAATTGAACTCGTGTTGACGAGTCCATTTCCTACGACTCTAACCATTAGACCACGCACCTCCTCACTTTTTTGTATAAGCTGCTAAATTGTACACACACCTTCATTTTTGAATTTTAAAATTAGAACATTATAGAAAAGTCTAGACAGCTACCTACTAGCTACAGATGATTGTCACTTAAAATTGTATTAACTCAACCCTTATATTTGTTTGGCCAGATCACAAAAATTCAAGACAAATATTATTTGAATTAATTTCATCAGACATAGATAAATCATCCCACAGTTTGTAAAGCTCTGGCCAACGTATCAATCTTTCTCATCCCTGAAAATGTTCTCAATGGGTCAGATAGTTGGCACTTGCATAAATGACTTTATAAATAGTAGATAAATAGTAGATAATACCTGATTACTTCCTTGCATTCAATTATACTGAAGAGCTGTTCTGAATGTTTTTGTTATGTGAGTAAACCTTACTGTGAAATTAGACCCGCATTTGGGAAGTATCGGAATGTCGTTCTGAATTGCTGTAATTAAAACTGACAGAGATGCTTAAACCTTAATAGTTTCAATATTGACAGAACTTTACCACCCACTTCCAGAAATCCAAATGCTAATTGTCTCACCATTCCAATGGAGTGTTCTGTAATTAAAACTGACAGAGATGCTTAAACCTTAATAGTTTCAATATTGACAGAACTTTACCACTTCCAGAAATCCAAATGCTAATTGTCTCACCATTCCAATGGAGTGTTCTGTAATTAAAACTGACAGAGATGCTTAAACCTTAATAGTTTCAATATTGACAGAACTTTACCACTTCCAGAATGCCACATTACCATTTCCAGAAATCCAAATGCTAATTGTCTCACCATTCCAATGGAGTGTTCTGTAATTAAAACTGACAGAGGTGCTTAAACCTTAATAGTTTCAATATTGACAGAACTTTACCACTTCCAGAATGCCACATTACCATTTCCAGAAATCCAAATGCTAATTGTCTCACCATTCCAATGGAGTGTTCTGTAATTAAAACTGACACAGATACTTAAACCTTAATAGTTTCAATATTTACAGAACTTTACCACTTCCAGAATGCCACATTACCATTTCCAGAAATCCAAATGCTAATTGTCTCACCATTCCAATGGAGTGTTCTGTAATTAAAACTGACAGAGGTGCTTAAACCTTAATAGTTTCAATATTGACAGAACTTTACCACTTCCAGAATGCCACATTACTATTTCCAGAAATCCAAATGCTAATTGTCTCACCATTCCAATGGAGTGTTCTGTAATTAAAACTGACAGAGATGCTTAAACCTTAATAGTTTCAATATTGACAGAACTTTACCACTTCCAGAATGCCACATTACCATTTCCAGAAATCCAAATGCTAATTGTCTCACCATTCCAATGGAGTGTTCTGTAATTAAAACTGACAGAGATGCTTAAACCTTAATAGTTTCAATATTGACAGAACTTTACCACTTCCAGAATGCCACATTACCATTTCCAGAAATCCAAATGCTAATTGTCTCACCATTGCTACCAGGTCCACTCTGGCCCAGAGTGTTAGGGTCCTTTTTATGGGTTAGATAGAAAAACATGAGTTAAAAAAAATGTGTACCTATCAAAATGTCTTTGGCATAAAATAACCCAACAAAGGTTGACATGCTGTAAAATCCAACCAACCGACCCACTAAAGAAAAAGCATAAGTCCAATGCTCAGGTTGGGTTGTATTTCATCATCTTAACATGATAGGATATGTTGCAAAACAATTTCTTCTATCCTAATACAGTGATGCTGATAGCTTTTTGATTTAGTGCGTCCTGGGACACACATATTTGCTTTGAATGAGTCCCCCAGGTATATTTATGGGGACCAACTAAAGCCGTCTAACCTTGTAACCTATCCTGTGTAATTAATTTCTAAGAAACTATTGAAATGTATTTACAGTTAGCTTGAAATGGTGAGGGAAGAAATAAGAAAAACACTGGGATGTACGGATACAATTTTACTGCTTCCTTTGCCATGAGATTAGCTCAGTCGGTAGAGCACCTAACTAGGAACCACAAGGTTCCGGGTTCAATACTGGCACTTACCAACTCAGCGTATGAGTAGCACAGGGATCTGTGCAGTAAAGTGAGGAGCAGATGGTAGGTGTGGTGCTCCACCTCAGACGCTAAAAAAACAATTTCCTTTGTCTAGCGCTAGTGAAAAGGGTATAGACTCCCTCGTTATCTGGCTGATATTGACATTAGGCTACCCCGACGCCTTTACTTGTTTTTTCATCGGACAACGGTTCTCGTCCGATCAGGATTGAGTTATATTTGAAAAAAATTCCATTTTAATTGGTTCTAATTAGTCATAATTTGCAATTAAGTTAAAAACTTACCAGTCTCTTGACATTCTGTCTGTCACTTTTACCCTCTCTATGTATATCTTGATTACCTCCTCGTTATATCTGTTAGTTTCTCAGTGAGCAGTAAATATTTTGAGTTAATGTATATGATGTCACAAAATTTATCAACATATTCCAATAAGTTTTTATGTATAATTACTTGTGGTGGGAGGGGTGCACAGTGATTCTGCTGGTGAGAAAATAAATATTTTGATTTTGATGTTTTGACAACTTGAAAACAAGGAGTGTTTTTGTGCTCATCCTGTATATCAAACTGTACCCTTGCTCTTTGTCCCGTTTGAACACATAAAAGATTGCAATTTGAGTACTTAATTAAAAACCATCCAAGTAAGACGAGCAAGATATGCTGGTCTTTAAGGATGAACTAAGTGACATTCTTCTATGGACTACTACACATGGACACACCAGTGTTGATCAACCAGCAAAAGTACATTCATCAGCTCTATGCGGACACTGTGTGCCGTCTAGAGGACTTATTAAAAGCAATGGCCGATAGGGTTGGATATTATCATTTTAATATATAATTGCCCAGCTGCAGCCAATTGCTTCCTGTCACTCCACCTATATTATATTATATTATACCTATAAAATTATATACCATTAAAATTTGTTAAAATTATTATACCATTATATTATACCTATAATATATTATATTTTTTAATATATTAAAATATACATTAATACATTAATGTATTAATCTATACATTAATATATTAATATTATATTTATATTATATTAATATTAATATATATATTATATTAAATTAATTATTATATTATAATAATATTATTAATATTATATTAATAAAACATTAATATTAATATAATATTATAATATATATTTATATTATTATTAATATATTATATATTAAATATTATAATATTTAATATATATATTTATATTATATATTATATATATATATATATATTATATATTAATCTATACATTAATATATTAATTTATACCTATAAAATTATATACCATTAAAATTTGTTAAAATTATTATACCATTATATTATACCTATAATATATTATATTTTTTATTATATAAGTTGCTCAGCTGCAGCCAATTGCTTCCTGTCACTCAACCTATCCAAGTAAAACGAGCAAGAGATGATGGGCACTGCAAAGGAAGTTAGGAAAAACTTATTGTGTTAGTATAGAATTCAATTCTCCCTCCAGCTATGGGTAAAATAGCAGGGCCGACTGGATCTTTAACCATGGCTAGGTAACCAGTCTAGGAGAAGGAAAACTCTGAATTCAAACCTTCAAGTGTTGAGTGATCAGTATCCAGCTGTGTTGCAAGCTGATTCTGTTCTGAGAATCCAGACTTGGTAGGTAGTTTAAATAGCTGGTTGGGCTATTCCACTTATGTATCTTGGCCAAGTCCATTTCCAGGATTCTCATTCAGTGTTAAGTGACCAGTATTCAGCTGTGTTGCAAGTTGAATCTGTTCTGAGAATCCAGACTTGGTAAGTGGTTTAAATAGCAGGTTGAGCTATTCCACTTGTATAATTGGGCCAAGTTCACAATGTGTTTTGCCATCCTGTAGGCCTTAAGCCAGAGTGCTCATCCAGCCAGAGCGCTCGTTGCCACAAGCCATCTAGTTTTCATAATTGCCGCTAGAGTTTATCATTATTTCACATCTTGGAAGTTTTTCACACCAGCATTAGCTGGTAATTCTTTTCTGGAGTGAATAGCAGCAAGTTTCCTCAGGTCACCAGTATTCGTCTGAATATTCTAACCGATCTTGACAATGTTGATGTCTGTATGGTCACGATCATTATTTTGTTCTCCAATTCTTACAGTCTGTTTGGTAAAGAATCCTGAGTATTGGTAATCGTCCAGTATTATAAGTCCCTCCTCAATGAGTACAATTAGAATTATGGCCAGTGTGGGGGTTTAAGTAGTGTATCAGCCATGCAGTATGGTTGGTGATTGGCAAAGTAATAAACCAAATGACTTAGATGAGTCTATGAATCCAGGTGGGGAATTAGAGCACACCTTACATGTTAAAAGAGGCGCATGGTCTAATGGTTAGAGTTGTAGGAAATGGACTCGTCAACCTGAGTTCAATTCCTGGACGAAGCTGTTGGCATTTCACATAGCGCTAATACCCTTGGGAAAGGTATGAATCCAATTCTCCCTCCAGCTATGGGTAAATAGCAGGGCCGACTTGATCTTTAACCATGGCTAGGTAACCAGTCTAGGAGAAGGAAAACTCTGAATTCAAACCTGTTAAACTCCACTTAAGAAATTGAACTTGTGGTGCACCTGAAAACTGTACACATACATGTATATTATTACTGTACGCTATTCATGTTCCTGACACTAATACATTATTCTATGTACTAGACATGAGACTTTGATGAGTTGTAGTGTGCCTGAGCACTGTACACAGTAAATTTCATTATTATTATTTTAATATAACGTACTTCTAACAATTTCAGGGAGAAGTAACTTTTTTTGTTAAGGAATCAGCCAATTGTAGTTTCCTATCTATCCCAAATACTTCAATTACCCTTCTTCATGTCTCTCATCTATTATGAACATTACTTCTTTCCTTTCATTGATAAATGAAAAGAAAGCAAGGGAACATTTGTACATCATGGTATTATAGTGATTGTATTATAGCTTGTACAACACGGAGGGGTTGGTATATATATATATATATGTTAAAATATTCCAACACTTAGATCCTCATTGACTGCTGGTTTTAAGATGGAGACTTTCATCCATATATACTGAACATTTGACTGTGTTCAGGCAGTTAGTTCAGAGCGTATTTGGTTACATTCTCTTTTGTTTTTCCGCCCTGTCGGCTGGGGTGTTAGAATGCACCGACTGCACCTCTGCAGAGGGGTAAGACTCCCCCAATGGGGCCACCTGTTTGCCGTGGGTGGCGACCCGTGATGCTTAAGGATAGAGCCCAGGTGGGTGAGCAGTTCATGACATGCCGTACTCCACTTTGGCCCTATCTTGGGCTAGATGGGCGGTCGGAGAGGCCCCCTCCGATCAATTGGCTGGTCATGTCAAGCCATAGCACCTATATGATTTTCCCAACCCTATTGCCCTTATGGCAAGCCCTAACCCCTTTTTATCATATGGGTGCTAGAAGGCGGTGACTGCGGGTCTACATGTCCTGGGAATGACGTTAAACTCTATCTGATGGTGAGGTTCCAGTTCTGGAGGTTTGGGGAATGTGGAGCACCCCTTCATCATCATTGCTCCCTGGTCCACTCTGACCCGGAGTGGTAGTACCTGTTAGGGTCCCATCTATGGGTTAAATAGAAAAATGTATTTTAAAAAAAATTGTATTATCCATTAAGAATTGATTTATTTCAAAACTTTATCGGCATTAAATGACCCACTGAGGTTGATATGCCGTAAAACAAAACTAACAACAACAAGAAAGGAATTAATATTTCCTCTAATTCAAAAAATTTATTGGCTAGACATAAAACAACAAACAACAATATAGAGTCCTTCCTGTATATAAAGTTGAGTTTAAGGGACTTACTGGCGCGTTGGAGAAGATATCTTAGGGTGGTTTCTTGGAGCCCCTGAATTCGTTGCCTCGTGGTACTGCTGGTGGAATCTCTCTGGTGGGCTTTTTGGATATCGCGCCTAAACTCTGGGCTATCACGTGATTGGTATATCCAATCACAGAGCCTCTCCCTCACTCACTCTATATGCAGGAATAACCATTTTACTGACCCAACAAACTCATAAGATACGTTCTTTTATGGACTACTACACAAGGACACACCAGTGTTGGCCAACCATCAAAAACGTACATTCATCAGCTCTGTGTGGACACTAGATACTGTCTAGAGGACTTTTCAAGAGTGATGGCTGATAGGGATAAATGGTGAGTCAAGGGAATCCATGTAGAAATTAAGATTATATATCTCATGGAGTGATTAGTATCCAGTTGTGTTGCAAGCTGAGTATGTTCTGAGAATCCAGATTTGGTAGGTGGTTTAAATAGCAGGTTGGGCTATTCCACTTGTGTATCTTCTTGGCCAAGTCCATTTCCAGGATTCTCATGGAGTGTTAAGTGACCAGTATTCAGCTGTGTTGCAAGTTGAATCTGTTCTGAGAATCCAGACTTGGTAGTGGTTTAAATAGCAGGTTGGGCTATTCCACTTGTGTATCTTGGCCAAGTCCATTTCCAGGATTCTCATTGAGTGTTGAGTGATCAGTATCCAGCTGTGTTGCAAGCTGAGTATGTTCTGAGAATCCAGACTTGGTAAGTGGTTTAAATAGCAGGTTGGGCTATTCCACTTGTATAATTGGGCCAAGTTCACAATGTGTTTTGCCATCGTGTAGGCCTTAAGCCAGAGTGCTCGTCCAGCCAGAGCGCTCGTTGCCACAAGCCATCTAGTTTTCATAATTGCCGCTAGAGTTTATCATTATTTCACATCTTGGAAGTTTTTCACACCAGCATTAGCTGGTAATTCTTTTCTGGAGTCTGAATGGCAGCAAGTTTCCTCAGGTCACCAGTATTCGTCTGAATATTCTAACCGATCTTGACAATGTTGATGTCTGTATGGTCACGACCATTATTTTGTTCTCCAATTCTTACAGTCTGTTTGGTAAAGAATCCTGAGTATTGGGAATCGTCCAGTATTATAAGTCCCTCCTCAATGAGTACAATTAGAATTATGGCCAGTGTGGGGGTTTAAGTAGTGTATCAGCCATGCAGTATGGTTGGTGATTGGCAAAGTAATAAACCAAATGACTTAGATGAGTCTATGAATCCAGGTGGGGAATTAGAGCACACCTTACATGTTAAAAGAGGCGCATGGTCTAATGGTTAGAGTTGTAGGAAATGGACTCGTCAACCTGAGTTCAATTCCTGGACGAAGCGGTTTAGATTTCACATGGCGCTAATACCGTTGGGAAAAGTATGAATCCAATTCTCCCTCCAGCTATGGGTAAAATAGCAGGGCCGACTTGATCTTTAACCATGGCTAGGTAACCAGTCTAGGAGAAGGAAAACTCTGAATTCAAACCTGTTAAACTCCACTTAAGAAATTGAACTTGTGGTGCACCTGAAAACTGTACACATACATGTATATTATTACTGTACGCTATTCATGTTCCTGACACTAATACATTATTCTATGTACTAGACATGAGACTTTGATGAGTTGTAGTGCGCCTGAGCACTGTACACAGTAAATTTCATTATTATTATTTTAATATAACGTACTTCTAACAATTTCAGGGAGAAGTAACTTTTTTTGTTAAGGAATCAGCCAATTGTAGTTTCCTATCTATCCCAAATACTTCAATTACCCTTCTTCATGTCTCTCATCTATTATGAACATTACTTCTTTCCTCTCATTGATAAATGAAAAGAAAGCAAGGGAACATTTGTACATCATGGTATTATAGTGATTGTATTATGGCTTGTACAACACGGAGGGGTTGGTATATATATATATATATATATGTATATATATATGTTAAAATATTCCAACACTTAGATCCTCATTGACTGCTGGTTTTAAGATGGAGACTTTCATCCATATATACTGAACATTTGACTGTGTTCAGGCAGTTAGTTCAGAGCGTATTTGGTTACATTCTCTTTTGTTTTTCCGCCCTGTCGGCTGGGGTGTTAGAATGCACCGACTGCACCTCTGCAGAGGAGTAAGACTCCCCCAATGGGGCCACCTGTTGCCGTGGGTGGCGACCTGTGATGCTTAAGGATAAAGCCCAGATGGATGAGCAATTCATGACTTGCAATACTCCACTTTGGCCCTATCTTGGGCTAGACGGGCGGTCGGAGAGGCCCCCTCCGATCAATCAGCTGGTCACATCAAGCCCTAGCACCTATATGATTTTCCTAACCCTATTGCCCTTATGGCAAGCCCCAACCCCTTTTTATCATTTGGGTGCTAGAAGGCGGTGGCTGTGGGTCTACATGTCCTGGGAATGACGTTAAACTCTATCTGATGGTGAGGTTCCAGTTTTGGAGGTTTGGGGAATGTGGAGCACCCCTTTATCACCATTGCTCCCTGGTCCACTCTGACTCGGAGTGGTAGTACCTGTTAGGGTCCCATCTATGGGTTAAATAGAAAAATGTATTTATAAAAAAATTATATTATCCATTAAGAATTGATTTATTTCAAAACTTTATCGGCATTAAATGACCCACTGAGGTTGATATGCCGTAAAACAAACAAACAAACAATCTTTTGTTTTTGTCTTCTGAGAGAGTCAAGGGAATCCATGATGAACTTTGAAATATCCCATCATACAGGTAAAAAAATTTGGGGCCCTAACAGGTACTACCACTCCCCTAATGGTTTGGTAATTGTGTTCATTGTACATTTATATATTTTTTTATGTAACTATTTCTTAAGAGATTTTTTTCCTGCACTTGGTCTTATCATATACGAATATTTTTCAAACACATCTACCAAGTACTACTACACCAAGTGAAGCTTGGAGTAGTCTATACTCCCAGGATTATTTCTACCAGACAATCAATAGAATGATCTTATAGTTGGTCACACTTTGCCCCCTTTTCCTATCAATTGATACTGTAGCCAGGATATAAGAATACAGTGGACTTCCAGTGTGGATGGAGAAAGAAAGGGTGAAAGAATGAAAAGTTGAAAGAAATAAAGTGAAAAAGAAAGAGTGAAAGAAAGAAATAAAGTGAAAAAGAAAGAGTGAAAGAAAGAAGTAAAGTGAAAAAGAAAGAGTAAAAGAAAGAAATGGCAAAAGAAAATAAGAAAGAGTGAAAGAAATAAAGTGCAAAAGAAAAATTGAAAGTAAGAAAGAGCAAAAGAAAGAAAAATTGAAAGAAATAAAGTGAAAAAGAAAGAAAGAGTGAAAGAAATAAAGTGTGAAAGAAAACTATTTCTTAAGAGATTTTTTTCCTGCATGGTCTTATCATATACGAATATTTTTCAAACGCATCTACCAAGTACTACTACACCAAGTGAAGCTTGGAGTAGTGGCAATGAAGGAGTATATACTCCCCAGGACTGGAGCCTCACCATCAGATGCAGTTTAGTGTCAAACCCAAGAGACTTAAACATTTGCCAAAGGTGAACCTAGAACATGAATCACAGACCAGTCATTATTAAGTGTTAATGTCTAACTTCCTTAAAAAATAGACTGTCAAAATTTACCAGTTAAACATATTTCATTTTTATGCATAATGCATAACAACAAATGTGTGTGTGTGTGTGTGTGTATAATGTGTGTGTATAATGTGTGTATATGTATAATGTGTATGCATGTGTATATATTTATGTATAATGTGTGTGCATGTGTATATATTTATGTATAAATGTATAATGTGTGTATATGTGTATATATTTATGTATAAATGTATAATGTGTGTGTATATGTGAATATATTTATGTATAAATGTATAATGTGTGTATATGTGTGTGCATGTGTATATATTTATGTATAAAATTTTGTCCCTCACATAAATATTTATGTATATATTTATTTATATATTTATGTGTGTATGTATGTATTTATATATTTATGTGTGTATGTATTTATATATTTATGTGTGTATGTATTTATATATTTATGTGTGTATGTATTTATTTATATATTTATGTGTGTATATATTTGTGTATATATATTTGTGTGTGTATATATTTATATAGGTAT
Source organism: Doryteuthis pealeii (assembly GCA_023376005.1). Classification (NCBI taxonomy): domain Eukaryota; kingdom Metazoa; phylum Mollusca; class Cephalopoda; order Myopsida; family Loliginidae; genus Doryteuthis; species Doryteuthis pealeii. The sequence goes on from CM042173.1 coordinate 4,070,330, forward strand.
ATATATATTTGTGTTTGTGTGTATATATATATTTGTGTATATATATATATATATATATATATCTATATATATATAAATATGAATTTTCACACTTCTGAAATAGCAGCCCTTTATTTTAGGACATAAACTCAAGGTTTTTTTTTTCTTTGTGTCCTGAAGTTATTTCTCTCCCCCTCCCCCCACCATCCCAAATCATTACTTATGCCTTTTTTTTTCAAGTTTTTATTCCTTTTGTTGCATATTTGAACTATTAATATCAAAGAGTCTCTTTTGAAAAGCCATTTTACTCAAGGCCATCTTTGTTAGCTAACAATTGGGCTTTTCTGACAAAAGTCTATCAGTGACAGATGAACAAACGTAAAACAGGATTATTTCTACCAGACAATCAATAGAAAGATCTTATAGTTGGTCACATTTTGCCCCCTTTTCCTATCAATTGATACTGTAGCCAGGATATAAGAATACAGTGGACTTTCAGTGTGGATGAAGAAAGAAAGGGTGAAAGAAATAAAGTGAAAAAGACAAAGAGTGAAAGAAAGAAATGGCAAAAGAAAGTAAGAAAGGGTGAAAGAAAGAAAGAGCAAAAGAAAGAAAGAGCAAAAGAAAGAAAAATTGAAAGAAAGAGCAAAAGAAAGAAAAATTGAAAGTAAGAAAGGGTGAAAGAAAGAGCAAAAGAAAGAAAAATTGAAAGTAAGAAAGGGTGAAAGAAAGAAAAATTGAAAGTAAGAAAGGGTGAAAGAAAGAGCAAAAGAAAGAAAGAAAAATTGAAAGAAAGGGCAAAAGAAAGAAAGAAAAATTGAAAGAAAGGGTGAAAGAAAGAAAAATTAAAAGAAAGGGTGAAAGAAAGAAATTGAAAGAAAGAAAGGGTGAAAGTAAGAAGGGTGATAGATAGAGCAAAAGAAAGTAAGAAAAATTGAAAGAAAGAAAGGGTGAAAGAAAGAAAAAATTGAAAGTAAGAAATGGTGAAAGAAAGAAAAATTGAAAGTAAGAAATGGTGAAAGAAAGAAAAATTAAAAGAAAGGGTGAGAGAAAGAAAGAAAGAAAGGGTGAAAGAAAGAAAAATTGAAAGTAAGAAAGGGTGATAGATAGAGCAAAAGAAAGAAAGAAAAATTGAAAGAAAGAAAGGGTGAAAGAAAGGCTGAGAGAAAGAAAGATTGAAAGTAAGAAAGAAAGAAAATAAAAAGAAAGAAAGACAAAACTTGAAAGGGTGAAACAAAGAAAGAAAAGTATAGAATAAATATATATTGACAGAAAGAAAAGAAAGGAAAAAAAATAGAGAAAGAATGAAAGTGAAATAAACGATGAAAGAAGTAGAGAAAGAAAAATTCTAGAAAAAGAAAGTTTTTTTCTAGCTTTTCTTTTAAATACCGTCTTTCACAGCCCATGCTTAATGTCAAATCACTTTCTATTCATAGAACTTACAAGGATACCCATTGTTGCCCAGAGGGAAAAATAACTTAAGATAACAACACAGTACAATATGTAAACCACCATCCTGATTGCATGGCTTGGAATATTCCAACTGTATCCTCTGTAGAGGGTTAAGATCCCCACAAAAGTGGTATGACATTAAACTGAATCTAGTGGTAAGGTTTGTTGGTTGATTTTTATGGCATGTCAACCCTTGTTGGGTTATTTTATGCCAAAGACATTTTATTCATTCTTGATGGGTATTCAACATTTTTTTTTTTATTTAAACTCAATTTATTAAAAGAAAATTATATTGTGATCGAATTATTTTTTGAAATTGAGGGGGGGAGAGGGGGTCTTAAAAGTATTTTTTATGGATAGTAAGGTCAGTCAGTAGAGCCCATGAATCATTGGGTAATCTGATCTATGCTGTAAATTAGGGAGCTGAGGGTAGGTGTAGCGCTCCATCTCGGCAAAAAAATCTCCCTGATTTAGCACTAGTGATAAGGGGATAGACTCCCTTGCTGTTCAGCTGATACCATCAATAGGCCACTCCACCAACCATCTTACAAAAGATTAGATGAGTGAAATCAAGGAATTAACCGAATCTAATGAAATTTTCAGTGTTGATATATTAATGAATAAAAGATATAATGCAATAGTTATTTTATTTAAAAGACTTTTACATTTTTCAGGTCAGTTAACTTTGAACCACGTATCTTGAGAATCTGTGCTACACATCAAAGATATGGGGTTCAAATTAACTGACCTGAAAAAAATGTAAGTTTTTAAATAAAATAACTGGTGCATTATATATTTTATTCATTAATATATCAACACTGAAAATTTCATTAAATTCAGTTAATTCCCTGATTTTTGGTATGTTTTTTTTTTTTTTTTTTTTTTTTTTTTCTTTTGGCGGGTAACTTACAATGGTGGAATTTAGGTCCGTTAAGTTCGATGTATACAAGGGTGGACTGAAAAGTTTGTATGATGATGTCATATCTGGTGCTGATGGGTTTTTTTTAACAATGAGTTGGTTGGGTTTTACAGCATGTCAACTTTGTAGGGTTAGTTTATGCCAAAGATGTTGTTTTATTCATTCTTGATTGGTACTCAATTTGTTTTAAACACAGTGAACCTGGGAGCACTGGTGATGAATGGGTGCTCCACATTCCCCAGAACTCCAGAATTGGAACCTCACCATCAGATAGTTTAACATCATACGCATATGATAAAAAGTGTTGGGGCTTTCCATAAGGGCAATAGGGTTGGGTCAGAGTGAACCTGGGAGCACTGGTGATGAAGTGGTGCTCCACATTCCCCCAGAACTCCAGAATTGGAACCTCACCATCAGATAGTTTAACATCATGCGCATATGATAAAAAGTGTTGGGGCTTTCCATAAGGGCAATAGGGTTGGGTCAGAGTGAACCTGGGAGCACTGGTGATGAAGTGGTGCTCCACATTTCCCAGACATCTAGAACTGGAACCTCACCATCAGATAGAATTTAACATCATTCCCAGGACATGTAGACCCTCAGCCACCGCCTTCTAGTACCCATATGATAAAAAGGATTGGGGGTTGCCATAAGGGCAATAGGGTTGGGTCAGAGTGAACCTGGGAGCACTGGTGATGAAGGGGTGCTCAACATTCCCCAGACCTCCAGAATTGGAACCTCACCATCAGATAGTTTAACATCATACACATGACATGAAGATCAACAGCCACCACCTTCTAGCACATATGCTAAAAAGTGTTGGGGTTTCTATAAGGGCAATAGGGTTGGGTCAGAGTGAACCTGGGAGCACTGGTGATGAAGGGGTGCTCTACATTCCCCAGACCTCCAGAATTGGAACCTCACCATCAGATAGTTTAACATCATACACATGACATGAAGATCCACAGCCACCACCTTCTAGCACATATGATAAAAAGTGTTGGGGTTTCTATAAGGGCACTAGGGTTGGGTCAGAGTGAACCTGGGAGCACTGGTGATGAAGGGGTGCTCTACATTCCCCAGACCTCCAGAATTGGAACCTCACCATCAGATAGTTTAACATCATACGCATGACATGAAGATCCACAGCCACCACCTTCTAGCACATATGATAAAAAGTGTTGGGGCTTGGCAATAGGGTTGGGTCAGAGTGGACCTGGGAGCAATGGTGATGAAGTGGTGCTCCACATTTCCCAGACATCTAGAACTGGAACCTCACCATCAGATAGAATTTAACATCATTCCCAGGACATGTAGACCCTCAGCCACCGCCTTCTAGTACCCATATGATAAAAAGGATTGGGGGTTGCCATAAGGGCAATAGGGTTGGGTCAGAGTGGACCTAGGAGCACTGGTGATGAAGGGGTGCTCCGCATTCCCCAGACATCTAGAACTGGAACCTCACCATCAGATAGAATTTAACATCATACCTAGGACATGAAGACCCCCACCACCACCTTTTAGCACATATATAATAAAAAGGGTTGGGGCTTGCCATAAAGGCAATAGGGTTGTAACAATCATATGAGTGCTAGTGCTTGACATGACTAACTGACTGATTGGAGTGGGCCTCTTTGACTGCCCATCTATTTAACAATAATATCCAAGCAATACTGATAGAAAAAGTGTGTGGATTGCAAGAGGGACTATGTTGAAAAATAAACCTCATTCAGTAATATTCCGTTTATTTTTTTTTTCATTCTAAATTTTAAGAAAAAAAAAAAAATTCTTCTTTCTCACCTATTTATGGTTCAATCTTCTTTAAGATATCTATATGGTTCGAAAGAGAATGTTGATCGAGTTTTTATCAATGGAATTATTTTTTACAGCGAGTTAAAAAAATTATATTTTGCTTCAGTCAGCCTAGAATTCGTAGTATCATTTTTTCATACTTAAATTTTAACATGTAATCAAATCTTATTTATCGGATATTTCTGTTTCTATCTTAAAAATATTTATTTGGTTAGAAAAAGATCTTTCTAAATACTAGCAAATATATGCACCCTCCGGGTGCAAGTATTTAAGTTTTAATGTAATAAAATATCGTATTAAATTAGAAAGGCTAATGAAACTAAATAAAAATGCATATAAAAAGATTTGAAACACAGGGGGTATAATCGAAAAATAGAACAACTGAAACTTACTCTTCCATCACTCTCGTCTTTCATTTTTATTTTTTCTAATTTAAGTATTTAGTTAAAAGAGGAAGTAAAGAATAAAATGACAGTTATTTTTTCTTGTTAAAGGATTTCATTTAAGATTCATTGAAGAGATTTTTGCTTATATTTATTAAAATAAAACCAAACAGTTAGAAATCAATAATACTAAACACATATTTATCAAAATCACATTTTTAATATCAATATGCAAATTAGCCTTCTCATTCGCACAGTAAACCGCTATTTTGTTGTATATATAAATACAATTGCATGTTATTAGTATGTAGATATGGTCAACAGTGTAAGTAATGTAAAATAATTTTATTAATAATTGAGGTTTAAATAAAAATAAAATCATGGAGAATATGATGTAAATAACGAAAGGAATTGTGGCTTGTATAGTAATATAGTTTCGGTTACAGACAGATAAACCCACAATCTCCATTATAATAAGATGTAATTAGTATGTCTTTTTATACATTGAATTATTTTTAAAGCAAATTAAATAACAAATCAAATGAAAACATTCTTGGTCAGTCTATGAACTTTTCAGCTGACCCTTGTACTTAAATACTGCTTGATGAAAAAAAGGCAAAGACTTGTATAAATATTATTTTTATTGTAATAAATCATTGTGTTATCTTATTATAATGGAGATTGTGGGTTTTTCTGTCTGTAACCAAAACTATATTACTACTCAAGTCACAATTCCCTTTGTTAATTAAATCACATTCTCCATGATTTTATTTTTATTTAAGCCTCAATTATTAATAAAATTGTTTTACATCATTAAGACTGTTGACCATATCTACATACTAATAACATGCAATTGTATTTATATATGCAACAAAATAGCGGATTACAGTGTGAATTGGAAGGCTAATTTGCATATTGATCTTAAAAATTTGATTTTAATAGATATATGCTTAGTATTATTGATTTCTAATTGTTTGGTTTTATCTTATTGAATATGAGCAAAAATCTCTGGGATAAATCTTTAAAAAATCCATTAACAAGAAGAAATAACTGTAATATTATTCTTTACTTCCTACTAGCAAATATATGCACCCTCTGGGTGCAAGTTTAAAGTTTTAATATAATAAAATATCATATTAAATTAGAAAGCCTAATGTAACTGAATAAGAATGCAGATAAAAAGATTTGGAACAAAGGGGGTATGATTGAAAAATAGAACAACTTTGAAACTAACTCTTCCATCATTTTCCATTACTCCCGTCTTTCATTGGTAAATTTTCCTAATTTAACTATTTAGTTAAAATAGGAAGTAAAGAATAATATTACAATTATTTCTTCTTGTTAATGAACTTCTTTTATAATTTATTTCTGAGATTATTGCTCGTATTCATTAAGACAAAACCAAACAATTAGAAGTCAATAATACTAAGCATATATTTATTAAAATCAAATTTTTAATATCAATATGCAAATTAGCCTTCCCATTCACACTGTAATGCGCTATTTTGTTGTATATATAAATACAATTGCATGTCGTTAGTATGTAGATATGGTCAACAGTCTTAATGATGTAAAACAATTTTATTAATACTTGAGATTTAAATAAAAATAAAATCATGGAGAACGTGATGTAAATAACAAAGGGAATTGTGAATTGAGTAGTGATATAGTTTCGGTTACAGACATAAAAGACACACAATCTCCATTATAATAAGATTTTAACTAAATAGTTAAATTAGGAAGATTTACCAATGAAAGATGGGAGTAATTGAAAATGATGGAAAAGTTAGTTTCAAAGTTGTTCTATTTTTCATTCATACCCCCTCTGTTCCAAATTTTTTTATCTGCATTCTTATTCAGTTTCATTAGCCTTTCTAATTTAATATGATATTTTATTATATTCAAACTTAAATACTTGCACCCTACGGAGGGTGCATATATTTGCTAGTTTGTATAAAAGCTGTTTCAACTGGTTAGAATCTGAGATTTTTTTGACCTCATATATCCTATATCACAAGCAGAGATCTTGAGTTTTCATGCCAAAAATGATATGAATAAATCTTGTTTTAGTATGAAAACTAGAAATGGCTACTTGGCGTTGCCTGGGTAGAGGCTGCTCTGTCAGCTGGGGCGTTAGAATGCACCTCTGCAAAGAGCTAAGGCTCCCCCAATGGGGCCATCTGTTGCGACCCGTGATGCTTAAGAATAGAACCCAGGTGGATGAGCAGTCCATGACTTGCAAAAGTCCACTTTGCTCCATACTTGGGCTAGACGGGCGGTCGGAGAGGCCCCCTCTGATCAATCGGCTGGTCACGTCAAGCCCTAACACCTATATGATTTTCCCAACCCTATTGCCCTTATGGCAAACCCCCAACACTTTTTATCATATGGGTGCTAGAAGGTGGTGGCTGAAGGTCTACATGTCCAGGGAATGACATTAAACTCTATCTTATGGTGAGGTTCCAGTTTTGGATATTTGGGGAATGTGGAGCACCCCTTCATCACCATTGCTCCCTGGTCCACTCTGGCCCGGAGTGGTAATACCTGTTAGCGTCCCATCTATGGGTTAAATATAAAAATGTATTTATTAAAAAAAGATTGTGTATCCATTAAGAATTAATTTATTTCAAAACTTTATCGGCATTAAATGACCCACTGAGGTTGATATGCCGTAAAACAAACCAAACAAACTTAAAGAAATAAGACCAGAAATTTTTTATTTTGCCAATGTAAATTGAAAAATTTCAGAACACTCTGTCGTACATTCGTTAGGGTTAGAGTTTGGGGTTAGTGTCAATTCATACAAGCAGATGTTTATGAATTCTTGTGGTGAGAGAACAAAGTAACACTGTCAATGAATTTGTATTATTTGGACTATTATCCTTATCTTTATTGTTATCTATATATTTCGGCCGATTTAATCCACATGGATTGAATAAAGGGTTCGGTTCAAAGTTCCATGAATGCTCCTGAATCCAAGAGGGTTTCCAAGTTTGACAAGAAACACCTGAGGAAGGCCGGAGGACACATCAGCTAAAACATTGTGTAGATAACAATAAAGATACTACTTAGTAGTGAGTTCAGTCCTCACTAGGTACCTCATACTTGCGGCCTTGTGCTAAATTTAAACACTGCTTGGTTAAGGTCAAGTCTCACTGAAATCATTGGTATATAGGCAGACTGGGCTCTTTAACCTTGGTTAGGCAACCAGTCTAGGAGAAGGAAACCTCTGAATTCAAGCCTCTTAAATCTCCGCTTTGGGGGGGGGCACTACTAGAATAGGCTCAGTCCTACTTAGTGATCTAGTTCAATTTTTTTTAGATATTTAAACATGTAAGGTAATGTAATACTCATTAAAATGTTGGAAATTCATCTTTTTCTATTTGTGTAGTCTTAGTAATTGTGTAAAAGTCCTATTGCGAGATAACTTGTAACCAATGGCAAGTTAGGAAGACCTAGAATACACTGTTTTCATCCTTATCAGAGAGGTAAACTCCCACAAAAAAAAAAAAGTTGTAGAAAATGGAGTTGATAGAGATATCAATTGTAGTTGGTATCCTTGGTACAATCCCCAAATGGCTGGAATATTCTTGAGTTCCATAAATACCAGCTGTTTTGGGCACCAGTCAGTAGTGTTTAGTTGCAGTTGTTCAAACCAACAGTATACTCAGCTCACAACACAGTTGAATGCTAATCACCGAACAGATTTCTACAATATGTAAATGTAACCCATCAAAAATAAACTATAGTCTGAATAATACAAATTATTGTTACCTCTCTTCTGAGGATAGCATATTCTAAACTTTGCTAACAAGGTTGGAAATAATTTTGACACCTGCCCATATATATATATATATATATATATATATATATATATATATATATATCACAAACCCACTGCCAAAAACGACCACATACATTACTACTCACACCATGACACCCACACCAAAAGAGGCATTATAATAGGTTTTCACCTCTGAGCCCTCCGCACATGCACAACCAAACATTTAGATCATGAATTCACCCATATATATATATATTAATGTGTATGGTTGGCACTAGTATACTAGAAAAAGTAATAGTAATCCAACGTACAGTGTTATATATATATATATATATATATATATTTATGAGGATCTGTGACTGTCATTATGGTCAAGTCATGCCTGTTCAATACTTGATTAGGTGACCACTTAAGTAACAGCAGACACTGTAAGTAAAGTCGACAGGACGGCCTAAAGTCGGTATCAGCCATACGAGGGAGTCTATCCCCTTTTCAATAGCGCTAGACCAAGGAGATTGTTTTGGGCACCTGAGGTGGAGCGCCACACCTACCATTAGCTCCTTACTTTACCACACAGATCCCTGTGCTACTCATACGCTGAATTGGCAAGGACCGGTATCGAACTAGGAACCTTGTGGTTTCTAGCCGAATGCTCTACCGACTGAGCTAACCCAGCCCCTATCAGACACTGTAAACAACCTGAATTCTTTAGCAAAATGACTTGATTTGCTATTAAATGACCTAAAAAGAAACAAACCAAATATGACTGTTAATTAAGTAAAACTAGCAAATATATGCACCCTTCGGGTGCAAGTATTTAGGTTTTGATGTAATAAAATATTGTATCAAATTAGAAACTATTTAGAAAATGATCAACTGAGGGGGGTATAATCGAAAAATAGAACAGCTTTAAATCTAACTCTTCCATCATTTTCCGTCACTCCCACCTTTCATTTTTCTTAATTTATCTATTTAGTTAGATTATGAAGTATTTGATAAAATTACAGTTCTTTTGTTTTGTTTATGGATTTCATTTAATATTTATCCCCGAGATTTTTGCTCAGATTCGTTGAGAGAAAACCAAACAATTAGAAATCAATAATACTAAGCATATATTTATTAAAATCAAATTCTTAATGTCAATATGCAAATTAGCCTTCTCGTTCACACTGTAAATGTCTATTTTGTTGAATATATAAATATACTTTTATGTTATTCATTCATTGGCAATTCAGTCTCGAAAGACTATGATAAAAGTTTTTGTGTGCCCCTGAGGTTGCAGCGCCTCCTGTGACTATGAAGTCCTATGTTTGAGAAACATTCTCGACCACAGATTTTGCATTTGTAGGTTGTCCCTGTAGATGATGATGTCCCGATGCTTTGTTGCCGTTGCTTTCTTATGGACCTCTTAGCTTCATGATGTTGTATCAGGGTGAATTCTGACGTGTACAGGCCTCTATAAATATACTTTTATGTTATTAGAACGTAGATTAATCCAACAGTATTAATAAGGTATGAGAATTTTATCAATAATTGAGGTTTAAATAAAAAATAAATTCTTGGTGAATGTGATGTCAATAACTAAGGGAATTGTGACTTGAATAGTGATTTAGTTTCGGTTACAGACAGACAAACACACAATCTCCATTATAATAAGATAACGAAATCATTTCATCTTGGATTATAGAGATTCTTATTAATTCTGACAAAAATGTTATATCATCTTTCTCTTATATATAATTTTTTTTCTTTTTTTTTCTTTTTCTCTTTTTTCTTTTTTCTCTTTTTTTTTCCTTTTTTTTTTTCCTTTTTTTCTTTTTCTTTTCTTTTCTTTTTTCTTTTTTTTTCTTTTTTCTTTTTTTTCTTTTTTTTCCTTCTTTTCTTTCTTTTTCTTTTTCTTTTTTTTTTCTTTTTCTTTTTTTCTTTCTTTTTCTTTTTTCTTTCTTTTTCTTTTTTTTTTTTTTTCTTTTTTCTTTTTTTTCTTTTTTTTTTTCTTTTTTTTTTATTTAAAAAAAAATTTTTTTGAAGCAAAAATATTCTCCCAGGGTAATTTCCAGTCTTCTTTTAGCTCTAATTTTAAAAATAATAAAATTGGTAAACTGTTTAGGGATTGAACTCTCGAAATATTAAAAGTAACACAAAACACTCCTGGGTGTCAAGTTCAAACCCTGGCAAGGTTTTAACTCACATATGAGAAGGAAAATCTGACTTCAGACCTTGTGCAAAATACTTTTTTTTTTCTTTTTGGTTTTTGAGCCATCGTTAATCTACTTTTAAAATCCACTGTATCCAGAAGTCATGAACATAAAATCTAGTAAGCCATTATTAGAGTATGGAAGCGCTTGGTGTAATGGTTAAAGTCATGGGAAATGGACTCGTCACCCCGAGTTCAAATCTTGGACATGGTAATTGCATTTCACTTAGCGCTAATACCCTTGGGAAAGGTATGAATCCTAATCTCCCTCCATCTTGCCTGACCTTCAGGGGTCCAGTGTGCTTCGGCCACTGGACTGGTAAAGTACAAATAATAGCGTCGATCCCAGGGGGGTTTCCCCCCAGGCTATACCTGCCCCCTTGGGCTGGGTTTATTGCCCAGCATCTGAGGCGCCTTGAGGGGGAATGCCGACGGAATCGACGCAATTTTTCTTTCCCACCCATGAGCTTCGACTTGTGGGGGGTGGGCCCACATTAAAATGAGGCCTTGTGCCCAGTCCATACAAGTGGGGTATGAGACAAATATACCTAATCTGCCTCCAGCTATGGATAAATAGTAAGGCAGACTGGACTCTTTAACCTTGGTTAGGCCACCGGTCTAGGAGAAGGAAAACTCTGAATTCAAACCTGTTGAACTCTGCTTAAGAAATTGACCTTGTGTCGCATCCTGCTCGTGCGGAGGGGTTGGTAAATATATATATAATTAGAGTATGGTTTGGGATAAATAAATTCATTAATATGATGGTCAGTAAAAATGTATGAATTTCATTTCATTAAATATTTACTGAGATGAAGATGTTAGTCTGAGCAAATTGAGTTGTGAAAAGATTATATTTCTTTAATGAAATAAAATGAATAAAATGAAATTCTTAATATAGTTGATTTAGAATAAAGCATTTTTCAAACCCAACCGGATTTTGACGTTGTAAATGAAAAACATGTCCTTCTGAATCGAGATCAAAAAGGGATGCCTAAATGTCGTATGGTCCCTTTTTGCTTAGACTGGCCCAGTTACTTACAGTACCTAGTATTACCAAGAGTTCCTTCATTTAAGTACTCACTGATAGGAAACGGTGCTGTTAACCTGCTGACTTTAATTACAAGTCAACTTTGACTTATTGACTGATAAATGAATGTATTTATTGTATTTAAAGTATTGAACATTAACTAGAAAATACAGTATCTTTTTTTACCTCATGTATAAACTGGTATTTATAATTTTCTCTTCAAATTTGTGAATTTAAATGGTTTTGAAAATATATTTTTAAGGTTTAAGAATTTACTAAACGCTGCCTCTACAGTCGATAAAGTTTAAGAGTACCGAATTTTATACGTTGAATATTACCTGATAGATCATAAATTCATTCAAAATTTGAATGATTATTGCTAAATAAGATAATTAGTTTTGCCTACTTCAATAGGCAATCTTATACAAAAATGTAAATTAATTATTCTGTGGAATTGGTAACCAGCCTCCTCCAGAATTCCAACTTGTTTTGCTGTGTCTATATCCTATGATGATAAACATTACACTACAGGCTCCTCCTCCTGATTAATTAGTATAGGTTACTAGCAAATACTAATTATCAAAAAGCTTAATTATTATTATTATTAATTATTATTAACGTAAATGCTCACTCAATTTATACTTGAAGTTAATAAATAGCAGCAGGTTCTGCACTTAAGCGAGAGTTAGTATTTCAGCAGACAGCCGATAAGACAGCCTCGCGTGTAACCGACTCATTGGTATATATTTGTACTACTGTTTTTTGTTAATATATTTGTTTAACCCATTTCCTGTCTTGTGCTGATAAGACAGCCTCGCGTATAACCGACTCATTGGTATATATTTGTATTACTGTTCTTTGTTGATATATTTGTTTAACCCATTTCCTGTCTTGTGCTGATAAGACAGCCTCGCGTATAACCGACTCATTGGTATATATTTGTATTACTGTTCTTTGTTGATATATTTGTTTAACTCATTTCCTACCTTGTGTCTTTATTCTGGCCCCTAATCAGGCCACAACAATAACAAAACTGTGAACCTGTAAATACAAGTGTGTCAAAAAGTAATGCCATTTTCTTTATTTCATGTGAAGTTTTTTTATAAAACTAAGGTCTACATTGGGACCCTAATGAGGCCCAGAGCAAGAATCTGACGAGTAAGACCCAACTTGCTAATCAACAATGTCCCCCTTCTGTATGACAATGATCGACCATACACAAGTATCAGGACAGGGGAGAAAATCACCTCATTCGGGTGGACAACTTTACCGCATTTGAGTCTAGTTTGGTTTGGTTGGTTGGGTTTTACTGCATATGTCAACCCCTTGGGTTATTTTATGCCAAATACTTCTATTGGTAAAAAATGTTTAATGTCAACAAAGTTGTGAAATAAATTCATTCTTAATGCATAATACAATTTTGTTTATCAACTCATGTTTTTCTATTTAACCCATAGATGGGACCCTAACAGGTATTACCACTCTGGTCAGAGTGGACCAGGGAGGAATGGTGATGAAGGGGTGCTCCACATTCCCCAAATATCCAAAACTGGAACCTCACCTTCAGATAGAGTTTAACGTCATTCCCAGGACATGTAGACCCTCAGCCACCACCTTCTAGCATCCATACGATAAAAAGGGGTTGGGGCTTGCCATAAGGGCAATAGTGTTGGGAAAATCATATAGGTGCTAGGGCTTGACGTGACCAGCTGATTGATCAGAGGGGGCCTCTCCGACTGCCCGTCTAGCCCAAGATAGGGCCAAAGTGGAGTATTGCAAGTCATGGACTGCTCATCCACTTGGGCTCCATCCTTAAGCATCACGGGTCGCCACCCACGGCCAACAGATAGCCCCATTGGGGGAGTTTTACCCTCTGCAGAAGTGCAGTCAGCGCATTCTAACGCCCCAGCCGACAGGGCAGTCCAAAATTGAGTCTGTTGAATACATAGATAAGTGACTCTTTAGAAATGGTAGATATAATAAACAAACTGTGGCTTGAATAGCAGACTATGAAAAGCTTAGTTAATCCTAGTTATTATTGAAATATTACAAGTGGGAATTTTGTGAGTTTTCATGCCAAAAATTATGTCAAACCTTGCTTTATTATGAAAGTAGCATAAACATACAGATTCACAGGAGGCTGATTTATTAGTACAGGTTATTTTCAAATACTAATTAACACTAGGTTTAAGTATTATTAATTTGCAAGGCTACCTGGCATTGCCCAGATTGAAAAAGATAAAATAAATCTATTATCTTTATATATAGATTAGCAGTGGCTACCCAGCGAAGCCCAGATCGAGGAAAAAAAAACATGGTTTAATAATTATTTGAAGATCTTGCTCATTTATGAACACTCTTTTAAATTGTCCATGTGTCAAACACTGGCTATGAAGATTCTCATATCTAAATTGTTTAAAAACAAATACCAATTCCTAGGGAGCAAAAGTGGTTAAATAATACAAACATGACAAACTAGACGGGGTAGGGAAATCCCTTGGAAATCTTGCCTGAGTTGTGAAATAAATTATTAATTTTTTTTCTACTTCATGCATATCGTAGATTTTACATTAGATCATCATAATGCAATTGTGTATTCAGTGATACACTAACACTGAATATGTGGTATGGAAAAACTAAACGAACTTATAAGTAACTAGAAGTGGCTGCCCGGCATTGCCTGGGTAGTGAGGTAGGTAAAAAATAATTAGTCTCACAAATCCATTATCATTGAATCGCGAGTTGGATCCTCGTAGTATGCCCCCATTAAAATCCCTATGTAAATTCAAAGATCTCTGTATTTTGGACTAGTCTAACACTTGTTGTGGATATCAGATTATTTTTGCTCTTGCCCATTCATGAACACTCTTTTAAATTGTCCATGTGTCAAACACTGGCTAAGAAGATTCTTATATCTAAATTGTTTAAAAACAAATACCAATTCCTAGGGAGCAAAAGGGGCAAAAGGGTAACACTTGAGAAAGGAGTGACAGTTAAATAATACAAATATGACAAACTAGGTTGGGTAGGGGAGTCTCTTGGAAATTTTGCCCGAGTTGTGAAATAAATACAGCCTATTCAAAGATCTTTCTGTATTACTGAGGTGGTGTTAAGGTAAGTAAGCAATGTTATGTGGCAATGTACAAAGAGATAGTATTATGTATCAGAGGCTATCAAAGAGGCTGGATATAAGCAATATCAAATTACAAAAGAAAGCAGATAAATAAGAAATGAAGAGAAATGTTCAAGACTCTTTCTTTCTTTCTTTCTTTGAAGATTCTTTCTTTCTTTGAAGACTCTTTCTTCTTTCTTCTTTCTTTTGAAGACTCTTTCTCTTCTTTCTTTGAAGACTCTTTCTTTCTTTCTTTCTTTTGAAGACTCTTTCTCTTTCTTTCTTTTCTTTCTTTTTCTTTCTTTTGAAGACTTTTCTTCTTTCTTTTTCTTTCTTTTGAAGACTCTTTCTCTTCTTTCTCTTTCTTTCTTTTTTCTTTTTCCTTTCTTTCTTTCTTTCTTTCTTGTCTGTTTTTTCTTTCTTTTATTCCTTTATTTCTTTTTTTTCTTTTTTCTTTCTTTTGAAGACTCTTTTTCTTTTCTTTCTTTCTTTCTTTTGAAGACTCTTTCTTCTTTCTTTCTTTCTTTTCTCTTCTTTCTTTCTGTTTCCTTTCTGTATTTTTTCTTTCTTTTATTCCTTTATTTCTTTTTCTCTTTCTCTTTTTCTTTTCTTTCTCTTTTTTTCTTTCTTTTGAAGACTCTTTCTTTTTTTCTTTCTTTTGAAGACTCTTTCCTTTTTTTCTTTCTTTTGAAGACTCTTTTCTTTTTTTCTTTCTTTTGAAGACTCTTTCTATCTTTTCTTTCTTTTGAAGACTCTTTCTATCTTTTTCTTCTTTTGAAGACTCTTTCTATCTTTTCTTTCTTTTGAAGACTCTTTCTTCTTTTTCTTTCTCTTTCTTTTGAAGACTTTTCTTTTCTTTCTTTCTTTTGAAGACTCTTTCTCTTTCTTTCTTTCTTTGAAGTCTTTCTTTCTTTCTTTTGAGACTCTTTCTCTCTTTCTTTCTTTTTCTTTTCTTTTTCTTTCTTTGAAGTCTCTTTCTTTCTTTCTTTCTTTTGAAACTCTTTCTCTTCTTTCTTTCTTTCTTTGAAGATCTTTCTTTTCTTTCTTTCTTTCTTCTTTTGAAGACTCTTTCTTTCTTTCTTTCTTCTTTGAAGACTCTCTTTCTTTCTTTCTTTTGAAGACTCTTCTCTTTCTTCTTTCTTTCTTTTGAAGACTCTTTCTCTTTCTTCTTTCTTCTTTTGAAGACTCTTCTCTTTCTTTCTCTTCTTTTGAAGACTCTTTCTCTTTCTTTCTTTCTTTCTTTTGAAGACTCTTTCTCTTTCTTCTCTTTCTTTCTTTTGAAGACTTTTCTCTTTCTTTCTCTTTCTTCTTTTATTCCTTTATTCTTTTTCTCTTTCTTTCTTTTTTTTTCTTTCTTTCTTTCTTTTGAAGACTCTTTCTTTCTTTCTGTTTTTCCTTTCTGTATTTTTTCTTTCTTATTCCTTTATTTCTTTTCTTTTTCTCTTTCTTTTTCTTTTTCGTTTCATTTCTTTTTTCTTTTGAGACTCTTTCTTTCTTTTTTCTTTTTTTGAAGACTCTTCTTTCTTTTTTCTCTTTGAAGACTCTTTCTTTCTTTCTTTCTTTGAAGACTCTTTCTTTCTTTTTTTCTTTCTTTTGAAGACTCTTTCTTTCTTTTTTTTCTTTCTTTTGAAGACTCTTTTTCTTTTTTTCTTTTCTTTTGAAGACTCTTCTTTCTTTTTTTTCTTTTCTCTTTCTTTTTTTTTTTCGTTTGAAGACTCTTTCTTTCTTTTTTTTCGTTTGAAGACTCTTTCTTTCTTTTTTCTTTTGAAGACTCTTTCTTTCTTCTTTTGAAGACTTTCTTTTTCTTTTGAAGACTCTTTCTTTCTTTCTTTTGAAGACTCTTTCTTTTTTCTTTCTTTGAAGACTCTTTTTTTTTCTTCTTTGAAGACTCTTTCTCTTTTTCTTTTTTTTTTCTTTCTTTTGAAGACACTTTCTTTTTTCTTTCTTTTGAAGACTCTTTCTTTCTTTCTTGAAGACTCTTTCTTTTTCTTTCTTTTGAAGACTCTTTCTTTTTTTTCTTTCTTTTGAAGACTCTTTCTTTTTTTTCTTTCTTTTGAAGACTCTTCTTTTTTTTCTTTCTTTGAAGACTCTTCTTTTTTTTCTTTCTTTTGAAGACTCTTTCTTTTTTTTCTTTCTTTTGAAGACTCTTTCTCTTTCTTTTGAAGACTCTTTCTTTTTTTTCTTTTTGAAGACTCTTTCTTTTTCTTTCTGTTTTCCTTTATTCTTTTCTTTCTTTCTTCTTTTTTTTTTTTTTTTTTTTTTTTAAGAGTCTTTCTTTTCTTTCTTTCTTTCTTTTGAAGAGTCTTTTTTCTTTCTTTTCTTTTTTCTATCTTTTTTCTTTTTTCTTTTCCTTTTCTTTCTTTTTCTTTCTTTTGCTTTGTTTGTCTGTTTCTTTTTTATTTCTTCCTTTCTTTTTTTCATTTTCCTTTGATTCCTTTTTTCTTTTTCTTTGTTTCTTTTTCCTTTCTTTCTTTGCCATTTTATTGGCTGCCAGAAAAGAGAAGATCTAAGCCAGACAGACATGTCCTTCCTCATTTGCAAACCCTCTTTGGTTTCTTATCAAGGACATTTTAATCAGGGTGAAGTGGGTGGGTTTTCTTCTAATTGTATGGTTAGACATTCACATAATTAAATGCAGAAAAGAAAAACTCCCTATAGTTATCTGTTACAGCAGAGTTTTTCAACCTTTTTCATCTCACGGCACAGTGAGCTTGGCAATAAATTGATTGAGGTACACCATCAGTATATAAACATATAATTATTTTATCATCTAGATTTTAAAAGAAAAGGAATAGTGAAAATGTGCTACAAGTGTAGCATAATTAAAATTAACACTAAACTACATAAATTACCTCCTCTGATGGTATAAAAGAGCCTGGTCTTTAGAGCAGAGTTTTTCAATCTTTTTCATCTCACCGCATAGTGAGCTGGTACACCATCAGTATATAAACATATAATTATTTTATCATTTAAATTTTAAAAGAAAAGGAATAGTGAAAATGTGCTACAAGTGTAGCTTAATTAAAACAAAAGATATTAAATTAAAACAAAAAATATCAAAGTAATAGAATAAAGATATAAGAGGATGATCAACCATCCTCAACACTCACAGCACACCCACGGAAGCTTCACGGTACACTAGTGTGCCGTGGCACACCGGTTGAAAAACTCTGTTAGAATGTGGAGCTGAAGGTACTAGGGTGAGTCAAAGGTTTTGTAGTATTTTGGTACATTCTAGTTTGTGGCACATATATCACATGACCAAAGCTGTTCAAACTGCAGTTGGTACCCACCATGGTTGGTATTATAATGCTAGTTGGTGTACTATATAATTTCCTGCTCTCTCTCATATATATATATATATATTATATATATATATATATATATATATAAGGCCGGGTTAGCTCAGTCGGTAGAGCGTACGGTTAGAAACCACAAGGTTCCTAGTTCGATACCGGCCCTCGCCAACTCAGCGTATGAGTAGCACAAGGAGCTGATGGTAGGTGTGGCGCTCCACCTCAGAGCCAAAAAACAATCCCCTTGGTCTAGTGCTAGTGAAAAGGGGATAGACTCTCTTGCTGATTTGCTGATACTGACTTTAGGCCACTCTAACAACGATTTATATATATATAAATTATACTAAAGCTGAGCGAATCAATGTTTGTCCCCTAAAGGCTTTTTTCCTATTTAGTTTGATGACACAAAATTCATATCAAAATATTTCTTACTTCTAGGATTGAGTTATGTTTGAAAAAATCCAGTTTAATTGATTCTTATTAGTTGTAATTTGCAATTAAGTAAAAAACTGACCCATCTCTTTCTCCATATTTTGCTTGTCACTTTCCTCCCCCCTCTCTCTCTATCTATCTATCTATCTATATATATATATAATATATATATATTTATATAACCATGCATACACTATCACCAGAGCTTGATTTTTGTACGAAAATATTTAAGATTTCATTTATATCTGGGAAGATATTTAAAAATTAGGATTTGAATAGTAAGAAAAGGGAAAGTCATTGGTGGTGTTTTGGTTAAAACATAAACAAATCAATTATGTAAGACCAAAAGAATGAATAGATCTGCAAGACTAAATTTTTATTATCCACACTCCTACCCAGGCAATGCCAGGTAGTCGCTTCTAGTGTATTTCTATAGTAAAGATCAAAAGTAACATATGATCCTTTCTATAGAAATATGTAACATATTTCTATAGTAGATATTCATCCAACTTACTCTTCCTCCAGCTATGGGTAGATAGTAGGGCAGACTGTATTCTTTAACCTTTGCTAGGTAACCAGTTTAGGAGAAAGAAAACTCTGAATTCAAACCTGTTAAACTCCACTTAAGAAATTGTCCTTGTGTCACATACTGCTCATGTAGAAAGGTTGGTATATATATAATATATATATGTGTGTGTGTATGTTGAAAAGATGAATAAATAAAGGGAAGAAAATGTTGAATGGATAATAATTGTTTAATGAAATGCCAACATGTGTTTTGGCCGAGAGATTTTCCTTGTACACATTGTATTCTGTTCATTACTATTTTAAATATAAAATGATAATAGAAAAATATAAAATTTTCAAGTATACAGATAAACTATATATATATATATATATATATATATATATATATAGTTTCCAACAAACCTTGTGCCAGACTAAGGTAAGTTTGGTATATATCTCAACTTGTTGATAGCAAAACTTTCATCAGAGCCAAAATTGGATGGGGGCGGGGGTTATCATGTTGGCAGTTTCACATGAATTGAGGATAGAATAAGAATCAGTATTTCTCTTATAACAGGTGATTCTATTATCACTTGTTTCATTGACCTACTGACAAGATTTTCGTCTCTCAGATTTCGCCCACTTTCAACATGGAACCAGAATGCTTTTAATTCAGCTTAAAAAGAAAAAAAAAAAAAAAGAAAAAACAACTTTTTCTAAGAGTCTTTGGTCTTGAAATTCAGGGACAGTCTGACTGGGATGTGGAGGCCAACTTAATCTTTCCACTTTTTTTTTCTTTTTTACATTTTTTAATCCCTTTTTTTTTTTTCTCTCTAACTTATCACCCGGCTCTCTTCTTGCTTTTTTCCCTCCCTCTTTCTCACTTCCCTCTGTCTTTACACTCATGCTCCCCACCCTCTCTCTGTCTTTACACTCATCACCCTCTCTCTGTCTTTACACTCTCTCCCATCCCTCTCTCTGTCTTTACACTCTCTCCCCTCCATCTCTGTGTTTATGTTCTCTTTCTCTATCTCTGTCTTTTTTCTCTATCTCTCCCCGTCCCTTTCTGGATTTACTCTCTATCTCTCTCTGTCTTTACTGTATCTCTCTCTCTCTCTGTCTTCCCTCTTTCTCTCTCTCTCCCTGTCTTCCCTCTTCCTCTCTCTCTCTCTCTCCCTCTCTGTCTTCTCTCTCTCTCTCTCTCTCTCCTGTCTTCTCTCTCTCTCTCTGTCTTCTCTCTCTCTCTCTGTCTCTCTCTCTCTCTCTTCTCTCTCTCTCTCTCTCTCTGTCTCTCTCTCTCTCTCTCTCTCTCTCTTCTCTCTCTCTCTCTCTCTGTCTTCTCTCTCTCTCTCTGTCTTCTCTCTTTCTCTTCACTCTCTCTTCCTCTTCTCTCACACTCTCTTAGTCTTCCCTCTTTCTCTCACACTCTCTTAGTCTTCCCTCTTTCTCTCACACTCTCTTAGTCTTCCTCTTTCTCTCACACTCTCTTAGTCTTCCCTCTTTTCTCTCACACTCTCTTAGTCTTCTTTTCTCTCTCTTCTCTTTTCTCTCTCACTCTTATTCTTCCCTCTTTCTCTCTCACTCTCTTAGTCTTCCCTCTTCTCCTCTCACACTCTCTTAGTCTTCCCTCTTTCTCTCACACTCTCTTTCTTCCCTCTTTCTCTCACACTCTCTAGTCTTCCTTCTCTCACACTCTCTTCTCTTTCTCACACATCTCTCTATCTTCGCTCTCTTCCATTTCCCTTCTGTCTTCTCCCTATTGCTATCAAATTTCTCTCCTCATTCTTTTTAGTCACACTAATAGATAATCTTTGTACAAAAAGGTCGACTATTTTAGCTATCTTAATTTGTTTATAGATACAACTCTGGCACCAATTACAAAAACATTTTTTGTTTGTTTGTTTTTGTTTTCAGTCATTTTATTTTATTTTTTTCCCTCCAGCACATTTTGACTTGTCCATTCTGAAGCTTCTCTTATATGAACATTGTATTCAGTAAAGTCTTAAATTTATTTATATTTTTCCCTCCAGCACATTTTGACTTGTCCATTCTGAAGATTCTCTTATATGAACATCGTATTCAGTAAAGTCTTAAATAATCATCTATATGTTTATCTGAATTATCTCCCCTTATTGTAGCTCTCTACCAACAAAATTACAAAACCTATCTCATTTTCCTTTTCCTTTCTAACAGAAACATGTATTAATTACATGTTAATAATTATTTTAGTTTCTTATGGCCCAAGGCCAAATGTGTAAAGGGAGAAGAATGTGTTGTGCCAATCTTAGAGTGTGTTGGCCTGCCTTGATGTGATAAGCAGTAACAAGGGAGGGTGGGAATTCATATACGCCTCCTACATTCTTAAAATTAATGAATACAATAAGCACTAATGATGAAACATTTCATCATATTAACAAATATGCAACTGAATAATCTTAAAGTAATAAGGTCTGTTGTGTTTAACTCTGCCTACTTTAAACCACTCACAGCGGCTCTCCCACCCTGTGCATACCACACGCAGCCTGTCAGCTGGGCTTTAATATATGCTGACTGCATCTCTACAGAGGGGAGACTCCTTCCCTAATGGGAGCTACTAGTTGGCCGTGAGTGAGTCGCGACCTGTTTTGATATGGTACAACTTTCAATAAGCACATATTCTCCCCAAAAATTGTCGGCTAAAAAAAAAAGAAAGCCATATCAAAACACATTGTTTGTTGTATTTACTTCTCGGATGGTTTTGTGTGATAAATGGCAAGTGGCTAACAGCTGCTTTCTCTGGGGTGTTGCATCCCCAACTTGCTTAAAATTACATACTGCATTCTTGTGGCAGTTTCCATCTAGCTTATTCTCTAGGTGCTATGTTTAGTTCAAGTGGTGCAGTCATACAGTAGCAATGATACAACTATGGTTTGGAAGAAAACTTTTTTCATCTTAAAGCATGGGGGGAGTTAATTTTGCTCATTTGAATAAAATTCCATAATTCTTAAATATCTAGAAAAACTCAGTAACTACCTGACTCAACATGAAATATTTTTAAATACAGATTATATCTACCTAATTAAAAAAAAAAAAAGTAAGTTTGTATAATCATTCAGACATGTTTTCCGAATTTTTATATATTCAATTTTTTTTATTTTTTTTTTAAATAGCGATTGTTCTCATTTATTTACAGCAGACTATATATAAGGGCCAGGTTAGCTCAGTCGGTTAGAGCGTTTCGGCTAGAAACACACAGGTTCCTAGTTCAATACCGGTCCCCGCCAACTCAGCGTATGAGTAGCACAGGATCTGTGCGTAAAGTAAGGGAGCTGATGGTAGGTGTGGCTCTCCACCTCAGACGCAAACACCATCTCCTTGTCCTAGCGCTATTGAAAAAAGGGATAGACCTCCCTCGCTGACTGGCTAATACCGACTTTAGGCCGCCCCCGACATTTTATTTTTATATAATCTAATAGTTGGAGATTGTGTGTTTTTCTGTCTGTCCGAAACTATATTCCTACTCAAGTCACAATTCTTTTAGTTATTGACATCACACATCTCCATGATTCTATTTTTTATTTAAACCTCAAGTATTATAAAATTGTCTTACATTATTAATCTTATATCTACATATCAATTACATGCTATTATATTATATTACAACAAATAGCGGTTTACAGTGTAAACGAGAAGGCTAATTTGCATATTATATTAAAAAATCGAGATTTAATAAATATGTGTAGTATTTTGATTTCTAATTGTTTGTTTTATTATGAATATAAGCAAAAATCTCTTCATATGAATCTTAAATGAAATCCATTAACAAGATAAAATAACTGTCATTTTATTCTTTACTTCCTCTTTTAAACTAAATACTTAAATTAGAAAAAATATCAATGAAAACGAGAGGATGGAAGAGTAAGTTTCAGTTGTTCCATATTTTTATTATACTCCCTCGTTTCAAATCTTTTATTACTCCCTCTGTTTCAAATCTTTTTATCTGTATTCTTATTTAGTTTCATTAGCCTTTCTAATTAATACAATATTTTATTACATTAAAATTTAATACTTGACCCGGAGGGTGCATGATATTTGCTAGTATTATATATTATATTATATATAATATATTTGTTTTTGTTGGCTGTCAACTCATGTTCGAGTAAGACCAATTCCTGTTTTTTGGTTTTTTTTTGTTTTTTTATGTTTTTTTAAATCATTGTTGGGAGCCAGTAACATTTGCCACTATCCTTGTGTTTTCTCAGATAACTCACCAGGCCAGTCCGATGGAAGACATACCATCCACATAAATACACGTTGGAACTTCTCAACTTTGAAGTTGCCTGGGCTGAAAATTACCCTTCTAATAAACCGCGTGTTTAATTTTTTGTGTTTTTCAGTTCGACTCAAATTCTTTCACACACACACACATAATATATATAAACAAATTTTTTTTTTTGATGAAACAAAGGAAATACAAGTGCTCAATAAAACACAAATTGTGAGAGCTAATATTTATTTAATTTGCTGAGTTTTTATAGAATCAATGTTTATTATAAACAGCTACCCAGGTTTCATGCTACGGGGCAATCATCAGGTTGTTGAATTAGATTCCCAATGGTTGTTTGTTGAAGATTAAGAAAAGATCTTCAACAAACACCAGGATCTAACTCAACGACACTGATGATTGCCCGTAGCATGAACCTGGGTAGCTGTTTTAATAAACAATTGATCTATTAAAACTCAGCAAATTATATATATATATATTATAATATATATATATAATATAAAAAAAAATGGGGCCAGTTTAGCTTACCGTAGAGTGTTCTGACTAGAACCACAAGGTTCCAGGTTCAATACCTCTTCAAGCTATGATTTTTCTTTAAAAAGATTGTGCAACCATTTATTAGGATCATTTGTAGACAAATTTAATTGTTTAAAAAGTGTATTAAAAAAAATTAGATATGTAATTTTTATTTTTTACTTTTACAGATGCCTATTATTTTATACTTTTTCAACTAAACAAAAAATCTGACCTTAAATAATGGATTTAAAATTATTAATATATCATTAATATCATTATTTTCACCCTTGTGAGTTTTCACATCAGTGTTAGTAGATGAATCTTCACTAGAATCTGAGTGAGAATTTTTCTCAGGTTCCTTGGACTCATCTGAGTATTCTAATTGATTATTAATATTATCATTATATTATTATTTCACTCCTTGTGAGTTTTCACATCAGTTTAGTAGATGATCTTTCAATAGAATCTGGTGAGAAGTCTCCTCAGGTCTCTTGGACTCATCTGAGTATTCTAATTGATTATTAATATTATTATTTCACTCCTTGTGAGTTTTTCACATCAGTGTTAGTAGATGATCTTTCAATAGAATCTGAGTGAAAGTCTCCTCAGGTCTCTTGGACTCATGCTGAGTATTCTAAATTGATTATTAATATTATTGTTCACTCCTTGTGAGTTTTTCACATCAGTGTTAGCAGATGATCTTTCACTAGAATTCTGAGTGAGAAGTCTCCTCAGGTGTCTAGGACTCCTCTCAGTATTTAGAGGATTTCACAACATGTTGTTGTCTGGGTGTCTCAATTTTTACTCTGATTTCCAGTTATTCTTGTCTGTTTTCTGAACTTTTGTGGGACCTTGCTAGTGTCCCAACTACTATTGTATCACTTTCACTCTTATATTCCACAATTCTTTCAATTCTTCTGCAAGCTCCAGATATTTGTCAAACTTTTCTTCTCTTTCATCTTCACCCTGTGATCTGCTGGAACTGCAAAATTCTAAGTTTATAAGTTCTATTTTCTGTATATATTGAAGATCATTAGTTACTGTTGGTTTTAATAACAGCAGCTAAGATAGACATCAGACAAGTGTCCACAGACAGCTGTAATAAATAGGAATCAAGAAATGATCCATTCATGAAGCAGGTATTTGGGTCATTCCATTCCTTGAATTCTGATTGTTGCTTGACTGCCTGATTTGAATGACATTGTGGAGTCTTATAATTCTTTGTCATTTTGCAGTGGACTTGTGGCACTTCGAGTTGTATTTAAGTTACAATCGCTTGCTACTTGTTTCCCAGTTCGACAGTAATTGGAACTTATCTGTCATCTCCCCTTCCTCCCCCCATTGCGCAGGGCGTAGCGGCCTTTGAGAGGGAATTAGTTCTTACAGAACAGGCCGATTACAGGGAGTAATGTTGATAAAGCATGGGGTTTTTTGATGGCATTTGGCTTAGGGTGATACATGAAATAGATTGGTCCCTAGTTGATGTCACCATTCTTTTGTTTGTGGATCCATCGAAATATTAGGAGGCTAATGCACCTAGGAATAAGGCCACTGCTACTGAGTTCTGAAAATCGGCGATTAACCGCAAATGTTATCTACACTGAATCATCTCCTGATTCGGATATTGGTGATTGGGGAGGTTGTAAAACTATTCATTATATTGCAGGATTAATACCCACTAGTTTATATATAGTTACAATCGACTTAGCACTTGTTTCAACCAGATTCGACGAATATATGAATATATTCTTAAGTTAATATATGAGGTTTGTCTTCTTGTCTGAAAAGTGATTTCACGCTCTTATAATTATAAAGTCCCAGATGATTTAGTTTATAGTATATATCAAAAAAAAAAAACAGATATCAGCAATTATAAAATGACAAAAAAAAAAAAAAAAAAAAAAACAAAAAAAAAACAAAAAAAAAAAAAAAAAAAAAAAAAAATAAAAAAAAAAAAAAAAAAAAAAAAAAAAAAAAAAAAAAAAAAAAAAAAAAAAAAAAAAAAAAAAAAAAAAAAAAAAAAAAAAAAAAAAAAAAAAAAAAAAACACACAAACACAGCATCCAAATACAGGGCAGAAGGAAAGGGAAAGGGAGAGGAAAAAGAGAAGAAAAAAAAGCAGAGAGAAAGAAGAAGGAAGCAAAAGGAAAAAAAACAAGGAAGGGGAAAAGCGAAAGAGGAGAGGAAAGGAAAGGAGAGAAGGGGAAGAAGAGGGAAGAGAGAAAGAAAGAAGAGAGAAAAGCAAGAAAGAAAAAAAGAGAAGAGAAAGAAGAAAAAGAAAAGAAGAAAAACACGAAGGGAAAAAAAAGAGAGAAAGAAAAAGGGAAACGAGGAGACAAGAAAGGAGGGAGAAAGAGGAAGATACGAAGAAAAGAGAAACAGGTGAAAAAAAAAAAAGGTACAAGAAGAGGAGAATAAAGAGAAGGGGAGGAGAGAAAAAAAAGGAAGAGGAGGACGTAGGAAAACAAAAAGTAAGGTAATAGGAGGTATAAGAGATAAAGGAAAGAACGATAGGAGGAGCCAGAAGGACAGACAAGGAAAGAAAAGAAAGAGAGCCGGAATGGGGAGAGACAGAGGAGAAAAAAGAAGTGAAGACAGAGAAAGGAAAAGAAAAAAAAAGAAAGAGAAAGGGAACAAGGACAGAAAAGACAGACGCGGGAAAAGATAAGAAAGAAGAGGACGAGGCGGAGTAGGGAACGCATATACAATTTTGTTTGCATGGTCAAATTTAGTTTCTTGCACAGTCTCAATGGATCACTTTTTTCCAATTGTGCTGCCTTTATTCTCATGTGACTAGTTTGCTGCATTCGATGCTTAATAATATTTGTGATAAAATTAGAGATGTAATTTTATTTTACAAGATGCCTTTATGTTTACTTACTTTCAGACTCAACAAATCTGACCTTTAATAATGGATATTAAAAAATTTTAATTCCGTTTTTACACTGAAAATGAGGCTAACATTTTGGTGTATCACATAAAACCCTTCTAACCCAGGCGAGCCGAGGTAAGTGGGATAATAAGGTAGTGATTACCCCCGTGGATCTCTCATCAATCATTCATCATCCATTCAATTGGCACAATCAGCACGATATCCAGGACAATCTCTCGCCAATCTTTACCTTTCATTATCATTGCCCAGTGAAGGTCCTGTTGCGCCAGCATCAATCCGCAGAGGTTTGTCAATGTAGGTCCTTGGCTGGTCTGTGCCACATTCTGCCATGTCCATGTGTTGGCTTCCACAGTGGAACTCATTTGGTTCGTCCGTGTGCTTCGCCCAGCAGGTGTCCACATGTCCTTTGCGTCGTCTCACTCTGGCATGTCTGTGAGTATTAGGGAGCAGGGTGGGCGTACAGCTGCTTCTTGCGGTGGTGCTGTTTCACGACTTGTTCAAGAACACACAGATTCGTTGTGCAGCTTCCGATCTATCTTATTTCAAGCGTGCTCCATTGAGGGTCCAAGTGGTTGCAGACTATACACAGCACTGGATACAACCACAGCTTGAAGAACCTGTAGCTTAACTCTTAAATGTCCTACAACCACCTTCATGTCAACATGTTCCAGCAAAATCACATTCATCTTTGTCCTATGCTACCCCAACTATAGTCTTTGTTTAAATGTAATATAACACATTTAAAGTCTTTGAATTTAGGGAAAGTAACGGGTAACTTTTTAAATGAAAAGGACATTTTTAGCTATTTTTTTTGAAATAATCTTATATAGAATGGGCTCTGGCTTGTTCTAATGTAATATAAACGTATTTATAGTCTTTAATTGTTAGGGAAATAACGCTATAACTTATAAATGAAAAGGATTTTGTATTAGCAATATAATTTTTTGTATCGCTGTAATACGAATGGGGACTTTGAAAAAACTTACCCTCAAAGGAGTATGTTAAGAGTTTAACTTTAATTATGATAGATTGTCCATTGAAGAACTGTAATTTAAGTTTATAGCAAACCATGCCTTGTTTTTATTTTGGGTGTGATTAACATCTCTTTCTTTTTTTGGGGGGGCGGGGTATTTTTTTTGTTATTGAGTGAGTTCGAGATAAACAATATTGACATTTGTCTGCACTTCACAGTGACAATTTGACAGGATATATCTATCTTGACCTCTTGTGGTCAATAAGTAGTTTTCATTGACCATAGCACAGTATCTAATGAGAGTACTTTAGATTTTATACCTCTCGGATTTTGTGTTCAGTCAATCTATAATACTGAAGTCCCCCTATAAATCATGATAAGTAATTTTTAGCGTGTCATGTGTGGGATGTGACGGTTGACTTGGTGTCCACGGAGGGGAACAGTTGAGGTCGGGCGGAGGGCAACGGCGGGCAACGCCGGAGAACCGCGGTGGACAGACAGGAAGGCAGCAGGGGAAAGAGAAGAAGCCTCGCCAATGCACGCCACGGGGTCGGGCGCGCGCCGCGGGCCCACGGGCGCGCGACGCGCCCCTCCGCGTACGGGCGCTGCGCGCTCCACCGCCCAATCGGGCGCCCTCAGCCCCCCAACTGGCGCGCCCCCCCACTGGCGCGGCGCGCCCCCGCCCACGGGCGGCGGGCTACGCCCCCGACGGGCGCGCGTCGCCCGCCCCCACGGGGCGCGCGCGCGCGGCCCCCTCACGTCGCGCGCTCACCGGCGCCCATATGGACGCGCTCGTTGACGCGCGGCCCCTAATGGGCGCCGCGCGTCCCGCTCGGCCGCCGACCCTACCGCGGCGCGCGCGCGCGCGCGCGCCTCCCACCTGGCTCGCGCGCGCGCGCGCGCCCCCACGGGCGCGCGCGCGCGTCGGCAGACGCCCCCACGGGCTGCGCGCGCTGCCCCTCACGGGCGAGCGCGCCCTTCCCACGGGCGCGCGCGCCCCCAAGCGCGCGCGCGTCCCACCAGCCGCGCAGCGGGCGCGCGCTCGCCGCGCTCGCGGTCGCGCGCGCTGTGGACAGAGAAGAAAAAATAGAAGAACACCACAGGGGGGGGACCAAAGGAGGTAAGGAAATGAAGCCGCGCACGCAGGTGCACGGCCCTAGGAGGTGGAAGGAAGGATACGCGCGCGCGGCCGGCGCGCGAAGACCAAGCAACGCGCGCGCGCGCGGGGCGCGGCGGGCCCGGCGCGCGCGGGCGCGGCGGGCCGGCGCGCGCGGGCGCGGGGTGGCTTTTCGCGTCGCGCGTGCCGCGGCGGGCGCGGCTCGCGCGGGCGCGGGCGGGCACACGCGCGCGGGCGCGGGCGGGCACACGCGGCGGGCTCCGGGCGGGCACACGCGCGCGAATGCGCGGGGCGTGCACCGCGAGGCGGGCACACGCGGGCGGGCACCGCGCGCGGGCACACGCGGGGCGTAGCACACGCGCTGCGGGCGTGGGCGGTTTATTCAGACGCGCGCGCGGGCCGCGGGCGGGCAGACGCGCGCGCGTGGCGCGTGCGAGCTGTCGCGCGCGCGGCGCTGGGCGGCAGACGCGCGCGCGGCGCGGCGGGTCAGACGCGGGCGCGGGCGCGGGCGGGCAGACGCGGGCGCGGCGGGCAGCGCTGCGACGGGCGCGGCGCGGGCCGGGCAGGCGCGCCTGGGCGCGGGGGGCAGGGCGCAGCCCGGGCGCGGGCGGCGGCGCGCGCGGGGCGGCAGGGCAGGTGCGCGCGTCGGGCGCGCTGCTGGCCGGACGCCGCGTGCGCGGTGGCGGGGCGCGCGCGCGCGCGCTCGGGCGGGGCTTAGGCTCGCGCAGTCGCGCGGTGCGCGGGCGTTGGTTGGCGTGCGCGCGCGGGGCGCTGGCGGTGCAGCGCGCTTTTCGCGCGTGCGGTGCGCGGGATTCGGGCTCCGTGCGCGCGCTCGTGCGGGCTGCGGTGCGGGCTCGTGCGCGCGCGGGCTCGGTCGGCATGACGACGCGCGCGCTGTCCTAACTGACGGGTCGGGAAAAGAGCTAATTATCTTTCGCTGTTCGACGGCGCCGGGATTCGGCGTTATTATGCTCGCGCGCGCCGCGCTGTGTGCTGGTGGCAGTTGCGCTCGCGTCGGGCGGGGGCAGGCGCGCCGGCGCGCGGGCAGTTGGTGGGCGCGCGCAGCTGCGCGGGTGGCGCTGTAGGCCGCGCGCGCGTTCGCGCGCTGGGCCATCTTTACATTCTTACTATCTACCACGCGCGCGCGGGCGGGCAATCTCACACCACTGGCGCTGCGCGCGTCTCGCGGGCTGGCACACACACACACGCGGCGCGCGCGCGCGGGCAGGGCACACACACACACTTTACACACACGCGCGCGCGCGCGGCGGGGCACACACACCCACACGCGCAGCGGCGCGCGCGGGCGGGCACCCCCCCACACGCGCGCGCGTCGCGGGCGGGCACCACCCCGCCCGCGCTCGCCTCCACGCGTTTATTGATTATATGATATTCCTATTTAAAATTTTCTAAACGTTTTATTTTATTTACATTTTTTCTCTTATTCTCTCATTTCTTTTTTTCTCCTTTCTTTGATTTTTTTAATCTAGTTTCGCTTCTTACTTTTTTTCATTTTTTATTTTCTCTTTTTTTTTTCTCTTTCCTTAACTTCCATCCCCTTTTTTTTTTATACTCCAGAATTCTTAATTTCACATTATTCTCTGCACAACTCACAAACAACACTACTACAAAAAAAACAAAAATATACAAGTCACAAAAAAAAATAAATAAAAAATGCGTTAAAACTACGAACATAAATAAATCAAAAAATGATCAAAACAAGAGATATAATAAATAAACAAAACCACAATAGTAAAGAAAAACATAACAAACAAAATATTACAGAACAAAATGAATAAAAAAGAATTAGAAATAAAGTAACAACCGGAACCCGTCCCCCCTTATCCTTAGCCATATAATGCGCGGATTAGCAAGTTTACATCAAAGTGAGTGCGGTATAAGGTAATGACCAAACCACAGCAACGACAGCAAGCTACCCGATTAACGCTTCTCTCTTCTTTCACGCTTTCTCTTTCTTTCACGCTCTC
Organism: Doryteuthis pealeii; assembly: GCA_023376005.1. Taxonomy (NCBI): domain Eukaryota; kingdom Metazoa; phylum Mollusca; class Cephalopoda; order Myopsida; family Loliginidae; genus Doryteuthis; species Doryteuthis pealeii. The sequence goes on from CM042173.1 coordinate 4,100,977, forward strand.
TCTTTCTTTCACACACTCTCTCTCTTTTCTTTCACACACTCTCTCTCTCTCTTTCTTCTACACACCTCTTCTCTCTCTCTCTCTTTCTTCACACACTCTCTCTCTCTTTTCTTTCACTCTCTCTCTCTCTTTCCTTCACACTCTCTCTCTTTCTTTCAACACTCTCTCTCTCTCTCTTCTTTCACACACACTTTCTCTCTCTCTTTTCTTTCTTCATATAATTCCTACCATTAAGTAAACCCCCCATTTTATGTGTTTTGCCAATAAATGTTTTATTTTCTTGCACCCGTTATTTTACAATACTAAAATATATTTTATTTATTATTTTAATATTCACGTCAATGTGTATATTCTAAAAGTTTTTATTTTGTGAGAATGGTTAGTTTTACAATGGGGGGCTCGTTTTACAATTTAGGCTAAATTGGACCCTTCTTTTATGACCGTAATTTTGATTTTTCGTAGACGATGATTAAAATCTGACGTTTTTATTTTAGAGTACCCCCAAAAAAAACAAAAAAAAAAAAAAGAAATAAACAACAAAAGGGTGTGTGTATATTGGTATATAAAATGTGTGTCTGTGTGTGTGATGTGTGTGTGTATTGTGTGTATTGGTATATAAAACGTGTGTGTGTGTGTGGTATATAAAATAAGTGTGTGTGTATGCGTGTGTTGGTATATAAAGAATATACTATATATATATTGACTGAAAGACCTTAATTTTCTTTTTTTTCTTTTCTTTTCCCCTCTCATTATTACTGGTAGGATCACACAAATACATGTGTGAACCGTCCCCTTATTCCGACTTCCTTTTCACTTTGTACCCATCTCAAATATATATATATATATATTATATATATATATTATATATTGTGTGTGTGTGTCTGTGTATTGGTATATAAAATGTGTGTATGTGTCTGTGTATTGGTATATAAAATGTGTTGTGGTGTGTATTGGTATATAAATGTGGTGTATGGTGTATTGGTATATAAATATGTGTGTGGCGTGTATGCGTGTATTGGTATAATAAGATATGTGGTGCGTGTATGGGTGTTGGTTATAAAGAAATATATATATATATATATATATATATATATATATATATATATATATAAAAATCAACAAACCAAAAAAACCCCGCTCACTATTATTATGAATAATAGCCTTTCTTTCTTTCTCTCATATACGCCTTGCTACATGCGCTGAATATACTCTTTCAGGGTCAGATTGTATATCTAGAATTATAAGCCCTCTTTCCATAACTTATTCTCTCACCGACACCTTACCTCCATCCACCTTTTCTTAACTAATTTCTTTCTTTTTTTTCCGTGATCCTACCAGCAGATATACCAAAGCTGCTTCATTAATATATACCTACTAGAGGTTACCCAAATACAGAACCCCATAAAATTATCATTGAATTGCAAATTGAACTGGAAATTGCTCAATTATCACTGGCAGGATGATGGAAAATGACTGCATCTTGAAAGACCTTTTATATGACAAATTAGTAAAAGGCTCCCGATCAGTAGCTAGAACATGCCTATGCTTTAAATATGTCTGCGGGTGAGACATGAGGATATGCCACATTGACACAAAACACGTCGGAGGTAGATGCAGAAACCCAATCGGCCTGGCACATGTTGAACACGGCACGAAGAGCAGAGGGTGGAGTGGAGAGTAGTCTCCACAGCAAAGAGAGCCAGAAGGAAGGAGAGAAAACAGCAGCCCCAGCAAGCATCACAGTTTATTTGCAGTCAGTGCACCAAAGACGGTCACTCGGGAATTGGCCTGCTCAGCCATTTGCGCAGATACAGATAATTTTTTTTTTTTTTACACTATACCATCGTCCTTAGTGGACGGAAATGTGCCAATTAACAATGCCAGAAGATTTTAAATGTATCTATTAATAATGGAGATTCGCTTCCGGTTTTTGTCTGTAACAAAAACTACGTCACATTACATGAAATCGTCATAACATAGAATAAATACACTCAAAATTTGAGCATGCAACATTAGACAGTCCTAATTGTTTTTTAAAACAAGTTTCAATAGATACATCCCCCATATCATATATTTGATTATAGTTTGTTTTATTTTAATAGATATTCAAAGTTAATAGTACTTATTTTTTTTTACTCCTTTAATAAATTTAATTTCATGATTTATGGTTCAAACTCTCCGACATTTAATTTTTAACTTCCACCTCCTCAAGCAATATCTTTCAAAAATGTATTTTTACATTGCCCGGAGGGCGTTTTTTTATTTTGCTAGTTACACTAATATATGTTCTACCATATTAAAAAAAAATGTTTTTTTTTTTTTCTGAGTTGTGGTTACATATATAAGTGTTGTATACCCTCTTCACTACTTCTTACTTCTGGTCGTATTTTCTTCTGGTCGGCTTTGGTATTTCTATCATCTATCTTGACTTGGTCTGGAATCTTCTAAGGTTTGGACTTTCTTTTGCTATGTTCTTGCTGGCTGGTCGTCCTGGATTCATTTCTTAGTCTTGTTACCAAGACATTCATCAACCACATAAACATATTAATTACACAACTTTTATTTCCTTAACTATACATTTCATGTAACTAAATATCTGACTAACATAGCACGCGTGAGTTCCAGTTTTAGGCAGAGCATAAAATGGCCGACCGCTCTGCCTGACGCCTAACTGAAAAACTGGGGACCGAACAGGTCCCACGTGACTTCACGTATTTTGGCGGGCTTCTGTAATTTTCCATTGAAGGATGTACTTGTTAAGAGTTGATGTCTGTTCAGTTTACAGGAATGCGATGAAATGTACACAACAAAGAATGACGTCAATATATTGACCCTGTTCCACATCTAAGCAAAGCTTAGTAAATAACTATATACGACGCAATGTGTCGTCATTCTTTGTTGTGTACATCTCATCGCATTCCTGTAAACTGAACAGACATCAACTCTTAACAAGTACATTCTATTATCTTCTATATATGACAGGAACCCAGTGCAACTTGGCGCCCTAGGCGGCTGCTCATGTTGCATGTACTCTGGGCAGGTCCTGATAGATAATTTGTAGGGGTGTGGTGTAATGGTTAGAGTCGTAGGAAATGGACTCATTGACCCAAGTTCAAATCCTGGACGGAGCTACAGTTCACATAGCACTAATACGCTTGGGAAAGGTATGAATCCAACTACTCTCCCTCCAACTATGTAAATAGTAGGGCAGACTAGGCTATTTAACTTTGGTTAGGCTACCAGTCTAGGATAAGGAAAACTCTGAATTCGAACCTGTTAAACTCCGCTTAAGAAATTGACCTTGTGTCTCAACCTGCTCATGCGGAGGGGTTGGTAATATATATATATATATATATATATACACATACAAACACACACACACATATATTATATTATATATATATATATATATATATATTTTTGGTACAGGCAAATGTATATAGTATATTGAGGGTTATCATAGTGATCACCACAATATAAATGGATGGAAGACCAAGGTGGAATGAAAGTAATAGAGAAAAAAATGTTTATTGATAAAACAAGGGCCCTTTCGTCTGGTGCTTTTCAAGTTTTACACCCGGAATCGATTAAAAATCAAGTTGTAAATTAATTACGACATGAATGTATATGGAATGAAAACTAAGGACATAGGAATAGGTTTGACAAGAGGGTTGTGGTGAAAACAAAACTAAGGAAACCCCCATCAAGTCTTGAATTCAAACCTGTTAAATACACCTTGGATAGTCACTAATAGGATAGGCTCAGTCCTAATTAGTGATATATTTTGGAAAAAAAGATAACCAAATATTTAATCCACCCCTATTAAAATAGTGTCTTGAATCTTGAAGATAAGGTTTGTCACACTTCTTGGAATTCTTGGACCTTAACGAGGTGCCTTGAGAATAAGATAGATGGGACTGCACAAGAATGCTGCATGCGGTCTTGAACAAGTCGTGGAAACAGTATCCCACAAGGAAGAAGCTGTACGGCCACCTGCGTCCTATCTCACAGACCATCCGAGTGAGACGGATAAGACATGTTGGACACTGCTGGAGGAGCAAGGACGAACTCATAAGTGACGTTCTCCTGTGGAAGCCAGCACATGGACATGATAATGTGGGCCGCCCAGCAAGGACATACATTGACCAACTCTGCATGGATTGGATGCTGCGCAGAGGACCTTCCTGGGGCAATGAATGATAGAGAAAGTTGGTGAGAGATTGTCATGGATATCCGTGCTAATTGCACCACACTATGATGATGATGATGATGCCCTGAAATGTAATTGAAGAGTTTTAGTTTTGTCTCTTAAAGAGACAAACTGCTTGTTTTGGATTTCGTTCAACTGTCTTGATGGCGGTGATGACACCTGCGAGATACCCACCCCCTTTTTTTTCTTTTGTCTATAGAATTGAAAAGTGGGTAGAAAACGGGTATAAATAGATAAATAAATATATTTAACTCATCGTCCAACTTAGTTGAGGTGCTGTCGTTTGTTTCCAACAGAATGTGTTGTAACAACAAGTATGCTGTGTTAGGCCATCCAACCCCTTTGGTCCCTTCCTGTGTCCCCGTCCCCAGTCATTATTTTTCTATGCTTCAGTGAATTGTATGTCTCTCCCCCCATCTCCCCTTTCTTTTTCTTTTTTGTGCTCTTTTTTTTTTTTTCTTTTCTTTTCCCCCTCTCATTATTACTGGTAGGATCACACAAAGACACGTTTCACCCGCTCCCTTATTCCGACTTCCTTTTCACTTTGTACCCATCTCATATATAGTGTGTGTGTGTATTGGTATATATATATATATAGGTGTGTGTGTGTGTGCGTGTATATATTTGTATATAATATATATATGTGTGTGCGTGCGTGTATATATTGTATAATATGTGTGTGTGTGTGTGTGTGTATATTGGTTAATATATATATATGTATATTTGTGTGTGTGTGTTGCGTGTTATATATTGGCATATAATGTGTGTGTGTGTGTGTGCGTGTATATATTGGTATATAATGTGTGTGTGCGTGTATATATTGGTATATAATATGTGTGTGTGTGCGTGTATATATTGGTATATAATATGTGTGTGTGTGCGTGTATATTTGGTATATAATATGTGTGTGTATATATTGGTATATAATATGTGTGTGTGTGGTATATATTGGTATATAATATATATGTGTGTGTATATATTGGTATATAATATATATATATATATATATATATGTGTGTGTGTGTATTGGTATATAAAATGTGTGTATGTAGGTATATAAAATATGTGTGCGTATGTTATATATATATATATGTGTGTGTGTGTGTATATATAAAATATGTGTGTGTGTGTGTTGGTATATATATATATATATATATATATATATATATATCAACAAACGAAAAAAAAACCCGCTCACTATTATTATGAATAATTTTCTTTCTTTCTCTCATATACATCTTGCTACATGCGCTGAATATACTCTTTCAGGGTCAGATTGTATATCTAGAATTATAAGCCCTCTTTCCATAACTTATTCTCTCACCGACACCTTACCCCCATCCACCTTTTCTTTACTAATTTCTTTTTTTTTTTTTTCTTTTTTTTTCGGTGATCCTACCAGCAGATATACCAAAGCTGTTCATAATATATACATACCCTAGAGTTACACATAAAGGGGACTTGCTGGTTGAATTTCACCCTCAGGTAAGTGTTTATTTATTTATTTATTATGAAGCATAACTGGTCACAGTTGTAAAAGCAAGGTACATATAGTTTTATTACTTTTTTTACGAATATGTAACATTTTTTTTAGTTATATCTAAAAAGGGAAAGCTTCTGGTTTCGTGTGTCTTATTTATGTTCTTATCTATTCATTCATAAAATATCACACGAAGAAACAAATTAACTCCATACAACTCGTAATTTTTCAGAATACCAGATTGTATGCTCTTTTTTTTTTTCATTTTAAAGTTGGGTAAGTGAATTGAGACCCATCTGATGAGGCGAAAATTTGGGGAGCCGGTTTAAATCAACTTAGATTTATATGGGCCCCAATTTTCGCCGAAATAAATTTATTATGGGATTACTGTATTTCTTCCTTCCTTTATTGATAAATATTGCTCTGTATATAATCTAAAAGGTTATTTTACATTGAGCTCTCTTTAGTGATTTAATGATTCACTGTATTTATACATACTGGATCATCAATATTAGTACAGTAGATCTTAGAAATCACATATAGAATCATCCCTTACTACCAAGTTTTGGATAAATCTCATATATATATATATATATATATATATTTGGACCGATGCGGTTAAGATAATATATATATATATATATTATGGAGGCGCGTGGGCTAGTGGTTAGTCGTGGAAAATGGACTCGACGGTTCGAGTTCAATTCCTAGACGAAGCTGTTGGCATTTCACATAGCGCTAATACCCTTGGGAAAGGTATGAATCCATATATTCTCCCTCCAGCTATGGGTTAAATAGTAGGGCAGACTGGGCTCTTCAGCCTTGGGTAGGTAACCAGTCTAGGAGAGGGATAACTCTGAATTCAAAATTCCTGAGGTCGGTCGTTGATTGGATTTGTAGCAACCTTTGATGCACCAATTCTTTCCTATCGACTGTGCCAAAAAGTGTGGATGGTCCAACACAAACATTCACCACTATAAACAAATCCCTGTGTGGATGTTCATTGTGTGTATGAACCCTCATACGACGAAAATCGACGGGAGAGTCCATTTAAAATATATATATATATATATATATATATATATATATATATATATAACCGTATCGGTCCAACGAGGAATGTAACTGACGTCACTGTTTGGAAGGCTGAACTTGCACAACGGTCGGAAAATTAAAACGGAAAGTTTTTTGGAGGTCCCCCATGACAGTTTAACTACAGTCTATGACTGAACTTTTTGCGAATTGGGTTACGGTTTAGGGGTTTGGGGATTAAAGTTTAATTGAAATTATACATTGCAATACTAACACAAACAACTGAGACTAATGCGTCTATCGTTGGGCTCAATAATTAATTTCAATGGTTAATTAAATGTATAGTAATTTTGGTTTTATTTTTAAGCAATACGTAATTAAAAAAAAAATAACCGTAATCCCCTAACCCAATTCGCAAAAAGTTCATTCATAGACTGTAATTAAACTTTCATGGGACACCCCCCAAAAACTTTCCGTTTTAATTTTCCGACCGTTGTGCAAGCTCAGCTCTATTTTCATTTATTGAGTTTCACTTACTATGCACACTCAACAATTTTTGGTATTTCCAGATATGCTGATAAGTACGTGTCCTGCGTCCTTGACGGATCAAAATCTAAAAAAGACGCAGTAAAATCATATTCGTGCGTCCCAGTGTTTTTCTTATTTCTTCCCCTACCATTTCAAACTAACTGTAAATACATTTCAATATTTTCTTACACGGGTGGGGTAGAAGGTAGGGGTTAGACGACTTTAGTTGTTTTCCCAGATCATAAATAAAAACCCTACAATTTATTAAGAAACATGTGCGTCCTAGGACGCACTAAATTAAAAAGCTATCAGCATCACTGACTTCGTATTATTTTACTTATAATTTCTGTGTCCAGGAGCTTCGGCTTCTTGACCGGTTAGTAAAATTAATCGCGTGATCTCAGGGGACCGTCGCCCCAGGCAGTCTTTGCCCCCATTGTCTAAAAGGGACGGAGGCGGGTTTATTGCCCGTTGTCTGAGGCGACCCAAAAGGAAAATACCGATGGGATCACGCAAATTTGGACTGGCCACCGCGTGAGCTTTGGTTTGTGGGTGGCTCCCCACATTAAAAAGTCATCGTGTCAAACCGGCCTGGTGGGAGGTCAGGAAAATTGAATTAAGATTTCTTCCTTGTAGTAAATAAATAAATAAATAAATATGGTATAATTGGATTTTAACCGGCATGTCAACCTGTTTAGGCTTACTTTATGCCTATAAGTTAGGGAATCGCGTCTATTGTACATTCAAATTTACATTTTTGACAGTCTGCTCTACTATTTATCCATTGGATTCATACCTTTCCCAAGGGTATTAGCGATATATGCAATACAAACCTCGTCCAGGATTTGAACTTGTCTCGCCGTGCCCATTTTTTTACGACGGTAACCATTACGTCATGCGCCTACACATAATTTATAAACAGTTTTATTTGACCCATAGATCGGTACCCTAACAACAGTGGTGGGACAAGGAGGATTAAGGAGGGGTAGCTGCCACAGAACGCAACTTCAAGGGGGCGCAAAATCGCACTAACTCAAAAGCCTTTGTGTTGCTATAACATTAAAATATATTGCCTAACTCTTGCCACAATACTCCTGAACTATGAATGCGAAGAATTTGAAAGTGGGCAGGTAGGTGAAGTTTTGAAAAATCTGAATTAGTATTTATTGGCCATTGGAGATGGTACCGACCGAGCTCTTGTCCCTACCCCTGGATCATGATGTTGGCACTCCACTGCCTAACAAGTTCCACCAACCCGGTTCAGAGTGAACCTGGGAGTAATGTCAATGAAGAGGTACTCCCCACTCTCTAGAACTGGAACTTCGCCATCAGATGCAGTTTAATGTTATACTCAAGGGGTGGGGTATTACTCGTATATAGTAGGTAAAGTCAGCGTATTCTAAGCTTCGTCGACAGGGATCCATCTATGGGTTAAATAGAAAACATGAGTTTATAAACAAAATTGTATTATCCATTAAAAATGAAATTATTTCAAAACTTTGTTAGCATTAAACATTTTTTTTACCAATAGAAGTATTCGGCATAAAATAACCCAGGGGTTGACATGCCGTAAAACCCAACCAACCATTGTCGACAGGGTGAGGTAAAATCTGAGTTTACTCACGCGGTAAAACAGAAATACATTTTTTAAGTTTAAATTATTGAATTTTCATTAAACTTTTCACTGTTTTTAAGCACCTTTTTAGTTTTCATGCCTGAAGGAAAGAGCAAACTCGGAGGTGGTGGGTGGGGGGCTATCAAAGTAGTTTTGACTTGGAGGTGGTGGTGGGGGGCATTAAACTAACCTTAAACCCCAACCCAATCCCTAACCCTAACGAGAAGAAAGCCCCTTTGGTTTGAATTCAGTTTTGCTTCTCCTAGACAGGTTGCCGTACCAAAGTTAAAGAGCCAAGTCTGCCCTGATATTTACCCATAAATCGGAGGAGAATAGTTGGATTAGTATCTTTTTCCAATAGTATTAGCGCTAAGCGAAATGCAAATGCAGGATTTGAACTCGACTAGCCGAGTCCATTTCCTGTGACGGTAACCATTACATCACGCAACTCCTAACTCATAAGCTGCACCCTTTGCAGCAAGACTGAACACTAGTGTGGGAGTTATTTTCGTATTTTGTTGTCTGCCCTTTTGGTTTCGCTGGTTCCCGCTAGGGCCCTGACCTATTTCAGCGGCTAATTTGAACTTCTCTCTCTTTTCCTGTTGCTCGACCTACGAGACTCTATGGGTTAGACTTAGGTCTACTCCCTTCTCGTTGGGGCTTCGGCCCTTAACACTGGCCACTCACTGCTAGTAAGTCTCTTATACGATATATGACTATCCTTTGGTCATGTATCCGTAACTACGTTTTTATGTACATTTAGGTATCTCTTTGATACCTAAATATCTTGTATTTTACCATTCATGAATGTGTCATTATCTCTACTCTTGTATATGTATTTATATTACTTATGTATGTATGTTTATGTACACCTCTATGTATTATGTACCCTGTTTATTCTGTGCTGTATATAAAATGTTTTGTCTATCAACCTTTGTCGGAGATTTTAACTTCAAGTATTATCACTTTGAATCTTACACTAGTATTATTCATACAATGAGCATAAAATTACTTTTTATCAATCAATCAATTAATTAATACTAATTTATTTATTTAAAATTTTTACTATTTACAATTAAGTATATGTATAGGGCTGGGTTAGCTCAGTCGGTAGAGCGTTCAGCTAGAAACCACAGGTCCCTAGTTCGATACCATCCCTCGCCAACTCAACGTATGAGTAGCACAGGGATCTGTGCGGTAAAGTAAGAAGCTAATGGTAGGTGTGGTGCTCCACATCCGACGCAAAAACAAACTCCTTGGACTAGCGCTAGAGAAAGGGGATAAGACTCCCTCGCTGATTGGCTGCTACCGACTTTAGGCCACCCCGACGATTTTACTACTTATATGTATGCATTTACCCGACCCCTCCGCCATGGATAGAAGGTGTTACATGATCAAGTTGTGATTACCCATTGGCCAAATCACAATCTGACCACATGTATAAATGGGCTGAACCCAAATTATTTATTTATTTTCCCATTAAACTAACCTTAAACCCCAACCCTAACCCTAACCGCAACCCCTACAGGGCGACCCAGAAAAAAAAACAGAACCCAAATTATTTATTCATTTTCCTATTAAACTAAACCCCAACCCTAACCCTAAACCCTAGCCCTAGACGCCCATAGTTGAAATTAAGTTTTATTACAAAATTTGTGGGTTCTGCTTTTTCTAGGTCACTCTAATTTTGACACTTTTGTGCAAGTTCAGTCTATGAATGTATAGCTGGCTGGAGAATAGTTGGATTGATCCCTTTCCAAGGGAATTATTAGCGCTATGGGAAATGCATATATATATATATATATATATACCAGACCCTTTTGTTTTGTGGTCGGTTGGTCTATTTGAAATTGTTGATGAAAAAGGAGTGTTCTTGGATTTTTTCAAATGTATACAGGAACGTCGAAAGGTTATATATATATATATATATATATATATATATATATATATATATATATATATATATATATATATATACTATTCGAGAGGACCATGTACAACCCCCCCCCCCAAAAAAAAAAAATACACCAAAGGATTTGAATTTGGTGGGCAATGTCCATTTCCTACGACGATCACCATTACACACGAGTGCCTCACACTAGTACCCAGAGTCAGGTCTAGGTCTTAAAAGAACACTGGGATAATAAACTTTGGCGCCTTTTCACTACGTATGTTTGCCACACCCAACCCTGTCTATAAAAAAAATAGTTATTTACTAAGCTTAGCTTAGATGTGGCACAAGGCCTGAAGTATGGGGCGCCGTGTGAGAATCGAACTCATTAACAATGGTCTGCCAATCTAGTTTGCTAACCATTACACCACATGAGGTGCCATTTAAAAAAGATATATCGAATTTAAAAGACCTACTCCAAATATAGGTGCCTTAATAATTTAGATTATTTCAAATTTGTTCAAAGGAGCCTTTATTAAATCTGAAAATAAATAAATCTCCTTCTCTTATATCTTTGTTTTTGGACAAGTATGTTTGCATTTCATATAGTGCTAATAATACCCTTGGGAAAGGTATGCATACCCATATGATTATCCCAATCCTATTGCCCTTATGGCAAGCCTCAACCCCTTTTTATCATATCGGTGCTAGAAGGCGGTGGCTGCGGGTCTACGTGTCCTGGGAATGACGTTAAACTCTATCTGATGGTGAGGTTCCAGTTCTGGAGGTTTGGGGAATATGGAGCACCCCTTCATCACTATTGCTCCCTGGTCCACTCTGACCCGGAGTGGTAGTACCTGTTAGGGTCCCATCTATGGGTTAAATAGTCCATACAAGTGGGGTATGAGACAAATAACCACTATTCTCCATCTAGCTATGAGTTAATAGTAGGGTGGACTGGGTTCTTTAACCTTATTTAGGCAACCAGTCTAGGAGAAGGAAAGCTCTGAATTCAAACCTGTTAAATTCCACTTAAGAAATTGACCTTGTGTTATATTCGGCCCGTGTGGAGTGGCTGGCATATATATATATATATATATATATATATATATATATATATATGATTGATCAATGCCTGAAGAAGATATCAGAAGATCTAAAACACGTGTCGCAAATGTACGATAAAATTTTTTTCTAAAAACATAATCCATTTTGCCGACCTTCTTTTTTATAAAATATATATATATATATAATGTAATATAATGAAAAATTGAAAAAAAACAAACACAAGTTCATAAAACGAGTATTGTTTATTTCGCCTACGCTATATATATATATATATATATATATATATATATATATATATATATATATAAACTGTTCGAGAGGACCAACGACACCAAAATGTAAATATGAACGTACGCAATTTCCTAACCTCTGGGCATAAAGTAAGCCTAAACGGGTTGATAAGCCGTTAAAATCAAAGTGCCACATCCTACTCGTACGGAGGGTTTGGTAATTTTTTTTTCTGTTAAAGCCTTGTGCCAGACTAATGCAAGCTTCTTAAAATGTCAAAAATATCTTCGCTTTGTACTATAAAAGTAAGTAAAGTCGTCGGGGTATAAGTTTTTTATTTACCTGGTGGCCTAACGTCGGTATTAGCCAAACAGCGAGGGAGTCTATCCCCCTTTCACGGTAATCATGAACTTTAGTATAGTAAATTCCTACTGTAGCGATTATCTGCCCCTGTATTACCATAAGATTATGCTTGCGCATCATCTGAAATGAACTTAATTGTTATCAAAAACACATTTTGAATTATCGTACGATATAAACAAAAAATATATAAACTTGTTCGAATCAATACAACTGCATGTTTTAACACAAAAATATCATAAAATGTGTTCTTAATAACAATTAAGTTCATTTCAGATAATGCGCAAGCATAATTTTATGGTAGGAATTTACTAAGTTCATAATACTCTTTCACTAGCGCTTTCACAATGAGATTGTTTTTGCATTTGAGGTGGAGCGCCACACCTACCATCAGCTCCTCACTTTACCGCACAGATCCCTGTGCTTACTCATACTCTGAGTTGGCTAGGATCGGTATCGAACCAGTAACTTTGTGGTTCCTAGTCCAACGCTCTACCGGCCCTGATCTGAAATAGAACAATCTTACGCCCCCTCCACCGGACCTCTCTCCCCGCGCGTTTTAAATTTGTTGACTTTAACATTTTAACAATTCTACTGTTAAATAAAGAAAAGCAAATGTCTTTAAAATGTTAATTTAGAAACGAAAAGAAAACTTTTATTTTTATTTGATTTTTTAAAATTTTATTTTTATGTTTTTGTTTCTTTTTAAGTTTTTGTTTCTTTTTTTGTTTTTGTTTTTTTTTTGTGTTTTTTTTTTCTTCAACGTTTTAGTGGGTTCTGTGGTTTCACCACGTTTCGTTAAATTGTGATAAGACTGTAAAAGTACCTGGTTGAACTCGGTACTTTTTGCCTCGTGAAATGTCACACAATGGATTACCGCTTGTATATTTTATTTTTAAATCGCCGTATTTTTATTTTTATCTTTGTTTATTTTTTTACGAGGGTATAAGTTTTTATTTACCTTGCTTCTCCACTAAACGCACGGTTTGACACAAGGTCCTTTTTGTTTAAACAGAGTTGCCCTCACGCACGAATGCATAATTAAGAGCGGTGACAAAAATAGCCAAACTCATCTTTTGGGGCACCATGGGCATCAACCAAAGAAGCTGATGCCAGGGCTAGGGTCTAATGCCCACTTTCAATCCTTGATACGCCCCCACTATTACATGTTAATATTCATAAAATAGTATTCATAGAAAATATATGAAGCCCACCCTTACCGGGGTCCCCAAGCAGCCCTCCCCTCGTCTTGCCTGATCCTACTCCTTTTAGATGATGGTACTTGAACTCTATTAAAAGTAAGTAAAGTCGTCGGGGCGGCCTAAAGTCGGTATCAGCCAGTCAGCGAGGGAGCCTATCCCCTTTTCAATAGCACTAGACCAAGGAGATTGTTTTTAGCATCTGAGTGGAGCTCCACACCTACTATCAGATCCCTGTGCTACTCATACGCTGAGTTGGCGAGGACCGGAATCGAACTAGGAACCTTGTGGTTTCTAGCCGAACGCTCTACCGACTGAGCTAACCCGACCCAACCCTTATTTCCATTGCACCAGGAGGCATGGGGTGTAATGGTTTGAACCGTAGGAAATGGACCCGTCGACTTGAGTCCAAGTCCTGGATGAGGCTGTTTGCATTTCACATAGCACTAATACACTTGGTAAAAGTACGAATCCAACTATTCTCCCTCCAGCTATCGGTAAATAGTAGGGCAGACTGTGCTCTTTAACCTTGAATAGAAGGAAAACTCTGAATTGAAACTTGTTAAACTCCACTTAATAAATTGACTTTGTGTCACATCCTGCTTGAGTGAAGGGGTTAGTAAATATATATATCTATTGCGCCATCGGGTTAATGAGAAGGCTCTTTAAAGCTAGGGTCATTAACCAGGTGAACCACTTAGACCCTTACTTAGGCTAGACGGGCGGTCGGAGAGGTCCCCTCCGATCAATCGGCTGGTCACGTCAAGCCTTAGCACCTATATGATTGCCCCAACTCTACTGCCTTATGGCAAGCCCCAACCCTTTTTATCATATGGGTGCTAGAAGCCGGTGGCTGAGGGTCTACATGTCCTGGGAATGACGTTAAACTCTATCTGATGGTGAGGCTCCAGTTATGGAGGTTTGGGGAATGTGGAGCACTCCTTCATCACCATTGCTCCCTGGTCCACTCTAACCCGGAGTGGTAGTACCTGTTAGGGTCCCATCTATGGATTAAATAGAAAAATGTATTTATAAAAAAAATTGTGTATCCATTAAGAATTGATTTATTTCAAAACTTTATCGGCATTAAATGACCCACTGAGGTTTATATGCCGTAAAACAAACCAAACCTAACCCGGCGAAAGTGTAAAATAAGACCGTGACCCTGCATTGGGAAGTTCTCTCTCTCTCTCTCAAATGTCGATGACTTCCTGTTTTATCAACAAAAAAAAAAAAAAAGAAAAGTAAAATTACTGAAATAGATCACTAATTAGGACTGAGCCTATTCTAATAGTGACCACCCCAAGCGGAGTTTAACAGGTTTGAATTCAAAATTTTCCTTTTCCTAGTCTGGTTTCCTAACCAAGGTTGAAGAGCCCAGTCTGTACTACTATTTACCCATAGCTGGAGGGAGAGTAGTTGGATGCATACCTTTCCCAAGGGTATTAGCACTATGTGGACTGTAGCTTTGTCCAGTATTTGAGCTCTGGTCACCGAGTCTATTTCCGACGATTCTAACCATTAGACTACACACCTCCAATTAACTCTCTCTCTCTCTCTCTCTCTCTCTCTCTCTCTCTCTCTCTCTCTCTCTCTCTGAGAGAGAAAGAGACTTTAATAAAACAGGAAATTATAGACATTTAAACAAAAATTAAATGTCTATGTTCCTGTTTTATCAAACTCTCTCTCCCTCTTCTCTCTCCTCTCTCCTCTCTCTCTCTCCTCTCTCCCTCTCTCCTCTCTCCCTCTCTCCTCTCTCTCTCTCTCTCCTCTCATCTCCCTCCCCTCTCTCTGAGAGAGACTTTGTTAAAACAGGAAGTCATAGACATTTAAATTTTGTTAAGGCATCCATCTAGAACAGGACTCAGTAAGCTACAGCTTTTGTGAAAAAATCTTTGTCAATGTCCTATTCAAAATAATAGTGATAACTAACAGACAAATTCCAAAAATAAATTTAAATCTTTGCTCTCTCTCTGTGGG
>CM042173.1:4116667-4161667 GCA_023376005.1 Doryteuthis pealeii
CTGAAAAAAAAAAAGGAAAGAAAGAAAGAAAAAATTTTTTTTCCATTGGAAAATTTAACAATAACGCCTAAGCACCTTCCAAAACCAAGAAACTGTTTTTTTTTTAATTTTATCTGTTTTTTTATTTACCCAGAATGGCCCTTTTCTAAATGGGGTTAAAAGCAAATTTAAAAAAAAATTAAAAAGCCTAAAAACAATATACAATTGTTGAAAAAGTAATTAATGGTTAAAAGGGGCTAATTTGTTTATCCAGCATGGTTTATAGGGAGCTACAGAGTGGCAATGCACGGCAAGCCTCTCAAATTTCTTGGTTCCCCTAAAATTTCCCACTGATATTGGATCTATAAACATACTCTGTTTCTGTATTTGGTTGCATATGACCCACTTTTTATCCCCCCCCCCGAACCTCTACCCCCCCCCCGAACCTCTACCCCCCCAAAAAAAAACAAAAACAAAAAAAAACGAGCCTCTAAATATCCTCTGTATCTGTATGCTAAGTTAAGGGATGTAGTAATGATGATTTATATGAAATATTATGAAAATCAAGTTTAGGACAATAGTTTAAATTGGTGTAATGGTTAACAAGCTAGACTCACACACCATTGTTAGTGAGTTCAGTATTCACTGGGTGCTCCATACTTCTGGCCTTGTGCCACATGTAAGCTAAGTTTAGTAAATAACTAGGGCACCTTGCTTGGTGTAATGGTTAACAAGCTAGACTCACACACCATTGTTAGTGAGTTCAGTATTCACTGGGTGCTCCATACTTCTGGTCTTGTGCCACATTCAAGCTAAGTTTAGTAAATAACTAGGGCACCTTGCTTGGTGTAATGGTTAACAAGCTAGACTCACACACCATTGTTAGTGAGTTCAGTATTCATTGGGTGCTCCATACTTCTGGCCTTGTGCCACATTTAAGCTAAGTTTAGTAAATAACTAGGGCACATTGCTTGGTGTAATGGTTAAGAAGCTAGACTCACAAATCATTGTTAGTGAGTTCAGTATTCACTGGGTGCTCCATACTTCTGGCCTTGTGCCACATCTAAGCTAAGTTTAGTAAATAACTAGGGCACCTCACTTGGTGTAATGGTTAGCAAGCTAGACTCACAAACCATTGTTAGTGAGTTCAGTATTCACTGGGTGCTCCATACTTCTGGCCTTGTGCCACATCTAAGCTAAGTTTAGTAAATAACTAGGGCACCTTGCTTGGTGTAATGGTTAACAAGCTAGACTCACACACCATTGTTAGTGAGTTCAGTATTCACTGGGTGCTCCATACTTCTGGTCTTGTGCCACATTTAAGCTAAGTTTAGTAAATAACTAGGGCACCTTGCTTGGTGTAATGGTTAACAAGCTAGACTCACACACCATTGTTAGTGAGTTCAGTATTCACTGGGTGCTCCATACTTCTGGCCTTGTGCCACATCTAAGCTAAGTTTAGTAAATAACTAGGGCACCTTGCTTGGTGTAATGGTTAACAAGCTAGACTCACACACCATTGTTAGTGAGTTCAGTATTCACTGGGTGCTCCATACTTCTGGTCTTGTGCCACATTTAAGCTAAGTTTAGTAAATAACTAGGGCACCTTGCTTGGTGTAATGGTTAACAAGCTAGACTCACACACCATTGTTAGTGAGTTCAGTATTCACTGGGTGCTCCATACTTCTGGCCTTGTGCCACATCTAAGCTAAGTTTAGTAAATAACTAGGGCACCTCACTTGGTGTAATGGTTAGCAAGCTAGACTCACAAACCATTGTTAGTGAGTTCAGTATTCACTGGGTGCTCCATACTTCTGGCCTTGTGCCACATTTAAGCTAAGTTTAGTAAATAACTGGGGCACCTCACTTGGTGTAATGGTTAGCAAGCTAGACTCGCAAACCATTGTTAGTGAGTTCAGTATTCACTGGGTGCTCCATACTTCTGGCCTTGTGCCACATTTAAGCTAAGTTTAGTAAATAACTAGGGCACCTCGCTTGGTGTAATGGTTAGCAAGCTAGACTCACACACCATTGTTAGTGAGTTCAGTATTCACTGGGTGCTCCATACTTCTGGCCTTGTGCCACATTTAAGCTAAGTTTAGTAAATAACTAGGGCACCTCGCTTGGTGTAATGGTTAGCAAGCTAGACTCACACACCATTGTTAGTGAGTTCAGTATTCACTGGGTGCTCCATACTTCTGGCCTTGTGCCACATTTAAGCTAAGTTTAGTAAATAACTAGGGCACCTCACTTGGTGTAATGGTTAAGAAGCTAGACTCACAAACCATTGTTAGTGAGTTCAGTATTCACTGGGTGCTCCATACTTCAGGCCTTGTGCCACATTTAAGCTAAGTTTAGTAAATAACTAGGGCACCTCGCTTGGTGTAATGGTTAAGAAGCTAGACTCACAAACCATTGTTAGTGAGTTCAGTATTCACTGGGTGCTCCATACTTCAGGCCTTGTGCCACATTTAAGCTAACTTTAGTAAATAACTAGGGCACCTCGCTTGGTGTAATGGTTAGCAAGCTAGACTCGCAAACCATTGTTAATGAGTTTGATTCTCATTGGGCTCCCCATACTTCTGGCCTTGCGCCACATCTAAACTAAGATTAGTAAATAACTATATAATAGTGATAATTCCTCATCTCAAAAATATATAAATATTGTGACTATAACAACCAAGATTATGTTGTTTGTTTGTCTGGCATATCAACACTATTTTGTGTTAAGTATCCTGCAGCCATCCTTAGTTCCAGATGTAGTGAATAAGTAAGCAAGCCAATAAGAATCCGGTGTTATAGTATTCTTTGTAAGTCCGACGTCCAAGAGAATCCAAGTGTCAATGACATAAGTTCAGAATGGGGCCTCTATTAATACAGCAGAAGCAGCAGCAGCAGTGCCAGTGATTGGACAATAGGAATCCTTATCAGGTCACGTGCTTATAGGCGAGTCTATAAATAGAAGTGACCATTTACCTCATGCCTTATATAAAAAAAGGGGGCGTGTTGGATTTTTTGATATATCGGCTATCTTATTATTTTTTTTTTTGTAAAAATAATGAAATTAATAGTAATGAGACTGTCATGAGAAGGTATATATATATATATATATCATTCTATCAGGGACCCCACTCTCAAAAAGTGTTTTAATACTTTTGAGAGGGGTCCCTTAGAAAGGATTTTTCATTTCTCCACATCATTTCATTCATTTTATTTCATCCATTCATTCCTTTTTACCATCAATTTTTAACTATATATATATATATATATATATATATATATATATATAAGGTGAACAAAAAGTGATAATACAAAGAGGAATATTTCTTTTATGTTATTTATTTTTCTCAACTAGTTTCGACTAGGTCATCGCCAGTAGAAAATTTCTTGTTAAAGAAATTGTTTTTAGTTATTTTTAAAAAAATTAAAGAATTTTTGTAAGTGTCTGACAAGCCACTATAATCCGGGCAGAGAAATGTATTAGAAGTGGCGAGTCCATCTGTTCAGTGAAAATTTACCTCATGCTTTATATCCAAAAAATCCAACATTTTGGGTACGAGTCACTGCATGCTGACTGCGTGGAAAAGAGTTGGACATGCCATGTGTTGTATACCTCTTTCCTTACTTTCTTACTTCTATTCTTCTAGCGTCTCTTCTAGCGTCTGGACTTCGTCTTGGTCTTCTAGGGTAGTCTTGTTACCAAGACATTCATTAATCACAAAACCATATTATTTTCGTAAGCTTTTATTTCTTAACTAAACATTTTTCATCTAACATATCGCGCGTATGCAGTGAGTTAAGGCAGTACATCTTCTCTGCCCGACGTCCAAACTGAAACTGAGGACCCAACCAGGTCCCACGTGACTTCACGTATTTCGCGGGCTTTCTGTAATATTCCATTGAAAGTCCCGCCCGTGATATGAAAAGGGCCATCCCTTTAGAAATACAGGGGATTGACAATAATCTTTTGCAACTGCATAGATTATGTAACACATGTTATTCCTATTGAGGTTGGGTGTCGTGGATTTCTAGGACACTCAGTCATTTCGTTTCTTTCAAAAATAGGAATCACTGGCCGCTGTTTGAAAATTGCCTCATATCGTCTTCAAACCACGGTGCAAAATTGATCTAGCTGGATCTGATCGAGGTTTAAAAGTCTTCAGCACGAATGGTACGCGCACGAAATCATCATTCCTGTGTTGTTACGTAATATCTGTAATCAAGTCAACGGCCGAAAACAAATGCATTTTTAAATAACAAACTGCACTGATAACAAAACTTCTCCGATGAACAGATGTTATAATTTCTTCTCTGCATTATTTCATCTTATTTTTTTGATACCCTGTCCGGTGGCGAAAGCTGATTAGTAGCGCTAGGAAGTGGCAGTCCTGCCTTAGCTACCGAAACTGTGTTATCACTCCTAGTTGGCAGCTGATGAGGGCAGGGTATCACACGTGCTATCACGAAAATTGGGTCATTTAATGCCAAATTAAGTCATTTTTGATAAATGAAGGACTCAGATTGTTTACAGTACCAGCTGTTGCTTAAGTGGTCACCAAATTAAGTATTTAACAGGCTCATCACTGCTTAACTTCAGTGATCTAGTGGGAACCTGTGCTTTCAGCGTAACAGGACCACAATCAATGAAGATGAGGATACCAGTTTAAATAAATCAGTGTATAATAATTTTCCATCTGTGAAATGGTTGAAATATTGTGACTATAACAACCAAGACGAGGACACAGGTTTGAATAAATCAATGTATAATAATTGTTTCTCACAGAAATAGCTGGAATGGAACTTTCAAAACAAAGATGAGTACACCAGTTAAAATTAATCATTTTATCATAATGATAATTCCTCATCTTGACAATAGCAGACATATTGTTATTATAACAACCAAGATGAGGATACCAGTTTGAATAAATCAGTTTATAATAATTATAATTCCCCATCTGAAAAACAGACGGCATTTTGAGACAATAACAACCGATATTAAGAGACCAATTCTAATAAATTAGTGTATGAGAATAATATATCTTAGAAATGACATAAACAGAATTATAACAACCAAGATGAGGATACTCGTTTGAATAAATCAGTTTATAATAATTCCTCATCTAAGAAATGCTTCAAACATTATAACTATAACAACCAAGATGAGGATACTCGTTTGAATAAATCAGTTTATAATAATTCCTCATCTAAGAAATGCTTCAAACATTATAACTATAACAACCAAGATGAGGATACTCGTTTGAATAAATCAGTTTATAATAATTCCTCATCTAAGAAATGCTTCAAACATTATAACTATAACAACCAAGATGAGGATACTCGTTTTGAATAAATCAGTTTTATAATAATTCCTCATCTAAGAAATGCTTCAAACATTATAACTATAACAACCAAGATGAGGATACTGTTTGAATAAATCAGTTTATAATAATTCCTCATCTAAGAATGCTTCAAACATTATAACTATAACAATCAAGATGAGGATACCAGTTTGAATAAATCAGTGTATAACAGGTTGGCAACCCCTGCCCTCAAGTGGTTTTAACTTAACTTAACAGCTGGACTTTGACTATCCAATTATTATTGAATAGAAATACAGTAGTTCAATTCAGATTAACCCATTAAAGACCAGAAGCAAAAATTTTTTTATTTAAACCTTAAAAAATAGATGGCTTTTTGGACGGAGCGTTTTGAGTCCGAGAAAATTCATTTGCATTATATTTAATATCATTGCCCTTCACCAAGACACTGTATATAAATATTGTGAATGAAGCGCATGGTGTAATGGTTAAAGTTATGGGAAATGGACTCGACGCCCCGAGTTCAAATCCTGGACGTGGTAATTGCATTTCACTTAGCGCTAATACCCTTGGGAAAGGTATGAATTCTACTCTCCCTCCAGCTATGGTAAATAGTAGGGCAGATTGGGCTCTTTAACCTTGGTTAGGTAACCGGTCTAGGAGAAGGAAAACTCTGAATTCAAACCTGTTGAACTCTGCTTAAGAAATTGACCTTGTGTCACATCCTGCTCGTGTGGAGGGGTTGGTAAATATATATATATAAATATTGTGACTATACCAACCAAGATTATGTTGGTTGTTTGTTTGTATGGCAGGGCTGGGTTAGCTCAGTCGGTAGAGCGTTCGGCTAGAAACCTAAAGGTTACTAGTTCGATACCGGTCCTCGCCAACTCAGCGTATGAGTAGCACAGGGATCTGTGCGGTAAAGTAAGAGCTGATGGTAGGTGTGGCGCTCCACCTCAGATGCTAAAATAATCTCCTTGGTCTAGCGCAAGTGAAAAGGGGATAGACTCCCTCGCTAATTGGCTATACCGACTTTAGGCCGCCCCAACTACTTAATACTAAATTAAGTCATTTTTGATAAATGAAGGACTCAGATTGTTTACAGTACCAGCTGTTGCTTAAGTGGTCACCAAATTAAGTATTTAATTATACTAATTGTTCTCCTCTCTCCAAAAGGTTTCTTAGAAATGATAGAAATTAAACAGAAATATAACAACCAAGATGAGGATATTCGTTTGAAGAAATCAGTGTATGATAATAATTCTTCATCTAAGAAATGCTTGAAACATTGTGACTATAACAATCAATATGAGGATACTAGTTTAAATAAATCAGTATATAATAATTGTCTCTCCCAGGAATAGCTGAAATGGAACTTTCAAAACAAAGATGAGTACACCAGTTAAAATTAATCATTTTATCATAATGATAATTCCTCATCTTGACAATAGCAGACATTGTTATTATAACAACCAAGATGAGGATACCAGTTTGAATAAATCAGTTTATAATAATGATAATTCCCCATCTGAAAAACAGCTGGTATTTTGAGACAATTACAACCAATATTAAGAGACCAATTCAAATAAATTAGCGTATGAGAATAATCTATTTTAGAAATGACATAAATTAAACAAAATTATAACAACCAAGATGAGGATACTTGTTTGAATAAATCAGTTTATAATAATTCCTCATCTAAGAAATGACTGAAACATTGTAACTCAAACAATCAAGATGAGGATACCAGTTTAAATAAATCAGTGTATAATGATGATTCCTTATCTGATAATGTTTGTAACATTATGACTAAAACAACTGAGATGAGGATACAATTTGAATATATTATATATAATAATAATAATTTCTCATTTGAAAAACAGTTGGCATTTTGAGACAATAACAACCAGTATTAAGAGATCAATTCAAATAGATTATTATCATACATTAATAGAAACCTAACAGAATTATAACCAAGATGAGGATACTCGTTTGGGCTGAACTTGAAGAAAGGTGTCAAAATTAGAGTAACCCAGAAAAAACAGAACCCACAAATTTTGTAATAAAACTGTTAATTTTTACTATGGGTGTCTAGGGATTAGGGTTGGGGTTTGAAGAATAATTATAGTTATAATCACCCAGTGTCACTCCAACCCCTAAGCCAATGCCATCAAAAATACCCCGTGCTTTATCAAGATTACTCCCCTGTAATCGGCTGGGTCGAAAGGAACTAATTCCCCCTTAAAGGCCGCTAAGCCCGCGCAATGGGGGGGGGGAAGGGGTGATGAAGAATAATTAAAGTTCCAATTACCGTCGAACTGGGAAGACAAGGCAATAAACGGTTGTAACTGAAATACAAACCCGAATGCCACAAAGTCCACTGCAAAATGACAAAGTATATATAAGACTCCACAATGTCATTCAAATCAAGCAGCCAATCAGAACTCAAGGAATGGAATCACCCAGATTCATGGATGGATCATTCTTGATTCCTATTTATACCTGTCTTGGACACTGCTTGAGTTGTACTTAGTAAGCTGCTGTTATTAAAACCAACAGTAGACTACTGACTTCAATAGGGTTTAGGGTTAGTTTAATGGGAAAATGAATAAATAATTTGGGTTCTGTTTTTTCTGGGTCACCCTGTATACCGGTGACCCAGAAAAAAAGAACCCACAAATTTTGTAATAAAACTGTTAATTTTAACTAGGGAGGGTTGGTGTTGGGGTTTAAGGTTAGTTTAATGGGAAAATAAATAAATAATTTGGGTTCTGTTTTTTCTGGGTCACCTTAATTTTGACACCTTTGTGCAAGTTCCGCCCTCGTTTGAATAAATTGGTGAATGGTAATAATTCCCCATCTGAGAAATGCTTGTAACATTATGACTATAATAACCAAGTTGAGGACACAGTTTGACTAAATCAATATATAATAAACATTTCTCATTTGAGAAATGCTTGAAATATTGTGACTATAACAACCAAGATGAGGATACTAGTTTAAATAAATCAGTGTATGATAATTTTCTCTCCCAGAAATAGCTGAAATGTAACTTTGAAAACAAAGTAATTCTTCATTTTAACAATGGCAGACATGTTGTTATCATAACAACCATGATGAGGATACCAGTTTGAATAAATAGTGTATAATAATGATAATTCCTCATTTGAGAAATTCAGAGGAAAACTGGTAATGTTTTTAAAATCTTGAGAACTGAGAGTATTTCAAAGCTTTTTCTTTGTTTTTATAAGAAAAGACATACACTAAGTAATTGTGAAAAAATCTGTGGGTTGGTTAGGGGGTTTCTCTTTCTGTAAATTCAGTCTATTTTTCTTTCTATTTGGACATATCCACATGCCTTAATGTGAATGCATGTGGAAAAGAAAAGAAAAAGAATATCTTGTTTCTTGCTTGAAAAGCAGTAGTTATTTTATATCAAGCAACCGTGCTCTCCGAGTAAGGTTACCCCCAAATCTATGGTCGATTAAACAGACTTAATAGATTGAGTTACTGACATAAGTGTTAACCTGAAGGAGTTTTTTTTTCCTTTTAATGTGGCAAATACCTGCAGTACAGGTAGATATGCAGCTAGGAAGCAACAACAAAAAGTTGTATGTGGCTAAATACTGGTTATAATAAGTATGTACCAAAGTTTTTGTTTCTGTCCAACAGTGCTATTGTCTGAATGGTCTCAATTATTCCTCTGATTTTTAGTTCTTCTCGTCTTTTTTCTAAGCTTTGGGGCCAGTTCCAAGTGCCCTAACTACTGTTGTATCTCTTTCAACCTCATGTTTCACAGTTTTTCAATTCTCTAGCAAGGTCTAGTATTTGTCTATCTTTTTTTTCTTCAATCTTCACTCTGTAATCTGCTGGAACTGAAAAATCAACCAGTTGACAAGTTCTATTTTTTAAAATTATTTTGTTAATCAATACTAGGTTTGGTCTTCTGGCTGGACTAAGGTGATCTGTCTTTATCTCAAAGTTCCAGAAAATTTCATGCGTTTCATTCGAAGAACATATTCTTTTATAGGGTCATTTTTTTTTTTTTTTTTTTGCATAATTCCCAGTGTATAATATGCCGACTGCACCTCTGAAATAAAATCTCAATGCGGCCACTTGTTGACCATGCATGGCAACCTGTGATGCTTAAGAATGGAATCCTGATGGCTGAGTACTTTGGCTCTTGTTTCTTGCTTACAAAGCAGTAGTTATTTTATATCAAGCAACCGTGCTCTCCGAATAAGGTTACCCCCAAATCTATGGTTGATTAAACAGACTTAATAGATTGAGTTACTGACATAAGTGTTAACCTGAAGGAGTTTTCTTTTTCCTTTTTCTGTGGCAAATACCTGCAGTACAGGTAGATATGCAGCTAGGAAGCAACAACAAAAAGTTGTATGTGGCTAAATACTGGTTATAATAAGTATGTACCAAAGTTTTTGTTTCTGTCCAAGAATCACACCACTCTGTCAGCTGGGGTTGTATAATATGCCGACTGCACATCTGAAATAAAATCTCAATGGGGCCACTTGTTGACCATGCATGGTAACCTGTGATGCTTAAGGATGGAATCCTGATGGCCCTTGTTTCTTGCTTACAAAGCAGTAGTTATTTTATATCAAGCAACCGTGCTCTCCGAGTAAGGTTACCCCCAAATCTATGGTCGATTAAACAGACTTAATAGATTGAGTTACTGACATAAGTGTTAACCTGAAGGAGTTTGTATTTTTTCTCTTTTCTGTAGCAAATACCTGCAGTACAGGTAGATATGCAGGTAGGAAGCAACAACATAAAGTTGTATGTGGCTAAATACTGGCTATAATAAAACCAAAGCTTTTGTTTCTGTTCAAGAATCACAGCCGAATAGAATATCTCAGAGACTTTAAGTTTTTCATAGATATTGATTATTTTAAAGTATAAGGTGTGCTAATAACCAAGACTTATATATTTAAGGGAGGTAAGTGACCATACAGCTGTTGTTTTGTAGGGTGCTGCTTCCAGTTGTAAGAAACGGTTCAAAGTTATATATACTTTGCATACAAAACTCTGACGAAGGTTAACAGACAAAACATTTAATATATGTACAGCACATGGATATGACGAGATACAAAGTACAAGGTAAAACAAGTTACATGAAGAACCATAAAAACACATTCATGAATGGTACACGATAACATATAAAAGTACAGACATTAGACTATGGATAGTCCATGCTGTGAAGAACTTACAGTAATGTAAGTGGGGCCAAAAGCCCCAACGAGAAGGGGTAGATCGTGTCTACTCCATGTGTCTCGTAGTATCAGGAATAGGAAAAGAGGCCGAAAAGGTTTGAACACGGCGCTTAAATGCTATAGCCCCCTAGCGGGCACCATCAAACTAAATCGGGCAGACAACTCTCCCAGGCAAATACGAAACTAACGCTACACAGTATTTGTTAAAAACAGCATTCTTGTATAGTTCCCATCTAACTTTTCCTCTTGTTTGTTTAATAATGTCTTTTCTTCTTGTCTGTGTATGTTTGTTTAATAATGTCTTATTCTTCTGAATTCTCCGTCTGTGTCTGTGTATGTTTGTTTAATAATGTCTTATCTTCTGAATTCTCCGTCTGTGTCTGTGTATGTTTGTTTAATAATGTCTTATTCTTCTGAATTCTCCGTCTGTGTCTGTGTATGTTTGTTTAATAATGTCTTATTCTTCCTAATTCTCCGTCTGTGTCTGTGTATGTTTGTTTAATAATGTCTTATTCTTCCTAATTCTCCTTGTGTGTCTGTGTATGTTTGTTTAATAATAATATGTCTTATTCCGAATTCTCCTTGTGTGTCTGTGTATGTTTGTTTAATAATGTCTTATTCTTCCGAATTCTCCTTGTGTGTCTGTGTATGTTTGTTTAATAATGTCTTATTCTTCCGAATTCTCCTTGTGTGTCTGTGTATGTTTGTTTAATAATGTCTTATTCTTCCGAATTCTCCTTGTGTGTCTGTGTATGTTTGTTTAATAATGTCTTATTCTTCCGAATTCTCCTTGTGTGTCTGTGTATGTTTGTTTAATAATGTCTTATTCTTCCGAATTCTCCTTGTGTGTCTGTGTATGTTTGTTTAATAATGTCTTATTCTTCCGAATTCTCCTTGTGTGTCTGTGTATGTTTGTTTAATAATGTCTTATTCTTCCGAATTCTCCTTGTGTGTCTGTGTATGTTTGTTTAATAATGTCTTATTCTTCCGAATTCTCCTTGTGTGTCTGTGTATGTTTGTTTAATAATGTCTTATTCTTCCGAATTCTCCTTGTGTGTCTGTGTATGTTTTGTTTAATAATGTCTTATTCTTCCGAATTCTCCTTGTGTGTCTGTGTATGTTTGTTTAATAATGTTTATTCTTCCGAATTCTCCTTGTGTGTCTGTGTATGTTTGTTTAATAATGTCTTATTCTTCCGAATTCTCCTTGTGTGTCTGTGTATGTTTGTTTAATAATGTCTTATTCTTCCGAATTCTCCTTGTGTGTCTGTGTATGTTTGTTTAATAATGTCTTATTCTTCCGAATTCTCCTTGTGTGTCTGTGTATGTTTGTTTAATAATGTCTTATTCTTCCGAATTCTCCTTGGGTGTCTGTGTATGTTTGTTTAATAATGTCTTATTCTTCCGAATTCTCCTTGTGTGTCTGTGTATGTTTGTTTAATAATGTCTTATTCTCCGAATTCTCCTTGTGTGTCTGTGTATGTTTGTTTAATAATGTCTTATTCTTCCGAATTCTCCTTGTGTGTCTGTGTATGTTTGTTTAATAATGTCTTATTCTTCCGAATTCTCCTTGTGTGTCTGTGTATGTTTGTTTAATAATGTCTTATTCTTCCGAATTCTCCTTGTGTGTCTGTGTATGTTTGTTTAATAATGTCTTATTCTTCCGAATTCTCCTTGTGTGTCTGTGTATGTTTGTTTAATGTCTTATTCTTCCGAATTCTCCTTGTGTGTCTGTGTATGTTTGTTTAATAATGTCTTATTCTTCCGAATTCTCCGTCTGTGTCTGTGTATGTTTGTTTAATAATGTCTTATTCTTCCAAATTCTCCTTGTGTGTCTGTGTATGTTTGTTTAATAATGTCTTATTCTTCCAAATTCTCCTTGTGTGTCTGTGTATGTTTGTTTAATAATGTCTTAGTATTATTCCAAATTTTTAGTGTTTATGTATGTTTTTTCAGCCTGAAATATCAAGAGACTAAATCATAGGTAACTGAACAACATCATAGTTACCTTGTATTTCTTTACACTTGCATTGTGATAGCCTTCAAAACCAAAACGCCAAACCTATATATATATATATATATATATATATATATATATATATATATATATAAGAAAAGGTGGAATGAAAACATCACACAATGCTGTTAAAGAAGAAAACAATTTATAATATAATCATAGCTGATACTGATCAATATTTCGATTTTACAAAAATCATCATCAGAGCTCATTCACTCCCGTAGTTGTTTGGGTCGGAGAGGAAAGTCAAATCAGTTTACAAAACAAAAAACCTTAATACTGCAAAAAAGAACGAAAGACGTTACAATATTCACCAACGTGGGCATTCGCGCCATATAAAAACAACTACGGGAGTGAATGAGCTCTGATGATGATTTTTGTAAAATCGAAATATTGATCAGTATCAGCTATGATTATATTATAAATTGTTTTCTTCTTTAACAGCATTGTGTGATGTTTTCATTCCACCTTTTCTTACTCATATTGTCGGATTCATTTCCTTTCTTTTAACTTATATATATACATATATGAGAGTAAGTAAATAAACAATGTGTTTATTTGATATGGCTTTTAGCCGACAATTTTTGGAGGATTTTGGAGGATATGTGCTTAATTGAAGTCATACCTAATTTTTGAAAATTAATTAGTTAATAATTAATGAATTTAGGCGGGAATATATGTTCAAATGTAAGGCTAAACAAATTGAGAAAATGTCAATCCCTGAATGTACATTTCGACCTATTAGGTCTCATCAGCAAGGTTATAGACATGGGAGACTGCTCCGTGTGTGACTTGAAACCTCGACTGCCAAGCTGACAGGCGAGGACTCTAACCATTACACCAGCTGTCCATTCTCAGATTCTTTGTTTATTTTGAACTTATTTATATTCCACTTTTTATTGACTTGCTACACAACAGTATGAGAGTAAGTAAATAAACAATGTGTTTATTTGATATGGCTTTTAGCCAACAATTTTTTAAGGATATATATATTATATATATATATATATATATATATATATATATATATATATATAAGCGCATGGCATAATGGTTAGAGTCGTAGGAAATGGACTTGTAGACCCGAGTTCAAATGCCAGACAAGGCTGTTTGCATATCACATAGCGCTAATACCCTTGGGTAGGTAACCAGTCTAGAAGAGGGAAAACTCTGAATTCAAAATTCCTGAGGTCAGTCGTTGATTGGGTTTGTTTGTGGCATTCGTGCACCAATTCTTTCCTATCGACTGTGCCAAAAAGTGTGAATGGTCCAACACAAGCCTTCACCACTATAAACAAATCACTGTGTGGGTTGTTCATTGTATGAACCCTCATGCGTCGAAATTGACGAGAGAGTCCATAAATATGTATGTATATATATATATATATATATATATATATATATATATATAGATAAAAGATGGCTTACCGGTGAATATGGGCACGATCGTTGGAGGTGCACAAAATCCAGGGGTTAAGTCAGCGATAAAACAAATACAAAGTGCTCAATACAAAGTAGAGCAAATTTATTAAAGAAATGGATACAATAGAAACCTACTCGAGTTTCACCATAAGGATCTTCAGGGTTAAATCCACTGAATTAATCGAGGTACTGATTAATTGCTGCCGATTACATGTGTGTTCATTGAATAAGATGTTACATCATAAAGTGAACGCTTTTTTATGTTTTTTGAATTTCTCACCGGAAGTTTTTTTTTCGTGAGTATTAAAACGGAAACAAAAGATGCAAATCGATTTGTGGGTATTTATTTTACTATTTTTATTCTATTTTATCCATTTCTTTAATAATATATATATATATATATATATATATATATATATATATATATATATAGTCACATAAATTTTATGTGTACATAGAATAACTTTTGATGTAAAGAACTGTGAAAAGCATAAAATACTTTTTGATATACTCAAAGATAAACACTAACAATTGTTAGAAAAATATGCAACTATGTCAACCACCAAACACAACTCATAGAAATCATTCTCTGACCATCTTTTCTGCAAAGATCAATTATTCTTTGTTCTGGTTGAGGGGGTGGTGGAGATTCTTGATGGGTGGGGTGATCTTTGTAGTTTCCATAAGAAGAGAGTAAAGTGTAATTACAAACTCTAGCCCAGGAGGACCTGCCCACCATTTTCTCATCACTACTTAAAGAATGGAGGT
Source organism: Doryteuthis pealeii (assembly GCA_023376005.1). Lineage (NCBI taxonomy): Eukaryota > Metazoa > Mollusca > Cephalopoda > Myopsida > Loliginidae > Doryteuthis > Doryteuthis pealeii. The sequence continues at coordinate 4,131,405 of CM042173.1, forward strand.
GGGCTTTTAAATATTTGTTGAACTTTTCTTTCTTGTAGATTTGTTTCCTTTTGTGTTGAAGCCCAATTCAAAGTACAAGTTATTTCTTGTGAAAGATGAGACAGCAGTAAAAATCAGAAATTCTTATTGTCAATTTGTGCTCAGTGACCAGACAGCTAAGCAGACTATATAATTTCAACCAATGGCAGTAATGTTGGAAAGATTTATTTAATTTATCACTTAGTTGAATGCATCACAAAGCTTTTTGTTTGCTTTTCTTGTTACTTTCTCTATCACTTTATAAATATAATTTCTTATTTCTTTGCTTTTTTTTCTTCTCGTTCCCTCCCCGTTTTTCCTATTTGTTTATTCTCCCTTTTTTCTTTTCATTTCCACTGCCGTTTTGTTCCTTCAGTGCTCTTCCCTCGTTTTTTTCGTTCTCGCTTTTACTAAACGTTTTTACTTCTCCCCTGTTTTATTTCTTCTAATTTCCTCCCCCAATTTTGCCTTCTCATTGCCTGTCCCGTTTTTTTCTTTCTTGTTTTCCCCTAACCCCCATTTTTCCCCCGTTTTCCCCTAACCCCCATTTTTCCCCGTTTTCCCCTAACCCCATTTTTCCCGTTTTCCCCTAACCCCCATTTTTCCCCGTTTTCCCCTAACCCCATTTTTTTCTCGTTTTCCCCTAACCCCCATTTTTTTTTTCGTTTTCCCCTAACCCCCGGTTTTTTCTGTTTTTTTCCACACCCCTGTTTTTTTTTCTTTCTTGTTTTCCCTCAGCCCGTTTTTCTTTTCTTTCTCGTTTTCACCCCACCTCAGTTTTTTTTCTTTTTCGTTCCCCCGACCTCAGTTTTTTTTCTTTCTCGTTTTCCCTCCACCTCGGTTTTTTTTCTTTCTCGTTTTCCCTCCATCTCGGTTTTTTTTTCTTTCTCGTTTTCCCTCCATCTCGGTTTTTTTTCTTTCTCGTTTTCCCTCCATCTCGGTTTTTTTTCTTTCTCGTTTTCCCTCCATCTCGGTTTTTTTCTTCTCGTTTTCCCTCCATCTCGGTTTTTTTTTCTTTCTCGTTTTCCCTCCACCTCGTTTTTTTTTCTTTCTCGTTTTCCCTCCACCTCGTTTTTTTTCTTTCTCGTTCCCCCCTCCACCTCGTTTTTTTTCTTTCTCGTTCCCCCCTCCACCTCGTTTTTTTTTCTTCTCGTTCCCCCCCCTCGGTTTTTTTTTCTTTCTCGTTCCCCCTCCACCTCGGTTTTTTTTTTCTTTTTCGTTCCCCCTCCACCTCGGTTTTTTTTTCTTCTTTTTCGTTCCCCCCCCCACCTCGGTTTTTTTCTTTCTCGTTTCCCCCCTCCACCTCGGTTTTTTTTCTCCCCCCCCCCCCCTAGCCGCATTGAGAAGATCGCAAATTAGGCCTATGGCCCGGCGTAAGAAATAATGAGATTTGATAATTTGCTTTAGAAGCATTGTTGAGTAAAGTATATATATATATATATATATATATATATATATATATATATATATATATATATGTGTGTGTGTGTTGCTAATGATCTTACAATAGGAATGATTGGCTTATCAGCACTCCGAAATTAAGGTAAGTAAAAATTGACAGAATAGAGTGATTATCTGTAAGATTATATATAAACCCTAAAGATATATATTTCACTTATATAGATGTAAGTTAAAGATGTTTATTTATCTTAGTTATAAACTAAAAAGGAAAATGTCTCCTGTTGATGTTGTGTGAGTGACAGATCATTCAACTCTTGTCTCTGACGAGTCCTCCCCTGTTGCCATGTTGTATGAGCCTGTCCGCTCCCCTCTCTGTGTTCTGTCAATTGCCCAGCAGTGAATTGAATCTTGACAAGATGAGAAGGAAGATACGTACACACATCTGTTTATATATATATATATATATATATATATTGGTGGGGGTGATTTTCCAAAGGTAGCACCGTTCGTTCTGGACAGGTTTTGTAATTTCTTTAATTACTACTATTATCTAATGTGTCATTTATTGTTGTGATAAATTGTTTGTATATAAAGTAGTCTACAAGGCAATTAGTATAGAGTTTGTTTTTTTGTTTGTTGCTTTTTTTTTTTTAGTCGGAGGGGGTGGGGGTACTTGCTGAATCCCCAATAAATGTTTCTCTTTTAACCCCTGATGAGAGGTGTAAAAAAAAAAGTGCAAAGAGAAAATATTAAGAAAAAGGAAAGAAAAATAAAGAGAAGAAGGAAGAGAAAAAAGTTAGACAACATTTGTCTTCCTTTCTTTTCCAATTTTTTGTCTCTCAATTTCTCCCTCTCTCTCTCTCTCTCTCTCTCCCTCTCTCTCTCTCTCTCTCTCTGATTCCCTCCTTTTCCCTTCTTTGTCTTCTTTTCCTCTTCTTTGTCTTCTTTTCTCTTCTTTGTCTCCTTTTTCTCTTCTTTGTCTCTCACTCTCCCTTTTTCTCTTCTTTGTCTCTCACTCTCCCTTTTTCTCTTTGTCTCTCTCCCTTTTTCTCTTTTTTTTTTCTCTTCTCTCTCTCTCTCTCTCTTCTTTCTCTTCTCTCTCTCTTTCTTTCTCTCTCTCTTTTTTTTCTTCTTTTTTTTTCTCTCTCTCTCTCTCTTTCTTTATCTCTATCTCTCTTTTTCTCTCTTTGTCTCTCTTTTTCTCTCTTTGTCTCTCTTTTTCTCTCTTTTCTCTCTCTTTTTCTCTCTTTTCTCTCTTTTCTCTCTTTGTCTCTTTTTCTCTCTCTTCTTTTCTCTTTTTTTCTCTCTTTTCTCTTTTTTTTTCTCTCTTTTCTCTTTCTCTCTCTCTCTCTCTTCTCTCTCTTCTCTCTCTTTTCTCTCTTCTCTCTTTTTTTCTTCTCTCTTTTTTCTCTCTTTTCTCTTTTTTTCTCTTTTTTCTCTTTTTTTTCTCTTTTGTCTCTCTCTTTTTTCTCATTTCTCTCTGTCTCTCTTTTCTCTCTGTGTTTTCTCTTTATGTGTGTGTGTGTGTCTCTCTCTCCTTGTCTTTCACTCTATCTATTGCTCTCTCTCTCTATCTCTCTCTCTCTCTCTCTCTTCAATACTTAATTGGGTGACCACTTAAGCAACAGCAAGTACTGTAAGCAGCCCGAGTCCTTTGTTTATCAAAATGAATTAATTCAGCATTAAATGACCCGAAAAGGATTGATATGTCATAAATCAACCAACCAACCAAGAAAATTACCAACCAACCATTGAAATACCATCAAACCATCCAACCAAAAGTAGCTCAATTCACTTGGAGGCTCAAACTCATTAACCATGGCCATTAACCTAGCTCACTCAGTATTATCCAACTCAAAGTGCCTAGGCCAATTTGTATGTAGCACAAGATCAGAACTATGATGCACCCAGTGAGAATCAAACTCACTAATCATGGCCACAAGCTTGTTCATTGACCATAATACCCTACCAAGTGACCAGTCAATTTACAAGTACTACAATCCAACAAAACTGACTTGAAACCATATAACTTTGAGCAAATTATTTGTATTAAGAATAGTTATTTGAAGCTATAATTATTTACTAAGGATTATTAATGTTATTGTTGTTGTTCTTAATACTATTTGCTTAGTTTGGGACAAGATAAGAACTATGATGCACCCAGTGAGAATCAAACTCATTAACCATGGCCATCAACCTAGCTCACTCACCATTATCCCACACAAAGTGCTAGGCCAATTTGTATGTAGCCCACGATCAGAACTATGATGCACCCAGTGAGAATCAAACTCATTAACCATGGCCATTAACCTAGCTCACTCACCATTATCCCACACAAAGTGCGTAGGCCAATTTGTATGTAGCCCACGATCAGAACTATGATGCACCCAGTGAGAATCACTCATTAACCATGGCCATTAACCTAGCTCACTCAGTATTATCCAACTCAAAGTGCCTAGGCCAATTTGTATGTAGCACAAGATCAGAACTATGATGCACCCAGTGAGAATCAAACTCATTAACCATGGCCACAAGTCTGTTCATTGACCATAATACCCAGTCAATTTATAAGTAGCACAATCCAACAAAACTGACTTGAGACCATATTTGAGCAAATTATTTGTATTAAGAATAGTTATTTGAAACTATAATTATTTACTAAGGATTATTAATGTTGTTGTTAATACTTATTTACTTAGTTTGGGACAAGATAAGAACTATGATGCACTCAGTGAGAATCAAACTCATTAACCATGGCCACTAACCTGGCTCACTCACCATTATCCCACGCTAAGTGTCGAGGTCAATTTGAATGTCGCTTATAAGTTTGTTCTTACATCTGTGGCAGTGTCCAGCGTGTCTTGTTCATCTCACTTGAGTAGTTTGTGAGATAGGAAGTAAGTAGCCATACAGTCCCCTTTTTCTGTGTGGTACTAGAGAAATATATTTTTGGAACATATTGCCTAATAGGATCGAAAACAGCAATAGCGTAAAAATTTTTTAATTGAATTTGATGATTTCCGATATAATGGTAATGTAAGGTGTAAAAGGTGATATATACTTGAATATAAGACTCCGACAAAGGTTGATAGACATAACATTTTATATACAGCACAAGAATTAACAGAGTACATAATACATAGAGGTGTACATAAACATACATACAACATTAATACAAAGTTACATGTGAAAGGATAAACATAAAAACGACAGACATGAGACTAGGAATAGTCCATGTTGTGTGAATAACTTACAGTAATGTAAAGGGGGCGAAGCCCCAACGAGAAGGGGTAGACCGTGTCTAACCCATGTGTCTCGTAGGTCGAGCAACCGGAAAAAAAGAGAAAGAGACGTTCAAACCAGCCGCTTAAATATAAACGGCCCCTAGCGAACTAAACGGGCAGACAACTCCCCAGGCAAATACGAAACTAACGCCACAGTAAGAAAAATAATCAACTATCAGATGAATTACTTAGCAGAATGTGATCTGTATATAGATATTGCGTTCAGTTACTTATCTTTAAGAGGGGGCCCACATGTACACGATGGCATAAAGTGCTGGCGATAATCCTTAACTTGTTCCTCGTAAATTCCTATCATAAAATAAACTGAACCCTCATTTTATGTCCGTGTTTTTGCAATAAATGTTTCATTTTTCTTGCACTCGTTATTTTACAATACGAGATATATTTTTTTTTAATTTGTTAAAGAATAAAGAAAATATATTTAGTATTGTAAAATAACGGGCGCAAGAAAAATGAAACATTTATTGCGAAAACACGGGCATAAAATGAGGGTTCAGTTTATTTTATGATAGGAATTTACGAGGAACAAGTTAAGGATTACCGTTCTGGCTTGGACTGACTTTTATATTCAACTAAATTTTTTACATTTTCTTTTCTTTTCGTTCTTTTTTTTTCCTGTAGGTGACCAATAGAAGTGTGGGTATGGGAGTATAAGTCATTTAAAAACGAAATAAAATGTATTTTTACATGTCCCTGTAGATGAAAGTATCAAGGGTAGAAAATAAGATAGATACAATATATTAAGGGTTGAAAGTAAAATAAGTAAAAAAAAAGTCGTCGAGGTGGCCTAAAGTCGGTATCAGCCAATCAGCGAGGGAGTCTATCCCCTTTCCCTAGCGCTAGATCAAGCAGATTTGTTTTTTTTTTTTTTTTTTTTGCATCTGAGGTGGAGTTTGTGTATTTTTTTTTCTCCTAAATATTTTATGCAACAAATTCGTATGGAATGGGTTTTCCTAGCGCTAGATCAAGTAGATTTTTGTTTTTTTTTGCCTCTGAGGTGGAGCGCCACACCTACCATCAGCTCCTTTATCGCACAGATCCCCGTGCAACTCATACGCTGAGTTGGCGAGGGCCGGTATCGAACTAGGAACCTTGTGGTTTCTGGCCGAACGCTCTACCGACTGAGCTAACCCGGCCCTATTAAGTAAAGTCGTCGAGGTGGCCTAAAGTCGGTATCAGCCAATCAGCGATGGAGTCTATCCCCCTTTTCCCTAGCTCTAGATCAAGTAGATTGTTTTTTTGGGTTTTTTGGCATCTGAGGTGGAGCGCCACACCTACCATCAGCTCCTTACTTTATCGCACAGATCCCCGTGCAACTAAAATGCTGAGTTGGCGAGGGTGGGTATCGAACTAGGAACCTTGTAGTTTCTAGCCGAACGCTCTATTGACTGAGCTAACCCGGTCGCTAAAATAGTAAAATAAATACAATATATTTAGAAATTTTTATAGAAAATGACAGTGACTTATCTTTAAGAGGGGATCACATGGACGATATTGTATTCATAATATTATATATGTTCTGTGAAACTTATGCAGCAGTGTCCAGCAAAGGATGCAATCATTATATTCTAAGCCCAACCGACTAGGTATTGGTCCTTGGTGAGTTGGTACTCGGCTAAATACCTTCCTTACCACAGTAAGCATTCCAATTATACTCGCTGGAGACGTGCAATAGTTACCGTCGTAGGAAATGGACACAGCAAGACGTTCAAATCCTGGACACGGTTGTTTGCATTTCACATAACACTAATACACTTGGAAAAGGTACGAAAGCAACTATTCTTCCTACAGTTATGGGTAAATAGTAGGGTAGACTGGGCTTTTTAACCTTGGTATGGCACCAGTCTGGAGAAGGAAAACTGAATTAAAACCAAAGGCCCTCTCTTCTCGTTAGTAAAAAGAATACACACACACACACACACACACACACACACACACAAAGGGTTGGCCAAATCTGGAATGATACTAAGACATTTTTGGATAGATACACACACGTACTTACACATACACACACGTACTTACACTTACACACACGTACTTACACTTACACACATACTTACACATACACACACACTTACACACACAACACACACACACACATATTCATACACTTACACATACTCACACACTTACACATACTCACACACTTACATATACTCACACACATACACATACACACACGTACTTACACATACACACACGTACTTACACATACACACACGTACACATACACATACACACATACACACACCACATACACACACGTTACACATACACACACACATACACACACATACTTACACTTACACATACACACACACACTTACACATACACATACACACACACACACATACTTACACATACACACACATAAATACACAAAGAATTCGGAGGAAGATATCACCAGACATACACCAGAAGATTTCTGAAAACTAAATCCTGGAGCTGTTACCTTGTGGCTATGATCGGACTGATCATAGCCACAAGGTAACAGCTCCAGGATTTAGTTTTCAGAAATCTTCTGACAAAGGGATCTTTATCCCGAAATATCAAGAAAATAAATCAAAATAGACGAACAACATCATAATTACCTAATTTTTCTTTATACTTGCATTGTGATAGCCTTCAAAACCAACTATCACCATTGCTTCCAGGTCCACTCCGACTCGGAGTCGAATCTAGGGTTAAATAGAAAAATGTGTTAAAAAGTATAAGTATCCATTAAGAATGAATTTATTTCAAAACTTTGTCGGCATTAAATGACCCACTGAGGTTGATATGTTTCTAAATACCGAATTTTTTTTTTTTTTTTTTTTTTTTTAATTAAAATCCGATAATTAGCCGGGTAAGCTACCTACAAAAGTTTAAATTCTCCCCTCAAATAATTCCGGCGGTTATTGGCCATAAAAATGTTTTAAAAAATAAATAAATAAAATAAAAAAAATTTTAAAAATAAAAAGTTTTTTATATATAAAAAAATAACTCTAAAATTCCTCATTATCTTTTAAAATAAAAAGATGAATGTATGAAACATTGCCAAATAAAAGATTTTAAAAAAAAGGGAAAACAAGTCACGAGTTTATGTATTATTTTAGAAACATATACATACAACAAAACAGTTGGAATTAATATTACAATATTCGGTGACTAACAATAATGAAAAAAAAGTTGTAAACGATTTTCATTCAGAAAAACAATCATCTGGGCTCACGAGAAAAATAAAATGGTTTTCAAAGCAATCCATCAAATGACACAAATAATTTTCCTCGTCTCCTATTCATTTCAATTCTCTGGGTGGGGCATACATGGCTATTGGCGCGAAAAGTGGAACCGGTAAACCAAGTTCAAATTTCGACCAACGCAGTTTCTCTTCTTTCTACATCTGTCGGTAAAATTCGAATAGGCGGAGGAGGGGGTCTCAAAGTAGAGTTATTTTTTATATATATAAAAAAACTTTTTATTTTTTAAATTTTATTTATTTTATTCATTTTATTTTTTTAAACATTTTTATGGCCAATGACTGCCGGAATATTTTTTTGTTTTATTGCTATGCATCAACCCACCTCAATAATTCTTATTAATCTAACTCAGTGAATTATTTTTTCATGTTTTAAAGATAATTCCGTGGAGAGTTGGATTTCGTTTACATTTTTCATAACGGTTTTTGTCTATTTGTTCGTACGGATGCCTTATTTTAGAACCTAAAAAACAAAACAAGAAAACAACGGTAAAATAAAGTACAATATTGCTCTTGGTTTTCTGATGTCAGATGACATGTCACAATATAATAAAGATGGTTTGTTTTCTTTGAAATCCAGTGAAATATTTGTTTAAATCCGACACACTTAGAATAGAAATGTTTAGAATTTTAGGCATTTCTACACTATTTTGTTTGATTAAGCATTGTTCCTGGAAATTCATTCTTTATTTTCCCTTTAGAGCACATTTGTAGACGAATTAAAACACTAGGATTTTAATAAGGATGCTTTCTTTTCTTTACAATCTAGAAACTTAGAATTGAGATATCCGTTTAAATCGAAAACAGTTTAGAATTTTAGGCATTTCTTCAAGATTTTGTCCCATTAGAGCATTGTGATATGTCAGATGAACATGAAGTTCGGTTATTGTGGGAAGCCACACACAAACCGAAGCTAATGCAGTGTAGAAATTGCGTGTGTCCTGTCGGCATTCCTCTTTTGAGGCGCCTCAGGCACTGGGCAATAAACCCAGCCCTGTCTATTTAAATAGAGGGGACAGGTGTTGCCTGGGGAACGGACCCATGGGATCATGCGATTAATTTATCCAGTGACTGAGACCCGCTGGATTCTAGGTACAATGTTGGTCTTGGCATTTTTTTTACTATATTCGTTTTCGTAGCTTAATTTTAAAAAAAGGCGAATTGGAAGAAAAAGAAATAATAAATCAATTTGGTGTAGTGATTATATTTATTATTACGTGCGTTACAGTCGAAACGACTGTAAGAGTTTTGTCAGATAATGATTTTGGAAATTGTAAGAAAAATATCGTCACAATTGTCTATATTGGGTTGTCATGGCAATGTGATTAGGAAAAGTCGATCGTTATGAAACTTTAAAAGTTGGGGAAAAAAGCGTTCAAAATTGGTTGTTTATAGCCCTTAAAGGGCCGGTTTAGCTCAGTCCGTAGAGCGTTCGGCTAGGAATCCCAAGGTTCCTAGTTCGATACCGGTCCTCGCCGACTCAGCGTATGAGTAGCACAGGGATCTGTGCGGTAAAGTAAGGAGCTGATGGTAGGTGTGGCGCTCCACCTCAGACGCTAAGATAATCTCCTTGGTCTAGCGCTACTGAAAAGGGGATATACTCCCTCGCTGATTGGCTGATACCGACATTAGGCCACCCCGACGACTTTACTTTTTATAGCCCTTAAGGGCATTTCATCTGGTATATAAACGGTTAACAAGCTAGATTAATAGACCATTATTAGTCTCAAGTCTCTTCTATTCTAACTGCTGTTTGGATGGTCTCAGTTCTTCCTAGGATTTTCAATTCCTCCAAATTCTTTTCAATTGGTACTCCCACAGTTTTACCACTTCTCGGGCCAGGTCCAAGTATTTGTCTATCTTTTCGTTTTCTTTCACCTTCATTCTGTGATCCTATCATAGTCATACTACTACTACCACTACTACTACTAATGGACAAATACCTAGACCTTTCCAGAGAATTGAAAAAGCTATGGAATATGAAGGTCAAAGTAATACCAATTGTAGTTGGTGCACTTGGAACGGTCCCCAAATAGCTTAGAAAAAATGAATCTGGAAATCAGAGGAAGAATTGAGACCAGCATTGCTGCCATCGGCTAGAATACTTAGACGATTCCTGGAGACCTGAGGAAACTTGTTGTCACTCAGACTCCAGTGAAATACCACCTACTAACACTGGTGTGAAAAACTATATTTATAATAATAATAATAATAATAATAATAATAAAACCGGTAACATCTGAAAGTAAATTCAGTCTGTAACGAGTTAATTAGAAATGTAATTTCGAATAACTGGTGCACTTATTATTTTTACACGCTTTTTTAGTGTTTTGCTTTATTGAGTTAGACAAATTAATTCACTGGTTGCATTGAGCTGATTGGTAGTGTCTCTACCCTTTTGTGTGGGTGTGTTCACACGTGTATAAGTATTTGTACTGCCGTTAATAGTACGCATGGGTCAGTAGGTGTACATAGTGTGACTACTTGTATGTACATACCTCTCTATCTTTTCTCTCTCACACACACACACATACATATATATATATATATATATATATATATATATATATATATATATATATATATAATTTGTGCGTGGAAAAAAGCTGTGTCATGCACTTATTTATGAGGGACAAAAGAAAATATAGTTTTAAAGAAAGAGGGAGGAAGGTAAAAATTCACCCGTTTTTGCTCCTTCATATTTCCTTACACTCTATTAATTTCTTTTTTCTTTTCTTTCATTTTTCCCCCCTTTATTTTCTTTTCTCCCTTTATTATTATTTTTATTTTTTTAGTTCCTCTTCCAGCTTCTTTTTCCACCTCTCTTGCTGCCTCTCATTTTCTCTTCTTCTTCTTCTTCTTCTTCTTCTTCTTTTCTTCTTCTTCAACTTTTCTTTTTTCTCTGTGTTTCACTGTTTTGTCCAAATACTTTTTTTCACATCCATCACTAAAACGAACGATTCTGTTTATTTATTTATTATTTATTTATTTATTCTGTTTATTTATTTATCTATTTTGCTACCAAACACGTTCACCACAGGTAGGATGTGAAACAAGGTCGTAAGTAGGTATTTACCTGTTCGCCAACAGTAGAATGTGACACAAAGCTGCAAGTATAGAGCATCCAATAAGGATCGAATTGGTTATTCCGTACTAATGCAGCTCTATCGGCTGCGGCTTTAGAATACAACGACTGCACCTCTGTAGAGGAGTAAGACTCCCTCCCCCAATGGGGCCACCTGTTGGCCGTGGGTGGCGACCTGTGTTTCTTAAGGACGGAATCCTGGTGGCTGAGCATCCATGATATGCAACACCCCACTTATAACCTTACTTAGGCTAGACGGGCGGTCGGATATGCTCCCTCCGATCAATTGGCTGGTCATGTCAATTGCCCTTATGGCAACCCGCAACCCTTTTTATCATATGGGTGCTAGAAGGCGGTGGCTGAGGGTCTTCATATCCTGGATATGACATTAAACTCTAACTGATGGTGAGGTTCCAGTTCTGGAGGTCTGGGGAATGTGAAGCACCCATTCATCACCGTTGCTCCTAGGTTCCCTCTGACCGGAGTGGTAGTACCTGTTAGGGTCCATCTATGGATTAAATAGAAAATTTGTTTACAAAAAAATTGAGTTTCAAACTATCGCTTGGAATCTTAGAAAACTTTGCCGGCATTAAATGACCCACCGATATTGATATGCCGTAAAACAAAACAAATATGGGTGCTAGAAGGCGGTGGCTGCGGGTCTACATGTCCTGGGAATGACGTTAAACTCTATCTGATGGTGAGGTTCCAGTTCTGGAGGTTTGGGGAATGTGGAGCACCCCTTCATCACCATTGCTCCCTGGTCCATCTGACCCGGAGTGGTAGTACCTGTTAGGGTCCCATCTATGGGTTAAATAAAAAAATGTATTTATAAATAAATTGTATTATCCATTAAGAATTGATTTATTTCAAAACTTTATCAGCATTAAATGACCCACTGAGGTTGATATGCCGTAAAACAAAACAAACCAAAGCAAAAACAAAACAAACCAAACCAGATGATTGTTTTTCTGAATGAAAATCGTTTACAACTTTTTTTTCATTATTGTTAGTCACCGAATATTGTAATATTAATTCCAACTGTTTTGTTGTATGTATATGTTTCTAAAATAATACATAAACTCGTGACTTGTTTTCCCTTTTTTTAAATCTTTTATTTGGCAATGTTTCATACATTCATCTTTTTATTTTAAAAGATAATGAGTAATTTTAGAGTTATTTTTTATATGTAAAAAAAACTTTGTTTTTATTTTATCTATTTTTTTTTTTTTTACATTTTTCAAGTTTCAATCTAAATTAGTGGTAAATGTAGAGAACTATCCTCATTTTTTGACACTCAGTCTAGGCGTTTACAATACTAAATTTGATTAAACTTGCAAATCAACACAAAAATATATGTTAAAAAAAATCATCTAAAAGTTTCATTCACAAAAAATGTCAAAAAAAAAAAAAAACCTTTAGAAAATTAAACATTATCACCAATTCATTTCAAAAACGTAGTCGGCATTAAATGACCCATTGAGGTTGATATGCCGTAAAACAAGAACAAATCAAATCAAAACTTGCAAATCGTCGTCAAAATTAAAACGGAAACTTATTTGGTGATCCATGACAGTTTAACTACAGTGTATGAATGAACTTTTTTTGCGAATTAGGTTACGGTTTAGGATTTGGGGATTAAGGTTGTTTTTAATTACGTATTGCTAAAAAAAACAACAAAAAAAACCCAAATTACTATACACTTAATGTTGAAAAATAATTTTTTTAAAACCAAGTTTGATTGAAATTATACATTGCAATACTAACACAAACAACTAAGACTAATGTGTTTACCGTTGGATTCAATAGTTAATTTCAATGGTTAATTAAATATATAGTAATTTTGTTTTTTTTGTTTTTTTTAAGCAATACGTAATTAAAAACAACCTTAATCCCAAACCCCTAAACGAAACTGTAACCCAATTCGCCAAAAAGTTCATTCACACACTGTAGTTAAACTGTCATGTATCACCACCAAATAAGTTTCCGTTTTAATTTTGACAACGATTTACAAGTTTAACCCTAAATTTTTCTCATTACTTTTTAACCTAAACTCTTACAAAAAAAAAAAAGATAAGTACCAGCACTTATTTGTTTGGTATTATTTGGATTATTCGGACTATTGTCCTCATCTTTATTGCTATCTACACAACGTTTCGGTCTATGTGCCCTTCCTCGGGTGTTTCTTGTTGAACTCAGTAACTTTTCGGACTCAGGAACCTTCATGTCGTAATCGGGGACTTTCATGTCGTAATCGGGGACTTTCATGTCGTAATCGGGGACCTGGTTTTTTTTTGTACAAGATATCATTTTGCGCTGACAGTACAGATTCCCATGACTCTCTCCACCTCTCTTTCTCTCCTCTCTTTCTCTCCCTCTCTCTCTCTCTCCTCTCTCTCTTTCCCTCTCTTTCTCTCTCTCCCCTTTCTTTCTCTCTCTCCCCTTTCTTCTCTCTCCCCTCTCTTTCTCTCTCTCCCCTCTCTTTCTCTCTCTTTCCTCTTTTCTCTCTCTCCCCCTTTCTTTCTCTCTCTTCCCCTCTCTCTCCCCTAGTCCCTATCAGTCATCGTTTCTGGCAAGTATTCTTCATGACATCCAGTATCCGTACAGAGCTGATCAAAGTAAGTCTCTGCTGGTCGGCCTACACAGGTGTGTCCATATGTCGGTGTCCACAGGAGGACGTCACTTATGAGTTCGTCCTTACTTCTCCAACATATGTAAGAAAGCTCATTTAATGAATGAACCTTTTTATTGTTCAAGACAAATTAGAGATATCTATTCACACGTTTTCATTTATTCTAAATGTGGTTTGAGAGCCACTTATGGTCCTCAAACGTGTCACAAGAAACACTAAGAGCCACAAGAGGCTCTCAAAAAAGTGAAAGTGTTAAGAAGACAATAAGTAAATATATAGTTATTTACTAAGCTGAGCTTAGATGTGGCACAAGGCCAGAAGCATGGGGCGCCCAATGAGAATCGAACTCATTAACAATGGCCTGCAAATCTAGCTTGCTAACCATTACACCACGTGAGGTGCCCAATAAGTAAATATATACCTTGCTTCCCTTCTATAGGCATTACTATATGGAGCTCTGGGAGGCGTGTAGTCTAATGGTTAGAGTCGTAGGAAATGGACTCGTCAATGCGAGTTCAATTCCTTGACGAAGCTGTTGGCATTTCACATAGCGCTAATACCTTTGGGAAAGGTATGAATCCAAATCTCCCTCCAGCTATGGGTAAATAGCAGGGCAGACCGGACTCTTTAACCATGGCTAGGTAACCAGTCTAGCTGAAGGAAAACTCTGAATTCAAACCTGTTAAACTCCGCTTAAGAAATTGAACTTGTGTCACATCCTACTCGTGCGGAGGGATTGGTATATATATATATATTATATATATATATATATATATATATATATATAAATAAATGGAGATCTGAGGAATGTAGAATACTCGTTCATTGCCTTTACTTGCAGGTCCGCTTAGACCCGGAGTGATAGTATCTGTCTGTTGGGGTCAAATAGCTTTGTTTAAAAATTAATCGGATGAAATTTAAAAAGATATAATATTTTTATATAAACTAGCAAATATATGCACCCTCTGGGTGCAAGTATTTAAGTTTTAATGTAATAAAAGATTGTATTAAATTAGAAAGGCTAATGAAACTAAATAAGAATACAGATAAAAAGATTTGAAACAGAGGGGGGTATAATAAAAGATTTGAAACAGAGGGAGTATAATAAAAAATGGAACAACTGAAACTTACTCTTCCATCACTCTCGTCTTTCATTGTTATTTTTTCTAATTTAAGTATTTAGTTAAAAGAGGAAGTAAAGAATAAAATTACAGTTATTTTATCTTATTAATGGATTTCATTTAAGATTTAATTGAAGAGATTTTTGCTTATATTCATTAAAATAAAACCAAACAGTTAGAAATCAATAATACTAAGCACATATTTATTAAATTCGATTTTTAAATATTAATATGCAAATTAGCCTTCCCGTTCACACTGTAAACCGCTATTTTGTTGTATATATAAATATAATTGCATGTTGTCAGTATGTAGACATAGTTAACAGTATTAATAATGTAAGACAATTTTATTAATAATTGAGGTTTAGATAAAAATAAAATCATGGAGAATGTGATGTCAATAACTAAGAGAATTGTGACTTGAGTAGGAATATAGTTTCGGTTACAGACAGAAAAACACACAATCTCCATTATAATAAGATTAAATACGTTGTAAACCTTAAAACCATCAATAAAAAACGAATTAAAAACTAATTTTATATACAAATACTTCATCCGCTTTACTGTCATTTTCATGGAGTTTAAAGTTGAATTCATTTTCTATTTATATCTTGCAAGCGCCGATCATGTCACCAATATACTGGTGATTGAACAAAATGTTAACAACACCCTCATGAGTGGGTAAATTTCAAACTGTCCCCACATGTCATGTTCACCACCCCTGTCAACAAATTTTTGATAAGTTGTATTATTTTTATTTTTTTATTACTGCTGTCCTCATCTTCATTGTTATATACACAATGTTTCGACCGATTTGCCCTCCGACCTTCTTGGTGTTTCTTGTCAAAATTGAAAAAAAAAAAGTGTTTAAAAAAATTGAGTACCCATAAAGAATGAATCAAACAAAACGTCTTCGGCATAAAATAACCCAACAAGAATTGACATGCCGTAAAATCCAACCAACCAACCAACCAACCAAACAAACAACTGCTCATCCGACTTAGCCACATGCATCTTTTCTTGTTTCTTAAACTGAAAATTTATCTTAAAAGTAAGGTTTAAGGACTTGGAGGATATTAAAAGAAATACTACGGCGCATCTTCAAACCATATAATGCGACGAGTTTCAAGGGTGCTTAGACCAGTGGAAAGCTCACTGGAAGAAACCTGTAGAATGCCAAGGGGATTATTATAAAGAAAGTTGATATGTCATTCATTGTTCATTTCTGTTTCGATAAATACAGTTTCAGTTACTATACTTTTTGAAGACTCTTCGTATTTTTAAGAAAATTAACGTTTCGTTCATTGTTTATTTCTGTTTTGGTAAATACAGCTTCAGTCTCGATACTGTTTGGTTTCTTTGTTTCATGGCATATCAATCGCTTACTACGATGTCACAGCCCAGATGATTTTTTGGAAACATATATTTCGACTTTTATGGTTACCTTGTAGCTCAGTCGGTAGAGCGTTCGGCTAGAAACCACAAGGTTCTCGTATTTATTTCTAGATCTCGCAAAAAAGAAATAACGAACATAAATAGTTGTTACAAAGAAAAACTGTTAATTCAAAGATCAAATTATCTGATATGGGGAAAAATTACTCATCGTTATAGTAAAAAATAAGTAAAACAGTCCGTTTATTTTCAACATAATATTTTTGAAATTCTGTATTCATGGTTCTTTTACTAAAACCGGTCCTCGCCAACTCAGCGTATGAGTAGCACAGGGATCTGTGCGGTAAAGTAAGGAGCTGATGGTAGGTGTGGCGCTCCACCTCAGACGCTAAAATAATCTCCTTGGTTAGCGCTATTGAAAAGGGGATAGACTCCCTCGCTGCATGGCTGATACCGACTTTAGGCTGCCCCGTCGACTTTACTTACTTACTGCTCTACTAAAAGCAGTACAGGTCTCGATGGACATTAAAGGATGACAACGACTGGACACTGAAAAATGCTGAAATTTAACCTTCAACCCTGTAAATATGTTGAATTTCGATATTCGACGACGAAAATATTTTATTAATACTAGTACAAAATAATAAAAAACACCCTCCGGGCGATGTAAAAATAGATTTTTGATACATATTGCCTGAGATGTGGGAGTAAAAAAATCAATGTCAGCGAGTTTGTACCCTAAGTAAGTAAAATTATAACGAAACCTCGACTGTCATTTGAACATATATGCCCGCCTAAATTCATTAATTATTAACTAATTAATTTTCAAAATTAGGTATGACTTCAATTAAGCACATATCCTCCAAAAATTGTCGGCTTAAAGCCATATAAAAATAAACACATTTGTTTTTTTTACTTACCCTCATACTGTCGAGTAGCAAGTCAATAAAAAGTGGAATATAAATAAGTTCCAAAACAAACGAAGAATCTGGGAATGGCAAGCTAGTGTAACGGTTAAGACTTCGCCTGTCAGCTTGACAGTCGAGGTTTCGAGTCACACACGGAGCAGTCTCCCATGTCTATAACCCTGCTGATGAGACCTAATAGGTCGAAATGTACATTCAGGGATTGACATTTTCTCGATTTTTTTAGCCTTACATTTGAACATATATGCCCGCCTAAATTCATTAATAATTAACTAATTAATTTTCAAAATTAGGTATGACTTCAATTAAGCACATATCCTCCAATATATGTATAATGGAAAAGGTGACTTACCGGTGAATATGGTCACGATGGTTAGGTGGTGCAGGATTTAAAAATTGTCGGCTTAAAGCCATATAAAAATAAACACATTTGTTTGTTTACTTAACCTCATATATATATAGTGTGTGTGTGTGTGTAAAAAATCTAACATTATAGCATTTTTATTGTTATTTCTTCTAAATTATTTCAAAGATTTTATCTCTATTTCTGTAGAAAATATTGAAGAATGAATAGGTATGATATAAAAGCCACAACATTTTTATTCTTTGAGATATAGATTAGTTATGATAATATAGACCTACTCAAGTTAGTAGCGTATGAATACGTTTGACATTTGCAGACTATAATCACTTAATTACATAAAGTCGGAGTCGGAGGTGCCAGAAATAGAGGACTCGGAGCCGAAGGTTTTGTGTTCCGCTCCACAGTTCTGGTCAAAGCAGCTGTAACCGTATGAGCAACCCCAAAAGTGGGTCGTCATGCATACGCAATGAAGTCCCTTCTGATTGACAGACCTTTAGTTACGACAAAGCCTATTCAAATGTCAGTAAAGTTATATTTATTTGTCAAGATACAAACGCTGTAAGTATCAGTTGTGAAAGTATATATATATATATATATATATATATATATATATGAATCTCTATTCAAACAAAGTTCTATTATTAGTGATTTTTCAATGTAGACAAGTGACACGTTCGAGAGCCGCTGTCTTCCGGATTATTATTACACAGCCTAGAAAATGTATCTGTCGAAATGTTCATAGTAACAATACCAAATACACAAAGAGATTAATTGAACTGTGAATGCGTAGAATTTGAAGGTGAAGCTTTGAAAAATCTGAATCCATATTTATTAGCCACTTGAGTGGGCACCGGGTCGAATGTACCCCCCCCCCCTGCTCCGGGTCATGACGTTGGTACGCCATTGGTTATGTTTGATTGTTTTAGTTATACGCAAACCAAATTATTAGATCGAATTCTGATACTCTTTTCAGAAAGACTCTCTGATGCTACTAAATTCGTACTTAAGGGTTCAAGTTACACTGAAGGTATCGCTTCTCTATACATACATGCTCTAGGTGCCACCAAAATAGGTCACGTGATCTGTTTAGGCCATATTGAAGGAAGAAACGTAAATATTTTTGAACTTTTTGAAATATTCTAGATCTCGCAAAAAAGAAATAACGAACATAAATAGTTGTTACAAAGAAAAACTGTTAATTCAAAGATCAAATTATCTGATATGGGGAAAAATTACTCATCGTTATAGTAAAAAATAAGTAAAACAGTCCGTTTATTTTCAACATAATATTTTTGAAATTCTGTATTCATGGTTCTTTTACTAAAAAGCTCTCGCATTAAGACTTATAAAAATCTTCTGATATAATTATTCACTCTTATCATTATAGAAAAAAGTAAAAATCGTTTTTGTCGGTTCATTTTTTCATATTTCATGAAATAAAATAGGGGAGTAGACCTCGTAAAAAAAAAAAGTTTTTTTTTTCTAAAATACATTAGGGGAAATATTCTGTTTCAGACCTTTTTATCTAAAGGTAAGTAATTATGGAAATATTCATGAAAATCGGACTATTAATTGATTTTTCATAGAATTTTTTAAAAAGCATCTAGTCATAACTTGTTTTTGGCTACGTTAAATTTCAATTGATTTAACGGTGTAAAAATGTAAACCTTGTTTTTCTTTTATAATTTTCATTATTTCCATAAGCTGAATTTTAAAAAAATCATCAGGCGTTTGTTTAATATTTCTTCTTTCGAATGGACAAACAAATTTCAAGATAATATTAATATTTATGTAAGTTTCCTTGTGTTAAATATAGGGGGGGGGTAAATTTCACAGGGATAATTGGTGGTACCTAATAAATGAAGTTTTAAGGTTCGGATAATTGATGTACCGTACTTTAGTCGGAAAATAGTTTTCCCAATATATTTTAAGCCAGCTTAATTATACCATAAGATTTCTTTGAAAAAAAATTTTTTTTCTTGGCAATTCAATTAAGAAAGCAAGTAAAAGTTTTTAAAATAACTAGCAAATATATGCACCCTTCGGGTGCAAGTATTTAGGTTTTGATGTTATAAAATATTGTATCAAATTATAAACTATTTAGAAAATGATAAACTGAGGGTGTATAATCGAAAAATAGAACAGCTTTTAGATTTAACTCTTCTATCATTTCTATCACTCCCGTCTTTCATTTTTCCTAATTCATCTATTTAGTTAGATTATGAAGTATTTAATAAAATTACAGTTCTTTCGTCTTGTTTATGGATTTCTTTTAAGATTTATCCCCGAGATTTTTGCTCAGATTCATCAAAAGAAAACCAAACAATTAGAAATCAATAATACTAAGCATATATTTATTAAAATCAAATTTTTAATATCAATATGCAAATTAGCCTTCTCGTTCACACTGTAAACCGCTATTTTGTTGTATATATAAATACAATTACATGCTATTAGTAGGTAGATATGGTCAACAGTATTAATAAGGTATAACAATTTTATCAATAATTGAGGTTTAAATTTAAATAAAAATAAATTCATGGTAAATGTGACGTCAATAACTAAGGGAATTATGACTTGAATAGTGATTTAGTTTCGGTTACAGACAGACAAACACACAATCTCCATTATAATAAGATATTATGACATTTTTTAGCAGCATTCAAAATTCATGTTTTGTTGTTTTTTTTGTTTTATTTTTTTAATAAAAAATAACGTATAGAATCTTATAAAAATCTTCTGGTATAATCATTCAAACTCTTATCTTTATGGAAAAAATTTAAAAATCGTTTTTTATCGGTTCATTTTTTTTTTCTTTCAGATTTCATAAAATGAAATAGGGGGTGGGAGACCTCGTAAACAAAATTATTTTCCCTAATATATTTTAGGAAAAACCTATTTTAAACATAATTTCATCAACAGATGAATAAATATCGAAATTTTCGTGAAAATCTGACTCTTAACTGATTTTTCGTAGAATTAAAAAAAAAAACCTCTAGTCGTAACTTGTTTTTGGCTACGTTAAATTTCAATTGATTTAACGGTGCGAAAATGTAAACATTGTTTTGTTCATAATTTTCATTATTTCTGTAAGCTGAAAATTAAAAATCAAGAGTTTAAAAAAAAAATTTTTTTTTTTATGTTTTTTTATTTTGAATGGTCAAATAATGTTGAAGGTAAGGTAATAAAGAACTATTTGCTCGTAAATTTCTACCATAAAATAAACTGAACCCCCATTTTATGTCCCTGTTTTTGCAATAAATGTTTTATTTTTCTTGCACCCGTTATATTACAATACTGAATATATTTTCTTTATTTTTATATGTTTTGTTAAAACCAGCATGCAAATTAACCACACCATATATTATGTAAACCTTTATTTCTTAGTGATATATTAGTCACAT
Source organism: Doryteuthis pealeii (assembly GCA_023376005.1). Lineage (NCBI taxonomy): Eukaryota > Metazoa > Mollusca > Cephalopoda > Myopsida > Loliginidae > Doryteuthis > Doryteuthis pealeii. Next base: position 4,152,292 of record CM042173.1, read on the forward strand.
TGGAGGATTTTAAATGAATTCATAGTATGGGCTGTTTTGAGGCTAATCTAACTCAGATTTTCATAGAGATATCGTTATTTATTCTAAATACTAATGATTTTCACTATGCATTTAATACTCAGTGATAAACTTACGCAATTCCTGAGGGTATTGTAACGTAAGCAGTGACGCAGTTTCGATCACAGACAGACACCGAACCTCCATTATAACAAGATAAGCCATTGAATTTAAGCAGTGATGAGCCTGTTCAGTGTTTAGATGGATGACTTCAGGTACTGTGAACAACCCGAGACTTGTGTACCAAAGAGAAGCTTAGCTATTAATTACTTACTCGCTGTAGAAGTCGTTAGTATAGTAGTAGTAGTAATACTAGTAGTATCGGGGGGGGGGGGTGAATTACTGTTGGGTGCCTATGGTTTTAGGCGCTGTGAATATACCAAGAACGGTGAATGAAGAGAGTTGTAGTTTCTGGAGAAGAAGCAAGGAAGTCCATTATGAATACTAGCAGGACCTGTGTATATACCACAGAATAATAATTTAATTATTAAAACGTTTGATATGTTTACTTAAAAGCTATTGCTAAATAGTTCAATATGTAAAGTAAGTAAAATCGTCGAGGTGGCCCAAAGTCGGTATCAGCCAGACAACGAGGGAGTCTATTCCCCTTTCACTGGCGCTCTAGATCAAGGAGATCGTTTTTGGCGTCTGAGGTGGAGCGCCACACCTACCATCAGCTCCCCACTTCACCGCACAGATCCCTGTGCTACTGATACGCTGAGTTGGCGAGGGCCGGTATCGAACCAGGAACTTTCTGTGTTCCTAGCCCGACGCTCTACCGACTGAGCGAAACCGGCCCTAAAAAGTACAAATCTCGATTTAATTTTTTCTCTCATTTTTTCTTTCTTTCTTTTGTTTTGCTATTTTAGTAGCATCAGATTAGCGTTATCGCTTCCGCGCTCTACCCTTTTTTTCTTATATTTTTTCTGTGTGGCATGTCCTTTTTCTTCCCTTTTATTTCTTTATAATTAAAAAAAAAGGAATGGTCCATTATTTAGCTGAGATGACGACATTCATAAGAATTTGGTGTATAAGTAACACCAGATAAACAGGATTTACAATTTTGCATTTCATCCTGTACGATTTGGACGGTCTACTTTTTTTTTTTAATGAGAAGGTGTTGCAAGATGATAACGGTTGTACTTTTAAGGAACACTAGCATTAATATAATATTAATACGAATATTATGAACATTAAGAGTGAAAAAATGATACAATTCAGAAGGAAGAACTGATAAAACTAAGAATGTCCTGGGAATGACGTTAAACTCCCTGATGGTGAGGTTCCAGTTCTGGAGGTTTGGGGAATGTGGAGCACCCCTCTTCCCCCTCTTTCTCTTTCTCTCTCTCTCCCTCTCTTTCTCTCTCTCTCCCTCTCTTTCTCTCTCTCTCTCTCTCTCTCTCTCTCTCCTCTCTCTCTCTCTCTCTCTTCTCTCTCTCTCCTCTCTCTCTTCTCTCTCTCTCTCTCTCTCTCTCCCTCTCTCTTTCTCCCTCTCAAACTCTTACAACTAAGAATGTCCTGGGAATGATTTAACTCTATCTGATGGTGAGGTTCCAGTTTTGAGGTTTGGGGAATGTGGAGCAGCCCTTCATCACCATTGCTCCCTGGTCCACTCTGACCGGAGTGGTAGTACCTGTTAGGTCCCATCTATGGGTTAAATAGAAAAACATGAGTTGATAAACAAAATGTATTATCCATTAAGAATTGATTTATTTCAAAACTTTATCGGCATTAAATGACCCACTGAGGTTGATATGCCGTAAAACAAACCAAATCAAACCCCCAAAATAAAACCAAGAAGATTGGTAAAGCACGTTTGTTTTTAAGCAAGAACTGAGGAAAGACAAAAAAAAAAAAAATAATTATGGGGGAGGGAGATACACATAAGAAAAAAAAAGTACCGAGAGATGAGGGTGGGTTGCTGTAATCGCAGGCATAAAGATAGGAAAAGTGTGTTTTTGAAATCAAGAGACAGGAGGAAGAATACATATATATAGGGTGTCCATAAAATCCGTGTGCACTTTAAGGTTATAAATTTTGTTTTTAAAGAGCCCATGGACTTTATGGACACCCCATATGTATGTATATTATATAGTTAATTAATAATAATTTGAATGCTCGTTTTGATTTACATCCAACAATCTTTCTTTTAGAAGACTGGCGCTACATAATCTTTACTGTGCTGCACTAAAAACTTGTAAAATAAAAGATTTAGTTTTCTTCAGTAAAAGATATTTACCTCCCAAACTTAGTGGAAGCGTTAAGTTTAAAGAAGAATAAACGGTAATTTATGAGGAAGTGCGTCCCGGTCTCAAAAATTGCTACCCGGTGACTATCAAAATAACAACCCCAGCTCGTCGTAATTCTTGTTTATTTATCGTAATTTGTCGTAATTCTTGTTTAGATATGAAGATGGATATATAGTTTTGAATAGACTGAGATAGATAGATAGATAAAAAAAAATATAGATAGATAGATAGATATTTTCGACAAGTAAATGTATTTGGGAGGGGGTTGCTTCTTTTTTGTCGTAATTCTTGTTTATTTAAACTAAAAAACAAGGCATTAAACAAATATGAATAAAAAAATCTTAGTATTTAAAGTAATATAGATAAATATGAACAAATTGAGATAGATAGATAGATATGAAGATTGATAGTTTTGAATAGACTGAGCTGGGTCGTTATTTTAATAGTCACCGGGTAGCAATTTTTGAGGCAGGAGACCGGGACGCACTTCCTCATAAATTACCGAATAAACTTTTTAAAAGTTCTTGAAAGTTTTTTCTCGGAATGATTTTTAATAGACTGTCTGATTTTTTTTTTTTTTAAATCAGGTGTAGCAAGATGGGCTATACTTGCAAATCGGTCGGAAAATTAAAACATATTACTGGGTGACACAGAAAAAAACAGAACCCAAATTATTTATTTATTTTCCCATTAAACTAACCCTAAACCCCAACCCTAACTCCTAGTTAAAATTAAGTTTTATTACAAAATTTGTGGGTTCTGTTTTCTGGGTCACCCTAATTTTCCGACCGATTTGCAAGTTTTAGCCGCAAGATGATAAAAAAAAGTTTAAAACTTAATAATTTTACTGCATTCAATTCATATTCATGTTATGAATAACATCAATATAAATTAGAAGCAGTAAAATAAATTAAAAAAACGGAATGAATGGACAAAAAATTTGTTATAAAAGTCTGTCTAAATATATAACTTTTTGGGTAATTTATGAGGAAGTGCGTCCCGGTCTCCTGCCTCAAGAGTTGCTGCCCGGTGACTATTAAAATAACAACCCAGCTCAGTCTATTCAAAACTATCCATCTATCTCAATGTGTTCATATTTATCTATATTACTTTAAATACTAAGATTTTTTTTTTATTCATGTTTGTTTAATGTCTTGTTTTTAGTTTAAATAAACAAGAATTACGACAAAAAAAAAAAAGCGACCCCCAAATACATTTACTTGTCGAAAAAAATATCTATCTATATCTATATTATTTTGTTTGTTTATCTATCTCAGTCTATTCAAAACTATATATCCATCATCATATCTAAACATTAACAAGAATTACGACAAATTACGATAAATAAACAAGAATTACGACGAGCTGGGGTTGTTATTTTGATAGTCACCGAGTAGCGGTTTTTGAGGCGGGAGACCGGGACGCACTTCCTCATAAATTACCACTTTTTGTATTGCAAAAGTTTTTTTTAACATTTTCTTGATTTAAAAAAAAAAAAAAAAAAAAAATTCTTGTATTTAATAATTTTAAAGTATTCAATTGATATTAGTTTGTTATTCAAAACGGAATGAATGGAAAATAAGAATTTATAATAAAAAGTTTATCAAATATATATAACTGTTTGTATTTGAAAAAGTTGTTTATATCGTAAAAGCAAAATTTACGTGTGAAAGAAGCCAAGAAAATTTGTAGGCGGGTTACATTTAAAAAAAAAAAAATCTACCAAAAATCAGTTATCGGATTTCAATAAAAGTTTCAGTAATTATTGTAATTATATAGTTAAAACTTTTTTTTTTATAAGGAATGTAATTAGAGAAGCGGGGGAGGGGAGTGTGTAAAAGTATTTTTGCGGGTATTTATAAATATATCTTTCTCACTTGAAATCTTATAGATAATTTGAAATTGGGTAATACACGCACAAAGTGCTTGTAAATCCAAAATGTGGAACGAAGAAGTTGTGGTGATAGTGGTGGGGTTCTAAAAATGGTGAGGAAGCGGGTCTTGCATATCATTACTTACTACTATGAGTAGTGGATTTGATATATTCTTTACTTGGTACTCCAAATTTGGAGCCTTGTGCCAAACTAAAGTTAAAGTAAGCTTTAAATTAAGTACGTACATACAGCGCACTTTTAGATCAAACTTTTTAATTTTTTAAATCTACTAAATAAAAACCGGTCTAAAAATAAGACAATTAGGTCTTACATGGGATAGAGAAGAAAAATTTAGTATTTACTAAGTATCTTAATTGTGATGCAAGCCTGGAAGTATGGGGCACTCAGTGCGAATCAAACTCGTTCATGGTGTGTTAGACTCTCACTAACCATTACATCAATGGAAGAGCCTGAAAAAATATAGAAATTTAGAATGAATATATATATATATATATATATATATATATATATATATTCAGTGTGTGTGTATGTATGTATGTATTTAGAAGAGAGAAAGAAACAGAGAGAGAGAGTAGAGATAAGCGGCAGAAGAAAAACGTATGTAGTGGTAGTAGTATTAGTGGCATTAGCAGCAGCGGCAAATAGAAGTGTTACTTTCACGTGACACAACATTTAGATGTCGTTTTGAGATAGGTTGCCAGGAAAGGTCCCTTTATTTTAATCAGGCCTGAGATGGATTGTAAGTAGTTCTACTTTATCCCAGCCTCCACCCCCACCCACCTCTACCTCTTCAGTCCCGTCATTCTCTCTACCATCACCACTTCATCATAATCACCATCATCACAATCTTGTAATTCTCTTCTCTTTCTTTCTCTCTCTTTTTCTCTCCCTCGTTGAACTCGTTTCGTTTGTTGTTCTTCCTCATTTTTCTACCAACTTCTTAAATGTTTTTACCGGATTTACAGAAAAAAAAGGATCCTTTTTTTCCCCTTCTCTCTCTCTCTCTCTCTCTTCTTCCTCATCATTTTGGTTTACCCTCTTCCTTTTTTCTCCGGAAACGAGGATAGGGAGTATCTTGTTAATGTTCTTTGATTACTACTTTATTTATTTTAAAACTTTAAAATTTAACTTTTTTCTCTTTTTTTTCGAATTTTGAAAATACCTCAACCCGTCTTAACTTCTTTTCGGATTTTGAAAAGTTTTTCTTTACAATATAAGTTATTGTATTATTGAATACATTTAAAAAAAAAACAACTTCTTTATATTGACAAGTACCTCATCATTACTCATGTAATTTTTCTACGGACATAAATCTTATGAACCGAATAATTAAGAAAAAATAAATAAAAAAGGTTTCATAATTAGAATAAACAAAACTTTGTTGATATTTTTTCTTAACTTCAAGTAATTATCAAAAAAAAAAAAAAAAAAAAAAAGCAAAAGCGTTGTATTACAATTTTCTTTTTCAATTTTTAATTATTATTCATTTAAAGAATGAGGAAATATCTCTAAATGGCTGAACTTGCACAAAGGTGTCAAATTTAGGGTGACCCAGAAAAAACAGAACCCATACATTTTTTAATAAAACTTAATTTTAACTATAGGTGTTTATGGTTAGGGCTTTGGCTTAGGGGTTAGGGTTGGTGTTGGGGTTTAAGGTTAGTTTAATGGGAAAATAAATAAATAATTTGGGTTCTGTTTTTTTCTGGGTCACCCTAATTTTGACACCTTTGTGCAAGTTTAGCCAACTTTGTTGATAGTTTTTCTTTCTGTAGGCTTCATTCCTTCAAGTAATTATCAAAAAAAAAAAAAAAAAAAAAAAAAAAAAGCAAAAGCGTTGTATTACAATTTTCTTTTTCAATGTTTAATTATTATTCATTTACAGAAAGAGTAAATATCTCTAAATTAAAAAATAGATATAAAACATTGCGAAATTTCTAATTCACGTTGTGAATTTGGATTGAAAACAAACAAACAAACAAAAATTAAATTTGTTATTCAGTTGTTAAAACTTTTTTAAAAATATCTGAACTCGACTTAACTTTTTCGAATTTTGAAAATATCTTAAGTCTTTCTTTGCAATGCATGTTATTGTATTATGTATTGAATACATTTTTAAAAAACTCCTTCATATTGATAGTACCTCATCATTCATATATTTTTTTGTACCGGACATAAATCATATGAACCGAATAATTACGGGAAAAAGTTTTCATAATTAGAAGAAAAAAAAACTTTGATATTCCTGTACGCTTCATTCCTTCAAAAAATTATCAAAAAAAGAAAGAAAAAACAAACAAAAAGCAAAACAAAAGCGTTGTCTTCCAATATATATATATATATATATATATATATATATTTTTCAATTTTAATTATTGTTCATTTAAAGAAAGAGAATATATCTGTAAATTAAATATAAAACATCGCGAAATATTTCATTCTCGTTGTAAATTTAAATTGTAAAAAAAAAAGAAAAAAACTTTAATTTGTTTTTCGGTTGTTTAAAATTTTAACATTTTTACATTATTTCTCATTCAATAGTTAAAAAAAAATTAAATCAAATTTTAGTTTTAATCAAATTAGAATAAAATGAATTTGTTGAATTTATTTTTAAACTTGTGAAAAAAAAAAAGAACTATCCAAAAAGCTAAATTGTATCTATCAAAGTCTGTTAATAATATCTATCACTTCTGTCTACGCCTGTTTCAATCTATCAATAAATCTATCTATCTGTTTATACATACATACATACATACATACATACATACAAACTTTATTAAATAGAAACTTGGAGATTGGTATATATCTAAATTAGTTAATATTATTTACTAACAAAAATTCCAATAATTTCCTTAAGGCCAAAAATAAGAAACAATTCATAATTAAAAAAAAGAAGATATTTTAATAATTTAATATATTTTTGAAAATATATTTTATTAATCTGATAATTTATCAGAATGTTAATTTAAACGCTTCCCCCACCAATTTTTTTTAAAAACATTATAAACTGTTTATAGTATCGCCTATGAATAAATACATTCTACCATTTATTTTTTTTCTATATAAAGTTAATTTTAAATTAATGATGCTAGGATTTTATTATTTCTAGTAGAACAATGTTGCATAATGTTCCTGGAACCTTATAAAACATATTATTAAATATTATTTATTACAGAAATATACAATACAGGAAATATATAACTAGAAATATGAACATGTAGCAGTCAGAAAAATAAGTACATTTCATTATGCAATATTTTTTTTAGTTATGGACTTAGAATAGATTTTAGTTATAAATAATATCTAATATCTGTTTTGATTGTATAATGGGTGCCGTTATAGCATGTGGCTTACCTCTTTGATTCTGTTATAGTATGTGGCCTACCGGTTTGAATGTGTCCTACCTCAGTAAGAGTATATTAAGTAGTCGGCAATTTATTGAAACTAATTATTTTTCACATATATTCAATTTCAAAAAATGCAATTCAGTCATAAGCTGTATATAGTAATTAAGAATAATTAAAAAATAATTTATCCATAATTTACATGAATCGGGGATCTATTTAATTCTAAAATATTAGTATTATAACCTTATAATATGCATTTTATGGTAGGCCATATACTATAACAGAGACATGATTTCGTAGGCCACATTCAAAAGGTAGGCCACATTCTATAATGGTACCAAATAATATAAGCACCCCTTCATCATCATTGCTCCCTGGTCCACTCTGACCCGGAGTGGTAGTACCTGTTAGGGTCCCATCTATGGGTTAAATATAAAAATGTATTTATAAAAAAATTGTATTATCCATTAAGAATTGATTTATTTCAAAACTTTATCGGCATTAAATGACCCACTGAGGTTGATATGCCGTAAAACAAACAAACAAACAAACCAAATAATATATATCTATTTTGATTGTATAATGTTCTACTAGAAATAAAATCCTGGTATCTTTGGTTTAGAATTTAATTTTTCTAAATTGGTAGGGTCAATATTATTAGTATATAATAATTACTTATAATATAATTACTTAACTTCATTGTGTAAGTAATACAACTATTTGAGACTTAAGACAGGCATGATTTTGTAGGCCACATTCAAAAGGTAGGCACATTCAAAAGGTAGGCCACATTTTATAGAGTTATAGAAAAAAAAATCAAACAGTTAAATTCATACTTATGTTTTAGTTTATGTATTTTTATTACAACGATGTTTTGTGAATTTTTATATTTTTTCATATTTATTTTTATTTTGTTTTTAATTTCATTTTTGTCTTCCGGATTATTACTTGATTACACACTTGATGAAGGTTGGAAAATGTATCGGTCGAAATATTCATAGTAACAATACTAAATACGCAAAGAGGTTATTTGTCTGAACCATATTTATTCAACTTAACTTAATTGTGTAAGTAATACAACTATTTGAGACTGTCTTAAAGTTATAGAAAAAAAATCAGTTAAATTCATACTTTTGTTTTAGTTTCTATGTATTTTTATTACAGCGATGTTTTGTGAATTTTTATATCTTTTCATATTTATTTTTATTTTTATTTTGTTTTTAATTTCATTTTTGTCTTCTGGATTATTACACACTTGATGAAGGTTGGAAAATGTATCGGTCGAAATATTCATAGTAACAATACCAAAAACGCAAAGAGGTTATTTGGCTGAACCAAATTTATTCAACACATCTATTTACTAAAATCCTCATGTTCTTTTTGTTTACCCCCCCCCTAAAAAAAGCAATATGTAAGATATATAATCGTTACACAGAAAAAAAAAACGGCACATCATATCGAGATTTTTCTTAGAACAATACTCTTAAAATGTTCTAAAAGAATAAGGTGATTTCCAGTCCAATTTCCAACTGGGTGAGAATTTTATGAAGTCATAAGTCGCGTTGAACATAGATTTTTTTCATCATATATATATATATATATATATATATATATATATATATATATACAGTTTGGAAAAATCCGATAAAATTGAAAATATAAATCGAAAAGGTGGATAAACCAACACATTCAAGGTAATCCAAAAGACTGGTAAGTAAGGGATGATTCTATTTGGGATCTTCGAAATCTCACCGTACAACCATACAGTGCGCTATTGGGTGCACACATATATACTCGTACATGGATTTTTATAAATCCCTAAAAAGAG
>CM042173.1:4166667-4184689 GCA_023376005.1 Doryteuthis pealeii
AACTAATGCTCCGATTTTCACGAAAATTTCCATAATTTTGATGAAAATATATTTGAAATTGTTTTTTTCCTAAAATGTATTATGGAAAATATTTTTTACGAGGTCTAACCCCCCTTTTTTATTTTTATGAAATATGAAAAAATGAACCGACAAAAAATGATTTTTACTTATTTTCTATAAAGATAAGAGTCTGAATAATTATATCAGAAGATCTTTATAAGTTTCTATGCCAGAGTTTTTTTGTTTTTTTTTTAGTAAAAGAACCATGAATACAGAATTCTGCTTAAAAAATATTAATAAAGAAATAGACCCTGTTGTAAAAAAAACCCCAGACTGTTTTACTTATTTTTCAAGATAATGGTGAGTAATTTTTCCCCAATCGGATAATTTGATGTTTGAATTAACTGTTTTTTTTTGTAACAACTCTTTATGTCCGTTATTTCTTTTTTGCGAGATTTTTTTTTGAAAATTCAAAAATATTTACGTTTCTTCCTTCAATATGGCCTAAACTAGCTATACCCAAAATGGGCCTAAAATGCGCTTTTGACAAAATGACTATACAGAAAATAATTTACCGAAAATCAGGGAATTATCGGATTTTAATGAAATTTTCAGTGTTTATTTATCAATGAATGATCTTTATAATGCATTATTTATCTTATTTCAAAACTTTCTCATTTTTTTCAGGTCACTTAGTTATGACCCCCCCCCTCTTATGTTGGGGGCGTAACATTTTTTCGAGTTGTCTTATAGTTTTCTAATTACAGTATAAATAAAGAGATTTTTTTTTTGCAAATCGCGAATGTTACATTAAAATTGTAAACAAGTGCTTAAAACCATTGAAAAAGAGACAGAATGGCGGATCGCGTCGAAATTTACCAAAACAAATCCCTTTAGATGTATTAAAAATAAATTGTATATGTAATGATATTTTTCTTTTTTTTAATGATGGTCATTATGCTACTACTTATCGATTTAGACAAAAGTTTGACCTTAAATGATAGATTTAATTAATTCGTTTTTAAAAACGTAGCAAACGATTTTTTTGCGTATACCTAGCCTAAACTGATCACGTGACGTATTTTGGTGGTACCTAATATATATATTTCAATGAATTTCTTCATCATAACAATGAAATAAATCACATTAAAAACGAAGAGAGAGAGAGAGAGAGAGAGGAATAAAAACAGATAAAATGCGCCTTTTTTATTATTTTATCATTTTAATTATAAAATTCTTCCGTTTTCAAGACTGTAAAACATAATTTTTACATTGGATATTTTTATAATCCTTCTTCATAATATAGCAAAAATCATGTTAAGTTTCATTCATTGTTTTCTGAGTTTTGTTAAATTTCATGGTGGGTGGGGTTGTTAAAAAACACGTGAAATTCACTGGCACAAGGCTCCGTTTTAACGTTTCGGCAAAACAGGCGCTGGGCAATAAAAGCCCTGTCCCCAAAGGGGCAGGTATTGCCTGGAGGATGGCCCTCTGGGATCGACGCTATTAATTGGGGGCGTTTAAAAACAAAAACACGTGAAATTTTGGCCATACCTGGTATGAGCTGTACCATAATAAAAAAAAAATAAAGTGCAAATTCAACAGAAATTAAAACCAAATAGAGCAAATCCAGCATTTCTATTTGTGTGACCAGATCAGAAAAAAATATCTTTTAGTCATGACAGATCTCCCCCTCCCCCACAGAAGATCTATTTTCTGTTGTTTTGGTTGAATAAACAAATTGTTTAAAAATGCCTTTTCATAGATGAAAACCCTTTTTATGATATATGTGCTAGAAGGCGGTGGCTGAGGGTCTTCATGTTCTGGGTATGACGTTAAACTCTAGGCCTTTAACCCACTCGGTTTCGACTGGGGGTCCGGCGAGCTTCGGCCACTGGACCGGTTAGGTTGTAATAATAGCGTCGATCCCAGGGGGCCATCCCCCCAGGCAACACCTGCCCCCTCGATTTAAAGGGGCAGGGCTGGGTTTATTGCCCAGTGCCTGAGGCGCCCCCCTTGAGGGGGAATGCCGACAGGATCGACGCAATTTTTCACCTGCCACTCCATGAGCTTCGGCTTGTGGGTGGTCCCACGTTAATAGGGACTTTGTGCCTGACCCGTACAAGTGGGGTACGCGGTAAATACTATGACGTTAAACTCTATCTGATGGTGAGGTTCCAGTTCTGGAGGTCTGGGAAGTGTGGAGCACCCCTTCATTACCATTGCTCGCTGCTCTACTCTGACTCTGAATGGTAGTACCTGTTAGGGTCCCATCTATGGGTTAAATAGAAAAATGTGGGTAATTTCTTATAACTCCAACCTAAAAAAAAGGGGAACCACACTGAATGAATTTTATCTGTTAATTAACTCTTAAAGTCCTATACCACCTCATTCCACCCGGCCGGATGTCTCATTCGTTTTCCTAATCTACACCAAATTATAGCCTTTGTTTAAATGTAATATCAAACATATTTAGAAGTCTTTGATTCAAGGGAAATAACAGGTAACTTTAGATGCAAAGGCCATTTTTAGCCGTCTTTTGATATATCCTTATAGGAATGCTCTGGACTTTGAAAATTCTCAACAGGATGTTAAGAGTTAATCTACCCATTATTTTCCCATTAAACTAACTTTAACCCTAACCTCTAACCCTAACCCCGTCTTCTTTTTTCCTAGTAGATCAATAAATAAATAAATGATTTATCCGTCAATCAGAATGGTTCCCCCTTTTTAGGTTGGAGTTATAGGAAATAACCAAAATGTGTTTATAAAAAAAATTGAGTATCTATTAAGAATGAATCTATTTCAAAACTCTGTCGGCATTAAATGACCCACCAAGGTTGATATGCCGTAAAACAAAACAAACAAATCATAAATGAAAAAGTGGCTCGTATCGGCCAGTAGGGCAGGATTAAAAAAACCCTAAAAGGAATGAATGTTTACCCATATCTCTCCCAGTTTCATGTATTCTTTAAAAAAACAAAATACATTCCTCAGATGAGACATACCATTCATTAGAATGTTATCTTATTATAATGGAGATTGTGGGTTTGTCTGTCTGTAACCGAAACTATATTACTATACAAGTCACAATTCCTTTAGTTATTTACATCATATTCTCCATGATTTTATTTTTATTTAAACCTCAATTATTAATAAAATTGTTTTACATTACTTACACTGTTGACCATATCTACATACTAATAACATGCAATTGTATTTATATATACAACAAAATAGAGATTTACAGTATGAATGGGAAGGCTAATTTGCATATTGATCTTAAAAAATTGATTTTGATAAATATATGCTTAGTATTATCGATTTCTAATTGTTTGGTTTTATCTTATTGAATATGAGCAACAATCTCTTCAATAAATCTTAAGAGAAATCCCTTAACAAGAAGAAATAACTGTAATATTATTCTTTACTTCCTATTTTAACTAAACAGTTTAATTAGGAAAATTTACCAATGAAAGACGGGAGTAACGGAAAATGATGGAAGAGTTTGTTTCAAAGTTGTTCTATTTTTCAATCATACCCCCTCTGTTCCAAATATTTTTATCTACATTCTTATTCAGTTTCATTAGCCTTTCTAATTTAATGTCATATTTTATTATAAAATTTAACTAAAATACTTGCACCCGGAGGGTGCATATATTTGCTAGTATTGATAATATTGTTTGTCTTCTATACATATATAAAGGGCAGATGTGTGTATATGTATGTCCGGAGGAAACATCAAAAATAAAAACAATTAACAACAAAGTAAATATATATATACACATTAAATATCACCAGGGTTTGCTTTTTGAGCAAAAATAATAGAGATTTGATTTATATTCATGAAGATAATTAAAAAAATAAAATTTGAATTATAACAGCATGGATTTTTTTTTTTTCATTTAATATTTTAGATAGTAGTCATTAACATTTCTTTTCAGAGTAGCTGGATCAATGCAAGGTCTATTTTTTTATATAGGGATTTAAATGGGGCAATCTCACGGGGATTTAACTCACGATTCAGTAATAATGGATCTGCGGGACTAACTTAAAAAAAAAAACTTCTATCCAGGCGATGCCGGGTAGCCACTGCTAGTTATATTTATAAATAAAGTGTGCACAATATCAGTAATAGAGCATAGGGTAGTGTAGACATGGTCCAATGATTGTACAGGCAAGAAACTGACAGTCACCAAATGTCATGGACTCAGTCTATAGTGTCCTAACTTAAAATAAATTAAAGAAAAAAGTTACATGTTTGTTTTATTTGTAATATTAAAATCGTGAATTACAGGAGATATTTTGGTAATTTTGGAAGGATTTATGGTAATCGGCTGGCCACGTCAAACCCTAGTACCTATATGATTTTCCCAACCCTATTGCCCTTATGGCAAGCCCCAACCCTTTTTATCATATGGGTGCTAGAAGGCGGTTACTGAGGGTCTACATGTCCTGGGAATGACATAACTCTATCTGATGGTGAGGTTCCAGTTATGGAGGTTTGGGTAATGTGGAGCACCCCTTCATCACAATTGCTCCCTGGTCCACTCTGACCCGGAGTGGTAGTACCTGTTAGGGTCCCATCTATGGGTTGAATAGAAAAATGTATTTTTTTTAAAATTGTGTATCCATTAAGAATGAATTTTATTTCAAAACTTTATCGGCATTAAATGACCCACTGAGGTTGATATGCCGTAAAACAAACAAGCTAAACCAAACCTAGAAATAAAGTTTTAATTCAGTAATGTAAGATTTGAATTAACTGACCAGATGATAACCGTGACTGGCCTGGCACCCAGTGGCATTAGGGCTACAACCCGTCCAAAGTGGCTTTAGTGAAAAAAGAGGCATCTGCACTGGAAACCATCGGTTACTTTTGTCTGTGTGTCTGCATGATAATCTGCAGCAAACAAGGGTGTCCCCATGCAGGGTTTTGGTACTTCCTATTCCCATGATATTCCCTCTTTGAATAGATGGAGCTGGCTCAACCCACCCTGGGTGAATGCTACAGCAACGATAAAACTGTTGAAGTGAGTCAGTATACTGTTGATTTGAACAACAGCAAATAACTAAGCACAAATAAACTGGTGCCCAAAGCAGCTGGTACTTATGGAACTCAGGAATACTCTATTCATGCATTTGGGTGATTCCATTCCTTGAGTCCTAATTGGCTGCTTGGTTTCTGTGGCGTTATGGTGTTTTATAAATAACCTGGCATTTTGCAGTAGGCTTGCAACAAGGTAATATCCGTATTGGGGTATGGCTTCCTTGTCTGCCAATTCGACGGTAATTTGAATTTTTCTACAATCAACAAATTGATGATCATGTCAAAATACAGTTATGAACAGCAGCTGGGAAGTCTAGACAAATGTCTAATCTGAAAGAACTGACATTTTTCATTTTTAACTGATTACTGTTACTAACAAAGGAATCCTGTGTACAATACTATTTCCCTGACACAGGTGGTTATTTCCGAATCTTTCTCGTCAATAAAATTATCAAAATTAAATAATTAATTTAATAAATTAAAAATAATCAATAATTAAAAAAATAAAATGATTAATTATTAATTAATTATAGGAATTTAATAATTTAAATTTAAAATTATAATTTAAAATTAATTTTAAATTTTAAAATTATATTTTAAAATTATAATTTTTAATTATAATTAAATTTAATTATAATTATTTTTATAATAATTATAATAATTTTATAATAATTATAATTTATTTATAATCATAGATTAAGTTAATTATAATTTTAAAATAAATTTTAATTATCAATATAATTTAAATATAATTTAAAATTTAATTATAATGATTTAAATATAATTTTAATATAATTTGAATATATAATTTTAAATATGATTTAAAATTTTGATTATAAAGATTTAATTATTAATTTAATAATTAAAATTATTAAAATTATAAATCCTGTATACTATATTTTCCTGACACAGGTGGTTATTTCAGAATCTTTCTCGTCAATAAAATTTACACTGAATGGTTACAAATAATTGTTTAGTTTTACTCACTTATGTTATTAAGGGCCATTCCTTGGCCTTAAAGCAGAAGCACTTATCCAGTGGAATTGGATCCTTGATAAAGAGTCCCTCGATAATGTGAATCCTCTTGGTTACTAAAGTGTTCTCAGTCACTGGTAATCGTATAAGTCCTTCGAGAGTATTGGTAAAGATCCGGCAATCCTATGTCCCGACCTCAAAGAGTGCAGTTTTAATTATGCCCAATGTGGGGGGTTTAAGTATCCTATCAGGCCAGTAGTATCGCTAGTGATTGGTTACAAGTGTCACGTGACCTTGGCTAGTCTATAAATCGGTGGGTATTTATAGCATATCTTACATCAAATATGCCAACAAGCACCTCCCCCCAAAAAAAACAAAAAACAAAAAAAACAGGGGCTGCAAAGGAGCAGACAAGCTCTTAGGGGGTCAACCACCATACACACTGACAGTAATAGGATTAGTACACTTACTATACACACAAAACCCCAAATTGGCTAGATTCGGCTCCTTGGTCGTGGTCGTCAATCCATCAAGGACAAGGAAGAGTTTGTTACAAAACCACCACTTCCGAGCGGCTTTATATGATCCTGTGGAAAACTAGGGAAGTAAATCCTGAAAACAAATCAGAGCTGGAGTCCTCAAGAGGGAGTAATGCTGAACTGCATAGGTGTCTTACCTTTCCTTTGGACCACAGTGGCAGTGTGGAGAGGGTGGATCTGCTGCTTGGGCAACAGCATATCCTTCAAAACAACCTGCCCAGGCTATGCTGAGTGGCTTAATAATCCTGAGGAAAGGCAGGGGAGTAAACCCTGATAACAAATCTGGAGCAGGAGTCCCTAAGGTGGAGTAATGCTGAACTTCAGTGCTACACAGCAACTCCTGCGACACTGTCGTTGTCAAACTGCATAGGTTTCTTACCTTTCCTTTGGACCACAGTGGCAGTGTGGAGAGGGTGGATCTGCTGCTTGGGCGACAGCACATCCTTCAAAACAACCTGCCCAGGCTACACCATACTACAAGCCATAGAGGCAAATCTGCTGAGTAGCACTTGGAGTATCAGCTGTGCCTGGCATATCACAGTCACCATCACAAATTCAACAAAAGCATATCCTGGGTATGACACTAAACTGCATCTAGTGGTGAGGCTCCAGTTCTAGAGTTCTGGGAGTGTGGAGTATCCCTTTATTGCCATTACTCCCAGTTCCACTCTGACCAGGAGTGGTAGTACCTGTTAGAGTCCCATATGGGTTAAATAGAAAAAATGTTTTAAAAAATTGTGTTAAAAAAATAGTTTAAATAAAAAAAAAAATTTTGAATACTCATCAAGAATAAATAAAACAAAATGTCTTCGGCATAAAATAACCCAACAAGGGTTGACATGCTGTAAAATCCAACCAACCCACCAACACTGAAGAGATTTAGCAATTTAAACATCTTTATTTTTTGTCCACATTGTTAGTCCTAACTAAACAATAATTCAATGTAAATTATTTTTTAACACTTAAGAGATTTAGCTCGACCAGAGGGATTTTTTTTGCTGAGGTTGAGCACCACATCTACCGTCAGCTCTTAAATGCTTTACTGCACAGATCAGATTACCCAAACTGTGCTATTCATGCAATTCCTATGTGAATGCTCTACCAACTGAGCTTAGAGATTTAGCAATTTAAACATTTTTGTTTTTTGTCCACATTGCTAAACTAAGCAATAATGCTATGTAATTATTTTACATCTCCAGCTTCAAGAACAACCCTATAAACCTAATTAGTAATATTTAATTAAATGTGAATAATTGTTTTAGCAAGACAAATAATTGGTTAATTCTTTTTCTCTTTAGGTTTGCAAATTTAATTTCTCTATGATTAGTTACATCTTGCATGAACATGACTTTCTTTTGATTATTATTATTATTTTCTCTTTAATTCTTAGAGAGCTCCTCCTTCTCTATGAGGAACAAATATTTAAAAATGGGTTTTGTAAATATACATACAAAATTTGACAGCCCTACATCAAATTATTTTGGCCATCTATACAGGATAGAACAAAATAACTTTCCTGTTATTTGTGTATGTGTAGTGTGTGTGTGTATATATATATATATATATATATATATATATATGTAATATATCAAGAAAATTGAAAAAACACAGGTTTAAATGGGTTAAGTGGTGAGTTTATTGGCCGACGCTGCAGTGTTTCGATCTATTAAATAGATCATCTTCAGGGCATAAGATAAGAAATTATATATCACAGAATGATGAGAAAAAGTGAGTGGTAATCCTTCTTATTCAGTCTGTTTAAAAAATTTTCTGAAGTTTGAAAAAAGGAGACGGTTTTGAAATATGACATCAAATATTCTATTTTAAGGTGTGAGTATGTAGCGCTGTTAGTGTGTGTATTGAAGGAAACATTGTGCATTTTTTAGGTATGTGGTAGTGTGTGTGTGTGTGTATAAATTTTTTCTGTAGCGATAAACGACAGCGGAAGTGAAACCTCAAGGTTGTGTATGTGTGTGTGTGTGTGTGTATATATATATATATATATATATATATATATATGAGAGTAAGTAAACAAAAAATGTGTTTATTTGATATGGCTTTTAGCCGACAATTTTTGGAGGATATGTGCTTAATTGAAGTCATACCTAATTTTGAAAATTAATTAGTTAATAATTAATGAAAAATATTTAAAAATCTTCTTTGGGTTTTGTAAATATACACACAAAATTTGACAGCCCTACATCAAATTATTTGGCTATCTATACAGGATAGAACGAAAAACTTTCCTGTTATTTATGTATGTGTCGAGTGTGTGTGTGTATATATATATATATATATATATATATATATATATATATATATGAAATAGTCTATAATGCAAGATCTCTAAGTCTTTTGTTATTTATTTAAATATAAATTTGCTCTGTGACTCTAACAATAAGAGCACACATTGAGCTCTCAAACTGCGACAAGTTGTTTTAAAAAAAAAACCTATGTCGTAAGGAAGATTTCTTCTCTGGACCTTTGGATTATATATATATATATATATATATATGCATGCAAAGGTGGAATGAAAACATCACACAATGCTGTTAAAGAGAAAACAATTTATAACATAATCATAGCTGATATTGATCAATATTTTGATTTTACAAAAATCATCTTCAGAGCCCGTTTAATCCGTGGTGTTTGTGATCCGGGATAAAAGTCAAATGAGTTCAAAAAACAAAAAACTTTGATTTTGCAAAAAAGAGAACGAAAGTTGTTACATTATTTTCAATGTGGTCATTCAGTGTTTGATCACAAACACCACGGATTAAATGGGCTCTGAAGATGATTTTTGTAAGCGAGTCTATCCCCTCTTCAATAGCGCTAGACCAAGGAGATTGTTTTTTGGCGTCTGAGGTGCAGCGCCACACCTACCATCAACTCCTTACTTACTGCACAGATCCCTGTGCTACTCATATGCTGAGTTGGCGAGGACCGGTATCGAACTAAGAACCTTGTGGTTTCTAGACGAACGCTCTACTGACTGAGCTAACCCGGCCCCTTTATTTTGTACTAATATATATATATATATATATATATATAAGGTTTGTTTTGAATGGCTTTTTGCCGATAATTTTTGGGAGAATAAGTGCTTAATTGGAGTCGTACCTAATTTTGAAAAATTAATTAATAATGAATTAGGCGGGAATACCTATTAAATGTATGGCTAAACAAATCGAGAAAAATCAATCTCTGTATGTACATTTCGGCCTATTAGGCCTCATCAGCAGAGCTATAGATCGGAAGACCGCCCTGTGCGTGATTTGAAACCGGACTGCCAAGCTGTTCCCGCCTAATTCATTATTAATTAATTAATTTCTAAATTAGGTACGACTCCAATTAAGCACTTATATATATATATATATATGAGTGTTAAAACATGAAAATCCTTGCTAAGAATGAATTAACAGTATTTCATATGCAAACACTTTAATTTACTGTCAGTTTCATGCAGTATTCACAATCCTCAGATATGTAATTTGAGATATTAAAGATTTAACATCTATTCATGGCTCCATCGTTTGATGTTGAGCACTGTGTCAAGGGAAAACGATGAATGAGTATCATCACCAAATCACGCTGACTGCACGTATTCCCTTGACTCTCGCTCTTTCTCTTGCCATCTGTCCCTATCAGCTATCGCTCTTGGCAGGTCCGCTTACGGTCAAGTCACATTGAAAGCACTGGTTCTCGCTAGATTAACACCCTATTGCCCTTATGGCAAGCCCCAACCCCTTTTTATCATATGGGTGCTAGAAGGCGGTGACTGAGGGTCTACATGTCCTGGGAATGACGTTAAACTCTATCTGATGGTGAGGTTCCAGTTTTGGAGGTTTGGGGAATGTGGAGCACCCCTTCTTCACTATTGCTCCCTGGTCCACTCTGACCCGGAGTGGTAGTACCTGTTAGGGTCCCATCTATGGGTTAAATAGAAAAACATGAGTTTATAAACAAAATTGTATTATCCATTAAGAATTGATTTATTTCAAAACTTAATCGGCATTAAATGGCCCACTGAGGTTGATATGCCGTAAAATCAAACCAAAATCACCTCCTCTTAGGAAAGTTTTGGTTTAGTAGGTACTAAAATTGCTAAGCTAAAGGGGGGGTCGGTTTAGCTCAGTAGAGCATTGGCCTAGGAATCACATGGTTCTGAGTTCGGTATGTGCATCCAACTACTCTCCCTCCAGCTATGGGTAAATAGTAGGGCAGACTGAACTCTTCAACCATGGGTAGGTAACCAGTCTAGGAGAAGGAAAACTCTGATTTCAAACCCGTTAAACTCTGCTTAAGAAATTGACCTACTTCACATCCTACTTGTGTGGAAGGGTTGGTAAATATATATATTGCTAATTTTTTCTTATTTCAAGTTTTTGAGAGCATTAACCTCTAAAAAGTAAGTAAGTAAAAGCATAGGGGTGGCCTAATGTTGGTATCAGTCAGACGGCGAGGAAGTCTGTCCCCTTTTCACTAGCACTAGACCAAGGAGATTGTTTTGCAAGTGACACTCTACTAACTGAGCTAAACAGACTTCAAACATTTCTTTCTCTCTCCTTCTCTTTTTGTCTATTTCCACTTTTTTCTTCTTTTTTTTTTCTTTTCTTTTTTTTTTTTTTTTTCTTTTTTTTTTTTTTTTTTTTTTTCTTTTTTTCTTTTCCTTTTTTTCTTTCCTTTTTTCTTTTCCTTTTTTTTTCCTTTTCCTTTTTCTTTTCCTTTTTTTTTTTTTTTTTCTTTTTCCTTTTTTTTTTTTTCTTTTTTTTCTTTTCCTTTTTTCCTTTTTTTTTTTTCTTTTTTTTCCTTTTTTTCTTTTCCTTTTTTTTTCTTTTTTTCTTTTTTTTTCTTTTTTTTTTTTTTTTTTTTTTTTTCCTTTTTTTTCCTTTTTTTTCTTTTCCTTTTTTCCTTTTTTTTTTTTCTTTTCCTTTTTTTTTCTTTTTTTTCCTTTTTTTTTTTCCTTTTTTTTTTTTTTTTTTTTTCTTTTCCTTTTTTTCCTTCTTTTTCTTTTCCTTTTTTCTTTCTTTTCCTTTTTTCTTTCTTTTCTTTTTTTTTTCTTTTCCTTTTTTTTTTCTTTTCCTTTTTCTTTTTTTCTTTCCTTTTTTCTTTCTTTTTTCTCTTTTTTCCTTTTCTCTTATTTCTTTTCCTTTTTTTTCTCTTTGTTTCTTTTCCTTTTTTTCTCTCATTTCTTTTCTTTTTTTTTTTTTTTTTCGTCTTCTTAGAACTGAAAAATCAATTTAACAGCTTGGCTAACATTGATAAATTTGCTGACCCCAGAGCAACACCACAATTGAGTTTCTTTACAACAATAACAAAAAAAAAACCTGTAACTTAATTTTTTTAAATTTTAAAATTTTTATTTTATTTTATAACTTAAAATTATGTACATGAACTTTTGATAAGGATGAATAGAATTGCTCCCCCCCCATCCACTCTAATGGGTATGTGGTAAGTAGGTGAGTGGGCGTGACATCAAAAGCAACTTCTAAAATATATTCTCTATGGGTTTTAAATGAGATAATCTGCTGATTTTTAATTAAGAACCTCCCCATCTCCAACCCCCATATATATATATATATGTGTGTGTCATTACCCTTTATAATATAATTTGATACTCTTCATTCTATTTGGAAATGACAAATTCATTGATTGGAGACACTCACACACACACACACTCACACACACATATATATATATGTGTGTGTGTGTATTTAGGCATTTTTTTTGTAGGCATATATTGTTAAATAATGCAGCCATTTTTTGTCTGCAAGTTTTGTCCTTTGTTTTTTCGTATTGCCGGATTATTTTTGTAATATCTGGCGAAAATTGGCTGATGTATTTGCCATATGTCATAGACCAAGTACTTACTACTGTAAGTATATATATATATATATATTTTTTTTTTTCTTTTAATTCTGCTCATTTTGTGTACACTTTTACCACTATTTCCCCAAGGAATCGGTCCCCCATCTAAGCCACACCTCATCCAAAGCATAGACCTTACCCCCCATTCAAAGAAATTAATCCTGCCCATTTCAAACTAAGACACCAACCCTCCCTCCCCCAAATTAATTAGATTTAAAAGCGATGTTACTTTGCGAAATTCTCAGTAAGAGTCATGTTCTTGTGATTACCTGAAGATGCCGTATTAATACGGTTGAAATAAATTATTCTAATGAAGCAAGTTTAGAGTTTTTTTCTTCATTTACTAAATATATATATATATATATATATATATTATGGACTCTCTCGTCGATTTTCAATGCATGAGGGTTCACACACACACAGTGATTTGTTTATAGTGGTGGAGGCTTGTGTTGGACCATCCACACTTTTTGGCACAGTCGATAGGAAAGAATTGGTGCATCAAGGGTTGCCACAAACTCAATCAACGACCGACCTCAGTAATTTTGAATTCAGAGTTATCCCTCTCCCAGACTGGTCACCTACCCAAGGTTGAAGGGCCAAGTCTGCCCTACTATTTAACCCATAGCTGGAGGGAATTTTGAATTCAGAGTTATCCCTCTCCTAGACTGGTTACCTATCCAAGGCTGAAGGGCCCAGTCTACCTTACTATTTAACCCATAGCTGGAGGGAGAATATATATATATATATATATATATATATATATATAAGTTAGGGTTTTGCTTTGAAAATTGCATAGGCGAGAAACTGACAGTTACCATGCACAGTTGACTTTATGTCTACATTAACCTAACTTAGATATGCCATGTTGTGGACCTGCCAGGAGTGATGACAGATAGATGGATGGCGGGCGATAACCAAAATAATCTGTTGTCAACACGATTATATATATATATATATATAATAAAATCATGGCACTGATTGATAAGATCTAACATGTCAGTAAAGATGGAAGTGCTCAACATAAGAAAATTGTACAAATGTACTGAAAGTGTAGAGCAAATATTTCATATATATAATCAATGGTAATATTATGGTTTCACACTCATAACTTAAAGTTTCATGGTAATCCAATCATCAGATGAGATCAATGGTTTAGATGTAAAAAAAAACCAGTCGTGAAATGGTTGAGATGTTAAAAACCAAATTTTTAGCATTAATATGAAGCGTTTTTCACGCGATGGGAAATGTAAAGCTAAAAATTGTTTTTTTAAAACCGTGGCTTGTTTAACGTTTATGTGACGTGGAATGTGTTCACGTAATGTTATGACGTTAAATTTGTATTTAAAAAACATAATAATCAAACAAACTTGCATTGGTGTTAATGCACGCGGTGTTCAGATGAATTTTTTTTTTTTTTAAATAAATAAAAGGAGAGCGAAAATTCAGGAATCAATTAGGGTCAGGTGGTAAGTGACACAGTAAAAATTTGTTCAAATGCCTACATTTCGAAACGAGTTCACTCCCCAACAAGTTATTGCTTGTATTTTTGACACAGTAAAAATTTGTTCAAATGCCTACATATATATATATACAGGAGGCGGGTGGGCTAGTGGTTAGAGTCGTGGAAAATGGACTCGTCAATTTGAGTTTAATTCCTAGACGAAGCTGTTGGCATTTCACATAGCACTAATACCCTTGGGAAAGGTATGAATCCATGTATTCTCCCTCCAGCTATGGGTTAAATAGTAGGGCAGACTGGGCCCTTCAGCCTTGGGTAGGTAACCAGTCTAGGAGAGGGATAACTCTGAATTCAAAATTCCTGAGGCCGGTTGTTGATTGGGTTTGTGTCAACCCTTGATGCACCAATTCTTTCCTATCAACTGTGCCAAAAAGTGTGGATGTACCTACTTCCCCCTTCTATAAAACACTTGTATATTCAAAATTCCAGCGAAATATACTACACATTTTTGTCTGAGATTTGTTCTTTCATTCCTTATTTTACCTTATTCTGTCGGATTCATTCCAATCCCATTTTCCTCATATATATATATATATATATAAGGAATGAAAGAACAAATCTCAGACAAAAATGTGTAGTATATTTCGCTGGAATTTTGAATATACAAGTGTTTTATAGAAGGGGGAAGTAGGTAGGTGAGTAAGTTTTGTGGTGAGGGAAAGATTTGATTGGTTATAGAAGACATCTTTGGGGAAAATAAGGAGGGAGATAGAAGGGAAAGGAGTGGAGGGATGTAGGTAGAAAAAATGAATGGTGATAACACCAGATAGGGGAGGGGAAGTAGCCATTTCTTGGAAAGAGATTTGAGTAAAAGGAAATAGTAGATGAGAGTAATAAAGGGGGGGGGGTTAGATGACTGTAAAATCAAAATCAAACCAGTAAATTAGTGAGTGGGTATTGGCTCAAATAGGTTTTTGTTTTGGTTTGTTTTGTTTTACGGCATATCAACCTCAGTGGGTCATTTAATGCCGATAAAGTTTTCAAATAAATCAATTCTTAATGGATAATACAATTTTTTTATAAATACATTTTTCCATTTAACCCATAGATGGGACCCTAACAGGTACTACCACTCCGGGTCAGAGTGGACCAGGGAGCAATGGTGATGAAGAGGTGCTTCTATATTCCCCAAACATCCAGAACTGGAACCTCACCATCAGATAGAGTTTAACGTCATTCCCAGGACATGTAGACCCTCAGTCACAAATAGGTTTTAATTCATTTGTAAATCTTTGATTGTAAAAAAAAGCTATATATTCTATATTTCATTATGTTTTTTATTTATCTATAAGCAATTGTATTACACACAGTTGTATGGTTTATTTTTATTTATCTATAAGCAATTGTTTTCTATTGTTTACACACAGTTGTATGGTTTATTTTTATTTATCTATAAGCAATTGTTTACACACAGTTGTATGGTTATTTTTATTTATCTATAAGCAATTGTTTTGCACACAGTTGTATGGTTTATTTTTATTTATCTATAAGCAATTGTTTTACACACAGTTGTATGGTTTATTTTTATTTATCTATAAGCAATTGTTTTGCACACAGTTGTATGGTTTATTTTATTTATCTATAAGCAATTGTTTTGCACACAGTTGTATGGTTTATTCATATTTATCTATAAGCAATTGTTTTTCACACAGTTGTATGGTTATACACAGTTGTATGGTTTATTTTATATTTATCTATAAGCAATTGTTTTGCACACAGTTGTATGGTTTTATTTTTATTTATCTATAAGCAATTGTTTTGCACACAGTTGTATGGTTTATTTTTATTTATCTATAAGCAATTGTTTTGCACACAGTTGTATGGTTTATTTTTATTTATCTATCAGCAACTGTTTTGCACACAGTTTAAACCTTCTTTTTTTCTTTTCCACTTGCATTGTGATAGCCTTCAAAACCAACCAACAAACCAATATAAAAACAATGCTTCAAGCAAATTATAAAACCCTTTTTTATATATATATATAATATATATATATATATATATTATAATCTTATTATAATGGAGATTGTGTGTTTTTTCTGTCTGTAACCGAAAACTATATTACTAATCGATTCAATTAACATAGTTATTTACATCACATTCTTCATGATTTTTATTTATTTTAAACCTCAATTATTAATAAAATTGCTTCACCTTTTTATTAGTGTTGTCATATCTACATAACTATAACATGCTATTGTATGTATATATACAAAAAATAGCGGTTTGCAGTGTGAACGGGAAGGCTAATTTGCATATTGATATTAAAAATGTGATTTTATTAAATATGTGCTTAATATTATTGACTAACTGTTTTGGTTTATTTTTAATGAATATAAGCAAAAATCTTTCCAATGAATCTTAAATGAAATCCATTAACAAGAAAAAATAAATGTAATTTTATTCTTTATTTCCTAATTTAACTACTTTAAATTAGGAATAAAAGAATAAAAATACACTAAAATTTACCAATGAAAGACGGGGAGTAATGGAAAAATGATGGAAGAGTTAGTTTCAAAGTTGTTCATTTTTCAATCATACCCCCTCTGTTCCAAATCTTTTTACCTGCATTCTTATTCAGTTTCATTAGCCTTCTAATTTAATTATATGATATTTATTATATTAAAACTTAAATACTTGCACCCGGAGGGTGCATAAATTTGCTAGTATATATAATCAAGTTATTTAAAAAGTTAACAGAAAGTGCTCAATAGCCAATAAGTAGAGCAAATACAAAAATATTCTAAAGAATTCGCAAACCGTTCTTTCACTGAGTTTCACATTGACAAAATCATCAGTATATGACCATTTTTATTTATTGCTATTTTATTTTTGTGTGAGGGGGTGATAGAAACTTTAAAAAATGAAGCACTAAATGTGTTGAACTGAATATGTGGAATATTCTTATTGTCTTACATTATTAATACTGTTAACTATGTCTACATACTGACAACATGATGTTTCATGCCTTTAGAACATTCCTCTCTAAGTCCTGCTGAGAACTTTTCTATATGCCTATAATATATACTCACACACAATCACACACACACACACTCATATATATATATATATATATATTATATGTGTGTGTGTGTATTTTGGCAGCATTTTTTCTTTTATACAAGTTTTGTTGAATTGAACAGACAATTCCTGTCTGACAAGTCTTTCATTGATCCATTCCAATCTTCGGTCCATCCTTCTGGTGTCAGGGTGGAACTGGTATAACAGTCCACCGAAGATTTCAACAAGCGCTAGTGTTGAAAGATTGGAACGGATCAATGAAAGACTTGTCAGACAGGAATTGTCTGTTCAATTCAACAAAACTTGTGTGTGTGTGTGTGTGTGTGTATATATATATATATATATATATTTATATATATATATATATATATATATATATATATATATAATATATATATAATATATATATATGAGAGAGAGAGAGAGGTTTCGAGTCACACACGGATCAGTCTCCCATGTCTATAACCTTGCTGATGAGACCTAATAGGTCGAAATGTACATTCAGGGATTGACATTTTCTCGATTTGTTTAGCCTTACATTTGAACATATATGCCCGCCTAAAATTCATTAATTATTAACTAATTAATTTCCAAAATTAGGTATGACTTCAATTAAGCACATATCCTCCAAAAATTGTCGGCTTAAAGCCATATAAAAATAAACACATTTGTTTGTTTACTTAACCTCATATATATCTTATTATAATGGAGATTGTGTGTTTTTCTGTCTGTAACCGAAACTATATTCCTACTCAAGTCACAATTCTCTTAGTTATTGACATCACATTCTCCATGATTTTATTTTTATCTAAACCTCAATTATTAATAAAAATTGTCTTACATTATTAATACTGTTAACTATGTCTACATACTGACAACATGCAATTATATTTATATATACAACAAAATAGCAGTTTACAGTGTGAACAGGAAGGCTAATTTGCATATTAATATTAAAAAATTCCAGTCCAAATTTTAAAAATAAAAATTACTGTGCTAGTATTATCTGATTTCTAACGCTGTTTCTTGTTTTATTTTAAAATGAATATA